>MNCI01004064.1:9735-124823 GCA_015680685.1 Gnetum montanum | reverse complement strand
GTGCGGGGCTTTGCCCTTCAGAAAGGTATGTTGACTCTCTTGCCTTAAGTCCCGAATATGTTGGGCATCTGTGGGATGATAATCCCTTGTGTCAAAGTCATCCATAACGTATTCCGCAAAATTCTCTTGCATGCCAATCTGTACCAAGGCACGGAAAAGCATGCAAGAGATTGATCAATCTAGGGGTAACACAAGGTTACCTTGCAAATCTCTCCACTGTAGTTGTTCATCCTGATGGAGAACAAAAGTAAAATTAGGAATATACTCATCGGGATGAGTATATGTCATCTTATATTGTTGAGGCATTGGCTGATTTTGGTTATGTTTTTTCAGTTACCAACTATCTCGTGTATGATCCTTAANTAAGGCTCACAATGATGTGAGTGATATCCCTTATGTTCTATTCAGCACACAAACACTTAGTCCTTGGCAACGGTGCCTATGATGAGTGGCGAGGTACCCCTACACTCAACCATGCGAAACGAGCGTAGCACGTGCAATCCGGTCGAACTCCGCAGACTAAATGCCTAAATTCCCCATGGAACACTTGGGGTTAATTGTTCGTTGTCTTCCCAGACTTTCTTGTTGTTGTCACGGTGTATGGTTAAGTAAGTCCGAGGTATATGATTTTTTTGGTCTTTTCTGGTTTTATGTCTTCTACGCTAAGAGCAAAGGGTTGAGAAAACTAGCTAACTCTAACTAATGTCCTAAGTCTAAATTAACTAGCGTTAGCATCCATTCCCACTTACCGTACACACCCTGAACTATGCAACTGTGGCTACCAAACGCTAATCGTTACTGGGATCACCAAACATAATGCATATGCTGGAAGTGGTCGTACTGAGGCACCTAACTAGCCTAAGTGTGATGAGTAGCTAATTCCTTGACTAGCCGTACACATCCATAGATGCTCGTAATGAAGTCGTACTCATCCCACGTTCTAGGAGATAAGGGTGAGAGAATCTAATCGCGATGAGTAGCCAATTCCTTGGTTAGTTGTACACATTTGTCAATTCTCGTAACCAAGTCGTACTCATGCCGCGCTAACAACAGGTAATAAATAACATGTAATAAAACCTATCCATGTACTACAAGGTTTATCCACAAAGCTCATCTTTATTGCCGTACACAACTTGCATTCAGGTACAAAGCTACTCGAATAAAGAACCATTCACTTGGGGGACTCCTACTGTGGGCACATGGAAAATATTCTATCTCTGGGGTGATCAATCTGCCAGAGCTTCACTACTTTTAGCCTAGGATTAGAAATGAGGGGAGTGCCACCTCTTATTTATAGATTTGGCGGCGGACTACGATCTTGCGTACGTGATATCGCAGGGACAACGTGATATCGCATATGCGATATCGCGTCTCATCATTAATTGTTGAATTTTTACTTTGGAAAGTGAAAAGATAATTGAAACTAAGAAATAGTGAAGGTTGGTTATTAAATCATGAAATCATGTTCAAAGTTACTAGAACATCAACAACTTGGGAGTTAATGTTATCGAATCAAAATCCTTGCTCCAACAAGAGCAGAAATGATTAATGTAGCTCATCATTTGAATCATTGTATCATAAAGTAGATTTTTGCTACTTGAGCAACAACAACTACTCAAGAAAAAAATAATGGATTTTTATTAGTAACACCACATCATATCTCTTCCCTACACATCCATCAAAACCAACAAATTCCTCACTTACCTGCAAACAGAAAATTTAACAATGACAACTGAAATTTTTGAATGAAAGTAGATAACCCTAATGTGTGGCAGTGTTGGTAGCATATCTAGAGTAAAGTTAGAAAACATAGAAAGGCGATTTGATGCTCAATGAAAATTCAATCTAGCCTAGATAGGGCCAATTGCAAACCCTAAAAAATGATTTGAAACAACCAAATGAGTAGTTCCAATCCCAACGTAGATGGAAATGGTAGAGGTGATGTTGACATGAAATATCATGATGGATAGAGACATGGCTTCTTCCAACAGTGATGGAGCTAAGAAAGCTAGTAGTTGTAGGCACAAAGATGAGCCAATAGGTAGAGCTCAAGACATTTCCGAATAACTTTGCAATTGCCAAAACATTTAGCAACATGCTAGGGATGCTGGATGAGGTTACACTCTTAACATGTGTTTACTCATCATGGTGACATCACTCTTACACTAGTTACATGTCAATGAGAAACTCGGTGGTTAAAGTAGTAAGGCAGCAATAACACGATGGCAACAAACTCTCATGCCCAGACTACAATCACAATAGGATCATGAATTAGTATGTAATATGTAACACATAGTGATTAAATGCCTTGTCTCATCAATGGTAACACTTGGCTAAGTTGTGATTGTGATAGATTGGTTTCGTTGAGCAGTGTTAGTGGGAAGGTTGATAAATTGGGTAAAATAGATAAGTAGTCCACTAGATCAGAAAAACATTTAAGACAAGCAAATATTTGAAGAGGGTATAAGAATTTACAATAATAAAAAGAAAATTTCACTTGAAAAATATTGTGAAAATGTGCACAATTGGATGTCATTGATGGGATAAACAAAAAATAATTTGATTGTGAAAATGTCTAAGGATAAAGAACTTAACTAACCCAACCAAAAGATATGCAAGTGGGTCCTCTCCAAAGCAGGCACACACCTTTTATGCCCTTGCATAACTTCAAACCAAAGAGTTCGTGGGCTCTATGGATGATTAATGGTTACCGAAGGTTAAGTAAAAAAACCTAGAAGTCACTAACTAAGAATTTTGACACATTAAACAAGGACATCGAACCAAAACATGAAACTAGTAGTGAGGTGGAACATGAAAAGCATAGATGGATAAGAGAGAGAGAGAGAGAGAGAGAGAGAGAGAGAGAGAGAGAGAGAGAGAGGAATGGAGTTCCTAATTATGGTCACATGAAGTCCCTTGTGGATTTTGTGGTTAAATGACTTGATAGGATCCCTCCTTAGTCCAGACCAAAACCAACCACTTTTAGTGACTTCACATTGACATTCTAAGACCAATCCATTCCTTGAGACACAAGAGTGCTTACATAGAACAACCATCATTCCAAATTAGAGAAGAAGTAGGAAGTGAGGAAGGGCCTTAGTTAGAGAAGATGAGTCCCATAACTAGTGCTTGTAGCCCATTTATTCTGTCTAAGGGGTGTGCTTTGAACTTCCATTATTTCTTTTTGAAATGGGAATCACACCATGCAAATTCACATGCATTTATTTTGTCCAAGGGGTGTGCTTTGAATCCTCATCTTCTTTTTTTTTCTTGATGAGAACCACACGATGTGAGGACATATGCATTTATTTTGTTCAAGAGGTGTGCTTTGAATTACCATCATTTTTTTTCTGATATGAACCACACAATGCAAGGACTTATTCAACTTCCTTTATTGATATGCATAGAATGGTAAGAAATTCATGGGAACACACATTCACATAGGCAAACAGAAAAGTACAAATAATATTGAATCCCCTTGAAGCCACATCCTATTCAAACCTTTGAATCATTCCCAATTTTGGAAACTACCAAAGTTACAAATTTATTAAAATTTTATTAATGAAAAATGGACTGCATGTTTCAAAAATAAGGAAAACCATAGAGTGTGTGGATGGGTGGATGTTGTGGACTCACTACCTGTTACATGAAAAAGAAACCATGTCCTTATTATTTGTAATGAAATTCAAAGCTAGAAACCAGACACCAACAATCAAATAACAAACATAGTACATACCACCATCAAATAATGCATTACCAATGTACCTAACACTTATTAACAAAAATTTAGAAAATCACACCAAATAAAATAAAATATAGAAGAAAGTGTAAGTTATTGAAGAAATATCAAATGTACTAACAATGGTGTAAAATAAAAATTAGAAAAGATTAATAACATAAACAAGATGTAAAACAAAGAACATGGAAAATAAAAATTTGTAAAATGAAAAATGTGTAAAATAAAAAAGTTGAAAAACTAAGGAGTTGCTTGAATGGTTAGCATGGTTGGCTATCTCACCCATGACTAAGTTGAAAGGAGGAGATCTAAAATATGGAGCATGGTTATCCATTGGATAAGGTGCTTGTTGTGTTAGCTAGCGTATACTCATGGAAAGGCTTAATTTGTTGGATGTTGACTAGTTGTTTCTTATTTGGGCTCATAGGTTTATAGATCATCATGGACCTTGAAGGAAAAGTTTTATAAATCATATAAGGTCCTTCCCACAATGTCTGGAACTTAGTTCATTGAGGTACGTGCGTGGGGTTCCAGTAGAGAACCTTATCTCTTGGTTGAAATTTAAATTTTCTAATTTTTAGGTCATGATGCTTTTTGTTATAAGCCTTGTGTAACTCATTAGATGATAAGGTCACTAATCAATTTTTGTCTAGCAGGTTGAGATTCATTAATCTTTCTTTTTGGGCTAGACTTATGTCAAGGTCAAGGTCACAAGCTGTTGAAAGTGTATGAAGTTAAGATTGAATAGGAAGTGTTGGTATTTTGCCGTACACAAGCTCATAGGAAAAGTAGCCTATAGGAAGTTTGCAAGTTAAGTGGTAGGTCCAAAGGGCATCATTGAGTTTTGTGCTCTAGCCCTTCCTATACTTGCTAATAGTTCTTGTTAGTATTCTTGTGATTTCCCTATTGGTAACCTCAGCTTGACCATTAGCTTGGGGATGGTAAGGTGTTGTGAGTTTGTGTTCAACCCCTAAATGTTGCATGAGATTTCGAAAAGTAGTGCCTATAAAATGAGTTCCATTATCAGAAATCAATGCATGTGGAACACCAAACCTATTTACAACATTTTGTTGTACAAACCAAGTAGTAGTAGAAGATGTACAATCGATGACGGCTATTTCTTCTGCCCATTTCATACAATAGTCAATAGCCACTATGATGTACGTCTTTACATTTGACATGGACGTGATGGGTCCCATGAAATCAATGCTCCAAATGTCGAATGGTTTTAATGGTTGAATCCATTGTTGAGATTGCTTCATTTGAGTAGTCATTCCACCATCCTGTTGGCATCATTCACAATGTTCTCCACAAGGACCTTCATGAGCATCTTGGAGCACATGCAAATGATTAGCATTAGAGACACACCAATGAACTAGGCCATCGACACACACCTTGTAGAGGTGTCCATTGATCTTCATGAAGTGCTTTACCTAGTGAAGAAACTATTATTCTCTCTAGTGGTTCAACCCTTATGGAATCTCCTGAGTGAGAAGATAGGTGAGAATGTTATCATACCATTTTAGCTCATTGGACACTTGTTTAGTTATTATGCCAGGAAAGAGGAGTTCATCAAGAAACATGTTAGAGAGTAAACTTTCATCCTCTTTGTTGTCCCATCACAACTGAGATAAGTGATCAACGACCAAATTCTCAATGTCCTTTCGATCTATCATTGTAAGATCAAATTCCTACAAGATCACCAACCACTATATGACACGAGGGCTCACCGTTGGCTTGTTCATTAGGAAGTGGATGGCACTATGGTTTGTGTGCATAAAAACCTTGTATCCAAGCACATAATGCCTAAACTTATCTAGAGTAAACACCACTACCATCAATTCTTTTTTGTAGTGGTGTAGTTCAATTGTGCACCCACAATTCTTGGCTGGTGTAGTGGATGTAGTATGGACATTTCTTGTCATTTAACTATGTCAGCATAGCTCCCAAAGCATAATTCTATGCATCTGTCATGATGTGAAATGGTTTGGATCAATCTAGTGCTTGTAGGATTGGGGTTACTACAAGATTATCCTTTAGTTGTTGGAATGCTTTCTCACACTCTACAGTTTAAAAAAAGGGAGCATCTTTCTTTGTTAGCTCAACCAATGATTTTACAATCTTAGAGAAATTCTCTATGAAATGCTAATAGTAGCCAATGTGTCTAAGGAATGATCGAATGCATTTAACTATTTTTGGTTGGTGAGTTATTCCATGGATGATCCTTATTTTTTTAGGGTCCATCTTAATTCTTACTTGTAAGATTTTGTGCCCCAATATAATGCCCTCCTAGACCATGAGGTGACTTTTCTGCCAATTGAGCTGCAAGTTAGTTTTGACACATCATTTCAGCACTTACTCAAGGTGGTCTAGGGCTTGCTCAAATGTAGCTTTATAGGTGGAGAAGTCATCCATGAAGACTTCTACACCACTACCGATTTGCTATTGAAAGATGCTCAAGACAGGCATTAAAATGTGGAAGGGGCATTGCATAGATCAAACAACATCTTATGATATGCAAAATTCCCCCAGGGACTCATGAATGTTATCTTTGCTTGGTCCTTTGGTGAAATTTGAATTTGGTTATAGCCACTATAACCATCTAGGAAGCTACAGTAGTAATGCCCTGATACTGCGTCGAGCACCTAGTCAACAAATGGCAACAGAAAGTGATCCTTGAATGTTGCTATATTCAATAGCCTAAAATCAATGCAGACCCACCATTTTCCATATTTCTTTAGCAAAATTACAAGTGGGCTAACCCACTTGCTATCTGCAATGGGATAGATGAACCTTGCCTTGAGGAGTTGCTTGATTTTCTCCTTGACATTTTTCTTCAATTTGGGGTCCAACCGCCTTTGTGGTTGTTATTTTAGCTTCATGGTTGAGTTGGTGTAAATGTGATGCTAACATATCCTAGGATCAATCCCTATGAGTTCAAGATATGACCATGTAAAAGCTACTAACCATATTTCAACTACTTTTAATAGCATCTTTTTCTATTTTGGAGCAAGTCTTGCATTGATTATAACTAGTTTCTTATTTTTCAAAAATACATATTCCATTCCAGTTAGTAATGTTTTCATTTCAAGGGGCTATTACTTGAAGTTCTCAGGAATTTCCAACTCTCCCTAATAGGTATCATCATTTGTATCATTAGAGAGTTGATGATGAACTTATTCAAGTTTATCTAGGCTCATGGCATATTCACATGTCAGGCTCTTAGCTGGTTACATGCAAAGTGTGATACTTTATGAATTAGTGGTCCACCACTGGGTGCTCTCCTATTTTGTGGTTACTATGTATAGACACCTTTGAATTTCTACTTATAGTTCACATTGCTTGCATGCAGAGATGGATGCTTGCTTGATGGCCCAAAGTTTCTGCACACAATTACACCCACTATCGTTGTATGTAATGCATGGAACTCTCTTATTCTTGATCTTTCCAACTACATTTTCTTTAGAGATTTCTAAGGAAATATATTTGATGCCCATTCTTGCATCTATGATGCTCAACCATGCCCTTCTCATGATGATTGGAAGTCCCCTTTGTAGTTCTCCACTTTGATTACTAGGAAGTCGGCAGGATAAGACCACCCACAGACAGTGGTCATAATGTCTTCTACTAGTCCCAATAGAATAGTGATGGATTGGTCTACCAATTCCAATATGATGTTTCTCTTCTTAAGAAGAGGTAGGTTCCAAGTAGTGTACATCTCATGAGAAGTCAAATTAACACCAGAACTTGAATCCAAAAGAGCCTTGCACGGTTCGTTCCTAGTAATCTGTAAATAAATTAGAGGACTTCTAAGATTAGGGAATTTCCTAGGAAGATTTCTTGCATGGATCCAATCATACATGGTGTGAGTAAGAATTTGGTATGGATCCTTGGTAGAGTTTGGTTTGAAGGAGGCTTGAAGGAATTGGATATGGAGGAAGAGGTAGGAGCAAGGTTGTCAACCACAGGTGTAGGTGAAGGCTTAGGTGGACTATAGGATCAAAAGAAAGTTCTTTTCTTTGATCAAGCAATCAACCCCTTTGATTGATGATTAGGATTCAAATTAATAGCCATTGTAGCATTGCATTATTGTGGTTGAGTGGGCAGTTGACCTTGCATTGATGGAGCAGGTGGTAGCTATGCAACTAGGGGGGGAGTGTGTGTAGGAACAGGAGGAGGATAAGGATAGGAGGTGGTATCCCTTCTTTCATGTGGAGAAGGAGTTCAATAGTAATCAGAAGGATGGTAGTAAGTCTGAATATTAGAAACATAACTAGAAGAGTCATGTGGAGACATGGGTTGCTGAACGTGGTAACCATATGGATTAGGCTGCCAGTAACGGTATTGTTGCCTTAGCGGTGTAAGCACCCATGATTATGGCTACTACCATTATTGGTACTGTTCATATGTTTGTAGTGGAGCTCCACTTGGATAATATGATTGCTGATGGTGGAACTACTTGAGATTACCTTGAGGATAAGGTAACCTTCTAGATGTTTGCCTTTGTGTAAGTCTTGAATGTAAGGCATACACCCCAGACTCCTAAAGATGTGACACAATGGGGCAACATCCATTAGGATATTCATACTGGTAGATATCACATCCATGATCATCATTTGATTCATTGCCCATAGCCTCTTCTGTTACAATAATTTTACCCTTATCTTTGTCATATGCACATTTGGCTTCTTTGCGCATTTTGTGCTCATGATCACTATCTTGTTCTCGGGACTCTTCAACACTTTTGAGGATAGCTTGAAATCAACTATTCATTGAGTCCCTTAATTGATCAACCTTGGCTGTAAGTTCAGATTGGAATTGTTGAAGTGGCAAGGATTTCCTATGCATTCCCTCATCAAATATGGATTTTTCCTCACTATCATAGAACTGAGCCTCCTGCTTGCGAATGGAAGGATTGCAGTCATACTTCTTTGCACTTTCTCTTTTTCTTAGTTCATCCTCCTCTATGGTGACATGCTCTATTAACCTTTGTACTTGATGGGTAGTTAGTTTTGACAATCACCCTTGGGCATAGGCACCAAGGGTTTTCCTTGTTTCATTACAAAGCCCATCTACAATGTGGTGAAGTTGAGCCAATTGAGAATAACCATGGCCATGAAAGTTATGCATCAAGGCATAGTATTGGCTAATGGCAACATCCAAGGGTTCATGTGCTCCTCGTTTCCACCCTTGAATTTTCTTCCTTAAGTTGGACACCTAGGAGTACGTTTGATACTTATCATTGAACATTTCAAGCATGGTACTCCATCATCTAATAGATTCTAGTTCTAAGGACCAATACCAGTTCTTTCCTTCTTTGATGAGTGTCTTGGGAAACAACTTTAGTTTTTACCACTCGGTCTCTATGTTTTACAAGGAACATGCATCTTGGAAAGCTTGAAGATGATTTTGTGGATCAAAGTTATATCCTCCTTCAAATTGAGGAATATTATTCTTGTTTAATCATTTGATTTGACTATCTTTCACATGCCTTGTTGGAAGTATAACTACCTATGTGATGTTAAGCATACTTTGAGTAGCAAATAGAGGCTCATCAAGGCCTTGATCATGGTGCCTATGATGCCCTCTACTACCTCTTCATTCATGGTGATGTGCCTCTCTTAAATGTTTGTGTCCTTGATCTTGCCTATCTTGATGGTCCCTTTGATTATTGTGGTCCTATCTATCATTGCGCTCATTTCGATCACCTCCATCATGATCTCACCTTTTTTGTGGTCACAATTAGAGCCAGAAGAAGAAGAAGATGATGAAGGAAAAGAGGAAGGAGAATCAGCACCATCATGATGCCTACTATTGCCTCTTTAGTGATCATGATCATGTTTCTTGCCCCTCTAGATCTGTATTTATCATTGGATCCCTTGTTACTAGAATTAGGGTTGTGAACTATGGAGTGCAGATTCTAGTTTTGACCTCCATCATTGAAGTCAAAGAGAGGAGCGTCATTGACTGGAAAACCCCTAGAGAAGGGTTTCCCACTAGCTTGTTAGTACAATAGGAATGGAGAATTGTTAAGCCCTTTTCCCTTCGAAAATTCATAGCACTACTCTAACTGCTGATCCTATAAGCATTATGCTTTGGTGGGATGATAATTCCTAGTGTTGAAATCCTCCATGATATATTCCCCATGGTAGTCTTAAAGACCACATTGTGCAAGCATTTGATAAAGCATTGTAGGAGCAACACGATTGAGCGGCAACACAATGTTGTCCTCCATGTTACGCCACCACAACTGTTCATCTTGGTGTAGGATGAAGGTGAAGTTTGGCACATACTCATTAGGATGAGTATATGTAATGCGATAATGTTGAGGCTTTGATGGATGAACGTTATCAGGGTTGGGTGAAGAAGCACTCTTGTGAGAAGAAGACAATTTTGATTAGCAAAACAAAAAATCATAGTGTGCTCTAAGAATTTGTTGTAGTGATTTTGAAATAAGATATGACTCTTAGGTTCATTCCAATAATTTAAATACTTTCACTAGGTCTTATATGACACAGAAAACAACAAAATGGTCCTTGGAAAGAATGCCAATGATGAGTGGCGAGGTACCCCTATGCTCAACCATATGAATCACTAAGGCATTACACGTGATCCGGTCCAATTCTATGGACCTATAGTTATCTCATATACTAGTTCCTCTAGGAAGTGAAATAACGTTGAGAACATTGATTGTCTTCCCAACTACACTTGTGAGGCTCAAGGTTATGGTTTAAGTGTAATTGAGGTATATGAATTTTTGTCATTTTATATTTTATGGATGTAATCACCTACAACAAGAATAAGGGTGGAGTAGATTGAAAACTAATGTCTATTTTCTATCTAGTCTAACACAAGTAACCACCCCACTTTTCTAAACACATATAGCACTACTAGTTTACCAAACGTTCAACGTTACTAGGTTACCAAGTACTATATGAATGCTCGAAGTGGTCATGCTTGTGTTCATTAACTACTAAAGATAAATTATATAATCAAATGCATTAAAGTAAAGAATAAGAAAATAAGATGCAATAAGGAAAATATTAAGCTATTCTCAGTGTTGTAAGGATTGTCAAAAGAGTTCATTTTATTCTTATCACACTGCTGCACTCAAGTACATCAGTGGTCGAACAAAGAACCATACACACTTTAGACTCCTTCTACAGGTACTTAGAAAATATTCTAACTCTAGGAAGAAGAAATAACAAGAGCTTCACTTCCTTGCTTAAAAACTAAAAACTAACTAATGAAAAAAACTTCCCAAAACTGGAGCCCAAGTGCAGTATTTATAGAATCTAGGTATATACCTCGACGTTGGACATCCAGTGCCAGATATGTGACATCACAACCTCGACGTCATGTACTCGACATCACGGCCAACATCAAATGATGATTCATCACATGCTATAGGTACTTAGATGAAAAATATTCTAACTCTTAAAGAAATAAATTGCAAGAATTTAGCTAAGACTAAGATCAAAAGATGCCATAAATGCAAGAGTTGTGTGTATTTATATAAGTAATGACTACATCAGTGTCAATGTACCTATGTCAATGCATCCTAACATACATTGATGGGGCTACATCGACAGGTATGCATTGACACAACCTATATTATTAATGGTTCATAATACCCCATGATTGATTGAAAATTCATTCCTGAGTGAAAAAAATTAGAATCGAGTTTCATACAAAATTTTGGGAAGTATGGAATTTATTGACAAATAAACAAATTGACTAACTGAAAATTGAGGATCAAGAACTTAGAAGGGGGGTTGAATAAGTTTCCCAATTTAAGATGCTACAACCATCAAAAGAAAATACAAATTTTATGTCACTTCCCAACTTGGGTATGTCCACATTCAGAGGGTAGAATCCATGCACATATCTAGACTTTGTTTCTTCAAAATGTGTTTTGAAGGAAACCACACCCTCTACAAGCTTTGACCTTCATTTTGGAGCATCTTGTCATTGCAAAACCACTTAACCTTATAAGGTCTTGACAAGATCAAAATGTGGTTTAAAGGATCTCACAACCATTACAAAAGTGAACTTTGCACTAGAGTGTTTTGTCATCACAAAACCACTCAACCCTATAGGGTTCCAATAAGCTCAACAAAGATGTCTTTTTGCAAGTACATCAATCTCGTAGGGCTACAAGAAAGAAAGAAACAAAACAAGGAAAGAGTGTAATTCAATTTACAAATCCTTGCACTTGAAGCATAATACAATCAATACAAGCAAATGATGATACAATGAACAACAAAGAAAAATTCTCCTAGAGTAGCCAATGATGAATATTTAGATGAATAATGCTTGAATAATTTCCAAGATTTTTACTTTGTCTTATATCATTAGAGTGTCCAAAAACTCCTTAGAATTCATGCAACAACTATCAAATAGCTAGTATAGATGTTTACTTCAAAGTTTAGATGTCTCACTGAGAATACCTCCAATGTAGGAGAGGGTTCTGCCTAGAAGTATAAACATCTACCTATAGACATCTATCCTTGAGGATAGACATTTGTTGTTTTTTTAGACATCTACTTTACTTTGATAGTTTGAACTCTTGGTGCACTTCTTGTTAATTTGACATCTTAGTAGTCTTCAAAACATCTTCACTTGGCTTGTAGACTTCATTTTCATCCATGCTCTCATCGTATCCACCTAGTCTTTGTTTTGACATCTCATCATGGATCTTGTTTTTGAAGTCTTGGATCTCCTTATGAAGTTCTTGCTCATCGTCCCACAAACTTGTGATTGCACACAAATTTTCTATATTCTCCATTTTCTCTAAGATTTTGACATACAAAAAAGTCAATAATCTTCCCCTTTTTGGTGATGTCCAAAATTGAAGAAAATGACTTAGTGCATTTCATAACATATAAATTAAAAAATGAATATTAACACTATTTAAGACATATAGAATCCAATGATAGTAGAGGGTAATGCTAGACGAGGGATATAAAGGCTCAAGGCAAAGGGTTTAAATCACATGAGTCCATAAGAAAGAAAAACTGATAACACCAAGAGGTCTCCATAAGCTATCCAAAGGTAAAACCGATCTCCATAATATATTTGTTGGCATATTTTGGACATTTTATGGAATAGGAATATGAAATCTATATATATATATATATATAAGAATATATGAATTTGAAGGCCATAAGTAACATTTCCTATCTAGGTTTTGGAAAAATGATCTATTTAGTGCCACTCTTTTGGTTGTTATATTCATATGGAGTTGTAATTGGGGGTATGAGATGAATAAATTTTCAATTCTCAGTATATCTAGGTTGTTGAGTTTAAGTGAATACACAGGCAGTCAATATTTATTTTTTCTTGAAGTTAAATTTGGCATTCAAGATTAGCCTGTTACAAAGTCCTTATGTTTAAAGATTCTAGTGGAAATAGTTAATTTGGAAAAAGCATTTACAAAAAAACCCACAACTAGGATATCAACAATTTGACAAGTTCAAAGTTGAGAAATGCACTACAATGTTACCAAGAGAAATCCTCTATGATTAATTGTTGAATTTCTACTCCAAAAAGTGAAAAGATAATTGAAACTAGGAAATAGTGAAGGTTTGTTATTGAATCATGAAATCATGTCCAAATTTATTGGAACATCAACAAATTGGGAGTAAATGTTATCAAATCAAAATCCTTGAACAAGAGAAAAAATGATTAACACAACTCATCATTTCAACCATTGTATCATCAAGCAGATTTTTGCTACCTCAAAAACAACATCTGCTCAAGAAGAAAACAATGGATTTTTACTAGTAACACCACATCATGTTTTTTTCCTGCACATCCATCAAAACCAATGAATTCCTCACTTACCTACATGCAGAAAATTTAATAGTGACAATTGAAATTTTTGAATGAAAGTAGATAACCCTAATGTGTAGTAGTGTTGCAGCATAGCCAGAGTAAAGCTAGAAAACACAGAAAGGTGATTCAATGCTCAATGGTGGTTCAATCTAGCTTAGAGAGGGCCAATTGCAAACCCTAAAAAATGATTTGATCTAACCAAATGAGTTGTTCCAATTCCAACGTTGATGAAAAAGGTAGAGGTGATGCTAACATGAAAGACCATGATGGATGGAGATGTGGCTTCTTCCAATAGTGATGAAGCTAAGAGTGCTGATAGTTACAGGACAACGATGAGCCAATAGGTGGAGCTTAAGACATTTCTGAACAACTCTGCAATTGCCAAAACATGTAGAAATGTGCCAGGGATGCTAGATGAGGCTACAATCTCAACATGTGCTTGCTCATCATGGTGCCACCACTCCTACACTAGTTACATGTTAATGAGAAATGTGGTGGTGAAAGTAGCAAGGCAGTGACAACATGATGGCAACAAACCCTTGTGCTAGAACTACACTAGAAAAATCATGTTTCATAGTTTAAGTTGAAAGCTTGGATGAAGCATTATTAAAAACATTATACATATTATGGTGGCCATAAGTTATGATATAAGTTTGAAAAGATAATACATGTACATATGGTAATGATTACAATTTAGAAAGATGGATCTATACATAAAGGATGTAGAAGAAACCTAACTAAATTTACTAAATGTTTGCATATGAAAGGAAAATTACTAATTATGGCATGTGTTTCTACACTTTTTTTGTAACTTCCTATGATGAATTTTATGATATTTGTTACCAAGGAAACACTTGGCAACCATAGCTCAAAATTCTCATAATCCCCATGGAAGCCTTAACTCCCAAGGTAGTTGTAAATTTATATTCCTAAGATATTTGTAAGACCCTTAACTTCTCATGGTTATTGTAACTACCTTAATGTCACTATAAAAGGACCTTCAAAGGTAGAATTGAAGGAGGATTTTTTGGTAGAAAAAAAGCAACTTTGAAGAATTCTTGTAAGATGGCTTGCTAAAGACATCAATTCAACTACTTTTTTTTATTCCATTTTTTTAGTTACTTAGCTAATGGTTTAGATAGTATTGTTCTTGTTATTTAGTTTTGGGATTTTTCCTAGGTTGCTTTTATAGCTTTCTTTTGTGTGCAATATTAGAGTTTTATTAAGATTTGCCATAGAAGAGCTTATGTTGTTGAAATGCCTCAAGAGCAATTTACTAGTAATGTCTTAATAAAATTTTCTATTTTAAGCACAGAGGATCTAGGAGAATCTTTGGTATTTTGAGATGATTGAAATAGCTTCATTGTTTTAAAGCATATTGCCTTGGTATTTCAATCCAGAAATTGTCAAATTTTCTAAAAGCTTTTTTGAATGCAATCTTTGACAACTATTAACTAGCCAAAATAGAAACTTGTACTTTGTCCTTTACGCAACAATTTTTGGTATTATAATAAGATTGTATTTATGAAATTGCTTGTTAAGATTTGAAGGTTTGGACAATTTGTAGTTATTGAAATAGGAATAGCTTTATTACAAAGTGTTTTCTAGTATCAATTTATCTTAAATATTTAATATTTCACACAAATCTGGTTTCTTTTCTTTTCTCTTTCTAAGTCCATTGAATCTTGTTCTATTTCTAGTTTTCTTGTGGAATTTTCTCTCTTAGGAAAATTAGGAGTATATTGGCATAATTATGCTTAAATTGTTTTGTAAAATTTTATTTGTTACAAGTAACATGCTATAGGGACTGTGTAGACTAAGTGATTAAACAAAATAGGAACCTTCAACAACTCATAGTATTTAATAAAGTTAGATGAATCTTCTATGATAGTTAATTATAGTTTTATACATAACATAAGCATTTCAACATTTGCAATAGTAAACATGTACTCACATCTAGTATGTTTCATAACTACTAACTTTATTTGGAGGTATCTGGGCCTTGCTATTGCCAGAGACCAATTAGCATCTAAATCTTATTTGAAGAACACCTTTGATCTTGTGACCCCTGATCACAAGATTGTGAGGCCCCCAACATTGGTGGTCCCAAACGGTCACCAATAGTTCTTTTGGAACTAGTAGGAGAGGTTAAGATTTTTTCTCTAAGTTCATAAGCTTGATAATCCTATCACACCAATAGTTCTTTTTTGTTAGAAAGGCTTAAGAAATTAGATACTATTTTCAGTTAATCACCAAACACTCTAATAGTTTGGAAGATTTGAAAGGTTCTAAAGAAATTCTTGATTACAAGACTGATTATTCATTAGAAGAAGAACAATAGAAGGTTTTTAAATTTGGAATAGGTAGTGAAGTAAAGACCAGAAGGAGAAGAAAATCACCCCTACTATCTGGTTTATTAGTCTATAAGAGAAATTCAAAGAAGTATAATAGTTCAACAATCAAAAGGAATTTTAATAGGATGGAAAATCCATGGCGAAGAGTTACATCATCATGATTTCAAAACTACAATGATGTTTATAAGGTAGTTTACAAATATTTGCTTGAGCCTTTTATTCCTAGAAAAGCTTACTTGGCTAAAGAGTATATTCACATGTTTGAGTTAGCTTTGGTTCATGCAAATGTTCAACATCAAGATCAAGTTTGTAGATTGTTTGTGGTAAAATTAAAGGATATGGATTAGATTTGGTATTCAAAGTTGCCAAGTAATAGTATCACAAGTTGGGATGACATGAAAAGTCTTTTCTTGGTCCAATTTGTTAATCAATTGGATCAAAAAAAAACTATACTATGGGCTAGTATAAGCTAAGCAAGGAGTTAAAGAGTCAATTAGAGATTTCAATATTAAGTTTCAAAGAATTTATGGACTTTTTCAAAGAAAATATTGACCATCAAATGAAGTGCTTAGAGATACTTATCTTAAGGTTGTGAATCCCAATATTTCAATTTGGTCAAGAAGAATTCGAAACTTGCAGACATCGAATGACTACTTTGGTGAAGCTATATAGTTAGAAAAACATTTGAACTTAAACCATGAAGAGATTATCACGATACAAAAAAGAGAAGAGAAAATGATGATTCCCATGCAAGATTTTGCTCAACCTAAAGCTTTACTAGGGCCATCTCATGTTAAGATAGAACAAGAGTTTGAAAGAAAAAAATCTAAAAAAGGACAGTTAATGAGAGACTTGTCCAACAAGGTGGTTAAATTATAGAAAGCTTTGGAAAAAGTTAAAATCAAAGAAGAAAAGAAAAATAGAAAACATAAGCATCCAAATACTAAGTTAGTAGAAGATGAGGATGAAAGTAATGTTGTTATGTCCAACTTCCTTAATATCGAATCAAATAATGAGTTATCTAGTGTTCATTATGTAAATAAATCTTCTAATGGATCTAGTGGTACCTCTTTCTTTTCAAGTTCTAAAGAGGATACATTGTCAAATGATGAGTGTAATAACAATGAAGAAAATGGATATGATCTATAGTCAAAAGAAAGATTAACTACTTCCAGACCTCCAAATGTCATTTCTGATCCATCCACTAAGAGAAAAGTTTTTGAACCAAGTAGAAGAGAGAAAAATAAAAATAAAGAAAATCAAGTACAGAAAAGTACTCAAAATCAATCTTTAAATAAATAGATGAAGAAACCAGACTTTTATGAGGATGGAGAATATTATTTAATTGAATATCTCAAACATGTCAAGGCTAATATCAGCATATATCAATTGTTACAAATAGGAGATCAATAAAGAAAAGCTTTAGAGTTTATTAAAGATAAAAAGAGAGTTGGAGAGTCAAAGTTAAGCTCTGTGTCTAACAATGATGAGAAAACAAAAATAAGCTATGATTGTACTCTTGATAAGGAAGCTCCTCCTTTTCTTTTGACAATAAGGTTAAAAGACAAGTATCTTCAAAATTGTTTAGTTGTGGAGCTACATCTACTATCATGTCATTATCTATATGCAGGAAGTTTGGTTTGATTCTTAAAAGATCAAATAAGAGAATTGTTCAAGTGGACAAAAGTACAGTAAAGATTGTGGATCAAGTACCCAATGTTCTATTAGAAATCACTTCTAAACCATGTATCAAAAGAAGTTGATAAAGAACATTGAAAAAGAAGAATCTCAAGATTAGAGAAAATGGAAACTATAATTTGATGGTTCTTGTTACTGAAAAGGAGTAGGAGTGGAAATAGTTCTAGTAAAAGATGATTTCCCAAAAATATTCAAGGCAATTCATCTATCTTTCCCTTGTACAAACAACAAGGCCGAATATGAAGCTTTGTTTATTGGAATTAAGATAGGATTGAAAAAAAAGAATCAAGGAAATCACCATAAAGGAAGACTCAAGATTAGTTTGTGATTAGATTAAAGGTAATTGTGTGGTAAAAAGTTCATTCTTATGATCCTATAAACAACTTATTTATAAAATGTTGGATCGATTTTAGCACTTCAAAATAGAACATATAGGTAGAAAAGATAATTATATAGCAGATGACTTAACAAAAGTAGCTTCAACATTAGATGTGAAAAAGATAGAAGTTTATGAAGGTGTAATGATCGAGAAAGAACATCAGCCATCAGTACTAGATATCATAAAGCATTTACAAGTATTTTAAGATGATGATCAAGTACTTAGGTTTGTTAAAAATAAGCAATAATTCAAAAGTTAAATCATACTAAAAATAATGTCAATGTTTAAGAAAAATTTAATTTCAAAAAAGGTGATTGATTATGAACATGAGTTAGCAAAAATTTTCTTACTGGAAAAGATATATATAATTCAAATAATCAAGCTTATGAAATAGTGAATTTTGGATCTTCTGAGATGTTAAAGATGTTAAATATCACAAAGGAAAAGGATTCAGCTTTCAAGCAAAATTTGTTCTTAGTCTTGAAAAATAATTTGGAAAATTTTGCTTGGTCTTATGTTGATCTCAAAACTTTTAGACCACATATGATGACACATAAAATTCCTTTGATAGATGATTGTAAGATAAGAAAAATAAAAAAATGGAAATTTAATCCATCATTTAAGGCAACTATGGAGGTTTAGATCAAGAAGTTATTACAACTCCAAATTATATATTCAGTCTCATATTTGACATGGCTTGCTAACCTTGTGCCTATAAGAAAGAAGAATGGTGATATTAGACTTTGTGTGAATTTCAAAAATTTGAATGAAGCCTCTTAGAAAGATAAATACCCACTTCATAGAATTGAAGAGATGTTGTCAGGCTATATTCTTTCTTAGATTTTTTTTCAGGCTACAATCAAGATTATGGTAGATAAGGGTGAGAAATATAAAACAACATTTATCACCAAGTGTGGAACTTTCTCTTACCAAAGAATGCTGTTTGGATTGTCAAGTGTTGGAGCTACTTTTCAAAGAGCAATGGATTTAGCTTTTAAAGGTTTAATAGGCAAGTTTGTTGCCATTTATGTGGATGATATCATTGTCGTTTTAAAAAGAAAGGAAGATCATATTAGTCATCTTTACTAAATTTTTTATAGATGTTGTGAGTATGGTATTTCTTTAAATCCTAAGACATGTATGTTTAGGGTTAAATTTGGAAGTTTACTAGGCCATGTAATGTATCAAGAAGGAATTGCTATAGATAACTCCCAAATTCAACTAGTATAGAATATTCAACATCCTACAAGTAAAAAGTCTCTTAGATCTTTTTTGAGAAAGATAAATTTTGTTAAGAAATTTATCACTAGATTCACTAAAATTACTAGACCTTTGATGCATATGCTAGTAGAGAAAACAACAAAATCAAAAAGAGCTTTAGAAAAAATTAAAAAGGCCATTCAATAAGCTCCTTACTTAGTAAGGACAAAATTGAAAGAAGACTTTTGGTTATATGCTTTTGCTTTACATGATTTAGTTGCTGCTATTTTAACTCAAAAAAAAAAAAAAATGAAGGTCAAGATGAATGAATCAAATTCTTTAGATATAAGTTGAAAGGTTTAGAGTTAAATTATTTAGACTTAGAGAAATAGGCATTCACAGTTATTAAAATACTTCAACACCTCAAATATTATTTGGAAAGCTCATTAGTTCATATTATGCTGATTGAGCCTGTAATCAAACAATTTTTAGCCCAAAATGAAATTGGATTAAAGAGAGGAAAGTGGCTCGTAAAGATTTAAGGTTTTAGGTTTTCATTGGAAATATGAAAAATCATTAAAGGAATGGGATTTAGCCAAGTTAATGACTAGAGAATATGAAGTATGTCATCTTAAGACTCATGATGGAAATTGGTTTGATAAGATTCTAGAATTCCTTGATACATGAAAGCTTCCTAGTAATCTATCTATGAGTCAAAAGAGAGCTTTATTCAAGAGAGAAAATAAATTTGTGGTTAAAGATGAAATTTTATACAAAAAGGATTTCAAAGAGGTTTTTTTGGAATGTGTTCATAATGATCAAATTAGTCCTATTTTAGAATAATTCCATGATCATTCCAATTTATTCTATGAATCTCCTAATTCTACCATGAAACATATACTTCACTATGATTTTTATTGGCCTAGTATGTATCATGATATTAGTTGGAAAATTCAAAGATGTCACAAATGCCAAATTCATGGACCAAAGATCAAGAAGGCTAGAGGTTAATTAAAACTAGTAATTTTGAATATACCATTTCAACAATGGGGCCTAGATTTCATTAGTACAATTACTCCTTCGAGAGTAGGACATAAGTTTATTCTTATAGCTATCGATTACTTTACTAAATCGTGTGAAGCAAAGGCTCCAAGAAAAGGTTCAATAGCAAATGTAAGTAAGTTCTTGGAAGATCATATTTTAAGTCATTTTGGTCTACTTAGAGTGTTGGTATTCGATAATGGGCCTACTTTTAACATGGGCATTGGAAAAATCCATCTTTCTATTTTCGTTTTGAAATTATTATTCTCAAGGAAATGGCTTAGTTGAATCTACAAATAAAAAGCTTATTTCCTACATTAACAAGTCAATGGATGGTAATCTAGAAAATTGGATTGATTATTTACAATCTACACTAGGGACTGATCATATTAGATTTAAGAAGGCTGTTGGAACGTCCACTTATAACTTGGTCTATGGTTTGCCTACAAGAATTATGAACAAGATTATAAGTTCAACCTTAGATTTTGTGCAAAAGTATAGTAAGAAAATTGATAAAGATAGAAGTTTCATGATTTTGCTCATCAAAAGAGAAGCTGAAATGAACAGAGTGAGAGATAATTTATTAAAGAATGCTTCACAAGTTAAAAGGTGGTTTGATAGAAAGGCTTTGAAGAGAGCTTTTAAAGTTGGTGAATTGGTATTATTATGGAATATGAAGAAGTCAAATAAGTTTTCGAAAATATGGATTGGTCCATTTTAGCTCAAGAAACAATTATTAGAAGATACCTACAAATTATCGATGTTAGATGGGGCAGAGTTTCAGTTTCCATATAATGTTTTTGCATATAAAACATTATTTTGGGCAACTACTTACAACTTAAATATATATATCTCAATAAAGATATGTATATAGTAAAGTAATATATGTATGTATATAACTATAATAATATTTAGTATACAAAGTAGTAAGTAGTAAACCTTTTATATATAAACTTTAATATGTATATGCTTAATAGTAGCATATATAATAATATGTATAAACTTATATAATATTTAACTATAACACATATATCTTATACATATGCTTTGATAAGTTTATATAATATTATAAAAACATGTATACTTTAGAGTATTAGTTTAAAAAATATTTAATGCAAAGTGTTAGTTTAAAAATTAGATTTAGATTATTTGAAGTAATCATTACTTGTAAGTGGGAGTGATGGTTAGATAACTACATAGTGGGGAATTAATTTCGACAATCAAATACTAGAATTTAAAGTAGCCAACCATATGGTGATGGAAAATAAATAAGTTTTGGCTAAGTGGCAAAGTTGGTTAGTAGAATTTGTGAAATTTCAAATTTACCTTACACTATATAAAGAAATGTGGGTTTCTTGGCAATGCATCATTTTTTAATTCAAGGCTTAAGTGAAACGCAAGTGAAGTATTTGAGTGTGAGGAAGAAAGATGGTACTTAGAGAGAGGGCAATAAAAAGGCCTTTTATCCCATATGTTATGGGATGTTGTCCATAACATGTATTGAGAGCTTATTGTAAAGCAACCACCCATTGAGCATCTAGTGAAGCCCTTTTTACATTAGCTTTTAGATGAGTTTAGATTTCTCAAAGGTGGACTTTCTATACATTCCAATGATTGGGGAAGTTCTCATAAATGCACCACTCAAGCTAAATATCAAGGAGAGTCTAGTAAAGATGAGTCTTAGGGAGAGGCTTTCATGTCTTAAGACATAGTAGTAACTAGTTTGGGAGAACCTAAAAAATTAGCAACTAAAAATTTGGATGAAGAAGAGGCAAAGACATTTGTTAAAAATAAAGATGAAGATCAAGTTGAGGCTTCGACTAGATAAGAAGAGGAAAGAAATGCATTCATCACAATTGAAATTACACATGAAAGGGTTCATGCTATGAATATTCCTAAGAGAGTTACTCTAACAATTGTCTTTCCAACCACATAATAGTTTATATGATATCGAGTTTGTATAGTTTCCTAAGTTTGATTAGAGGAATGAGGTTTTTATTTCATCAAACCTTAAGTTTGGTGAAGTTTTTTCTCAAAACATATTTGTATTTTTATAAAAATATTGAATAAAGTCTTGTTTTGGTGATGATTTAGTTAGTGAGTAATTTTAAACATCATGGATTTCAAAGGAGTTTTAGGAGGAGGAATGAAATGTTGGCACATTTTGGCCATTTTATGGAGTAGGAATATGAAATCAATAGATATAAAAAATATATAAAAGAATAAAAAGATACACATTTTAAGACCATAAGTAACATTGCCTATCTAAGTTATGAGAAAAATGATCTATTTAGTGTTTCTCGTTTGGTTGTTATATTCATATGGAGTTGTAATTGGGAGTATGAGATGAATAATTTCTTAGTTTTCAGTATCTCTGGACTATTGAGTTTAAGTGAATACATAAGAAATCAATATTTCTTTTTACTTGAAGTTAAATTTGGCATTCAAGATAAGTCTATTACAAAGTCCTTATTTTTAACAATTTTGGTGGAAACAATCAATTTGGGATAAGCATTTAGACAAAAACTCATGGCTAGGATATCAACAATTTGACAAGTTCAAAGTTGAGACATGCACTACAATGTTACCAAGAGAAATTCTCTATGATTAATTGTTGAATTTTTTCTCTAGAAAGTAAAAAGATAATTGAAATTGGGAAATAGTGAAGGATTGATATTGAATCATGAAATCATGTCCAAAGTTACTAGAACAACAACAAATCAGAAGTTAATGTTATTGAATCAAAATCATTGCTCCAACAAGAGCAGAAATGGTTTATGTAGCTCATCATTTGAATTATTGTATCATCAAGCAAATTTTTACTACCTGAGAAATGACATCAGCTCAAGAAAAAAATATGAATTTTTACTTGCACATCCATCAAAACTAATGAATTTGTCACCTACCTACATGTAGAAAGTTTAACAGTGACAACTAAAATTTTTGAATGAAAGAAGATAACCCTAATGTGTGGCAATGTTGGTAGCATAGCCAAAGTAAAGCTAGAAAATACAAAAAGATGATTCAATGCTCAATGGTAGTTCAATCTAGCCTAGAAAGGGCCAATTGCAAACCCTAAAAAATGATTTGAAATGATCAAACGAGTAGTTCTAATCCCAATGCCAATGGAAATGGTAGAGGTGATGTTGATGTGAAAGACCATGATGGCTAAAGACGTGGCTTCTTCCAATAGTGATGGAGCTAAGAGTGCTACTAGGTGCAAGACAAAGATGAGCCAACAAGTGGAGCTCAAGACATTTTCAAACAACTCTACAACTACTAGAAATGCAACAATGCGCCAGCGATGCCAAATGAGACTAGGATCTTAACATGTGCTTTCTCATTACGGTGACACCACTCCTACACTAGCTACATGTCAATGAGTAACGTGGTGATGAAGGTAGCGAGCCAGTGGCAACATGGTGGCAACAAACCCTTGTGCTTGAATTGCACCAAAAAATTCATGTTTCATATTTTTAGTTGAAGGATTGGATGAATCATTATTAAAAACATTACATATATTATGGTGGCCATAAGTTATGATATAAGTTTGAAAAGATAATACATGTACATATGACAATGGTTATGATTAGGAAAGGTAGATCTATGGAGCTTTATTTAATCTAAGATAATTTACTAAATTTACTAAATGTTAGCATTTGAAAGGAAACTTACCAATTATGGCATGTGTTTCTCCATATTTTTTGTAACTTCCTATGGTGACTTTTATGATATTTGTTACCAAGGAAACACTTGGCAATCATAGCTCAAAATTCTCATAATCCCCATCGAAGCTTTAACTCCCAAGGTGGTTGTAAATTTATAGTTCTAAGATATTTGTATGATCCTTAACTCCTCATGATTATTGTAACTACCTTAATTCACTATAAAAGGACCTTCAAAGGTAGAATTGAAGGAGGATTTTTTGGGGAAAAAAGCAACTTTGAAGAATTCTTGTAAGATGGCTTGCTAAAGACATCAATTTGGCTACTTTGTTTTAATCCTATGAGTACATTTCTTCTCATTTTGTTTTGTTACTTAGCTAATGGTTTAGATAGTATTGTGCTTGTCATTTAATTTTGGGATTTTTCTTAGGTTATCTTTTATAGCTTTTTTTTTGCGCAATATTAGACTTCTATTAAGATTTTACATAGAAGAGCTTATGTTGTTGAAAAGCCTCAAGAGAAATTTAATAGTGATTTCTTAACAAAATTGCCTTTTTTATGCATAGAGAATCTAGGAGAATCTTTGGTATTTTGAGACGATTAAAATAGATTCGTTGTTTTAAAGCATATTGCCTTGGTATTTCAATCCAAAAATTATCAAATTTTTTGAAAGCTTTATTGAACACAATCTTTGACAACTATTAACTGGCCAAAATAGAGACTTGTAGTTTGTCATTTATGCAACAATTTTTGGTATTATAATAAGACTATATTTATGAAATTGCTTCTTAAGCTTAGAAGGTTTGGATAATTTGTAGTTATTAAATTACGAATAGCTTTATTGTGAAGTGTTTCCTCGTATCAATTTATGTTAAATATTTGAGATTTCACACAAATTTTGTTTCTTTTCTTTTCTCTTTTTAAGTCCATTGAATCTCGCTCTATTTCTAGTTTCTTGTGGAATTTTCTCTCTTGGGAAAATTAGGAGTAGATTGGTAGAATTATGCTCAAATTTTTTTGCAAAATTTTATTTGTTATAAGTAACATACTATAGGGAGCATATAGAGTAAGTGATTGAACAAAATAGGAACCTTTAACAACTCAGTATTTGACAAAGTTAGCTGAATCTTTTATGATAGTTGATTATAATTTTATACATAACACAATCATTTCAACATTTGTAATAGAAAACACATACTGATGTCTAGTATGTTTCATAACTATTGAGTTTATTTGGAGGTATCTAGGCCTTAGTGTTGCCAGAGAGCAGCAAGCACCTATATCTTGTTTGAAGAACACCTTTGATCCTGTGACCCCTAGTCACAAGATCGTGAGGCTTCCAATGTTGGCAGTCCCAAACGATTGCTAATAATATCATGTTACAAAAAAATCACAGCTATGCATAAACATTATGTCCATCCATAAGAGATCAACAATAACATAAACTGTCATAAGTTGTCCATGAACACAAACTACCAAAAAGATCACAACCTATCCAATATACTATCATTGAAATAGAAAGATGCATATAAGGTTGTTCATATAAATATCCATACAAATAACCATAAACATATCCACAATTCATATAAAAATCCACCAAATTCATAAAATTATTTCCCTTTTTGGACATCATCCAAAAAAAGGGATCATTAAAATATCCTATCAATTGACCTTGGTAGCTTCCTCAAAGTCATCATTAGGAGTAATGACTATACAAGAAGGTCTATATGTCTCTTCCTCATCATCATCACTACTAGTGCTAGCACTGGTGTTAGATATGTGCTACTCATCATCATCATCTGATGATGGAACATGTATAGAAGCTCTCTAGAGATGTAGCTTTACGTGAAACTATGATGATGTAGGTGGAGCTTGATGAGAAGATGAGGAAGTACTCTTTCTCTTATATGTGATTGAATCAGCTGGTCTTCACTAAGAAGAAGGTATAAAAATTCTCTCCATAACCTACTACTCAAAGGTTTAAGGAGCATTGTCATGAAGTTGAGAGCTAGGTCCAAGCTACATAGGATCAAGAAAATCCCTTTGGACATGTGTAGGCAGTGCATCAAGCTCTTCAAAATCAAATGAATTTCTTGAGTCATATGCCTGGGATGGTTGAATAGTTGTTGAATGCCTAGTTGGAGTGGTACAGTTTTCCTCACTATCCAATATAGGAGAAGTGATAATCTTCTTAAATTGCTGCTCATCTAGAGGAAGAGGTACTCTAATTACATCCATTTTCTTATGAAGGTAAGTGAGGTTCCTCCCAATCATCCCAAGAGTCTAAGAAAAAGGCTTTAGCATCTTCTTGAGAGTGGATTTTATGTGGCTACTAACAAATTTGGACCTCCTCAACTAAGGAGAGGCCTAGGAAGGTGATGTAGATCTATTCTTCCTTATTTTTTAAGGCTTACTACTTGGTTCTATAGCTTCAACATTGGTGGTTCTCCTTTTCTCTAAATAGTCACCAAGGCTTCTTTTACCTTTAAGCAAAGGCATATGAGAATGATAATTACTCTATGATGGATCAATAAACTAATGTGAAGAGGATGCTCATAGGCTCTCTCTATAGTAAATAGACCTAACATGTCTTTGTAGAAGATATGGTCCATTTCTAGTGGTTGACCAATGAGAAGGAAATAAAAAATAAAGGCTTGAGCTAGCAAAAAATAGCTATAACTTTCCCCTTTTACAATAATTTATACAATATAATGAGAGAGAGGGTGGAAGCATATGAAGCCATCTGACTCCTAAGTACTTTCCCACTATGCAAAGACATACAATAACCAAATAGAGCATCACAAAATTCATCATGGGAAACAAGGATTACAAAATTCATGAAAATATCAGACATAATGGATTGTAACCTTATGAACATCTAAACTAGAGATCCCCAAGAACTGCATTGACAACTTTGGAAGTGACTTCACCCTTAATAGTGGATGTAAAGACTTTAACAAAAGCATTAGTAATTGCAAAGTTACTGTAAAATTCTTTGATGAGGATTTTAGAGACATAAAAGTTCATGGATATAAAGGACACCTAATTTAACACTTGGAAAAATGCCATTAGCTAATTCTAACAATGCTATTGAAAGTAAAGGGATCTCTTAGAAACTATAGTAATAGAGAAAGCTACCTCAAATCTATGTTGCACTTCAGTGGATCGAAATTGAGGTAAATATGTGTTTGTAGTACTTGATGATGGTCCATTCAACCTATTGCTATTTTGTGAAGGAACCTTGGACATCCTATTCTTTTTGTGAGCCATTAATCTGCAAGGAGATGCATCAATCATTGTTGTTGTGGAAGCCCTGGTCATCTACTCTTAGTCTTCTATGCTTGGATGTGGAATAATGAGGAAAAAAGAAGTGTTGAATTTATATAATTGCACTTGTTGATGGTTTTTATGAAAAGTTAGATGTCTAACTTGACTAGTAGATGTCCATCTCACATCTACCCAAAACCTAGATAGATGTCTAACTCTAGATGTAGATGTCTATATTTTTATGCAGATGTCTACAAGTAGACATCTAAGTAAGTAGTGAAATGAGATAATAAAGGTTCAAGGGATATTTTCCATGGATTATAATTCTCTTATAATTTAAATGAGATGGGAAAATAAAAACTTACCTCTACATACCTTGCTTGCTGATTGAGATTACGATGTCTAAGAAGACTGGAGATGTGGTTCTTCTTTTGAAGTTTCTTCTTTCATATAAATTTCTTTTATTTTTAATGTCTATCTTCCTCTCACAAAATTATTGAGAGTTCTTTCACTTCCTTCTTTTCACTTAATTATCTACACCTTTTTGTTCTCCTTACCCTTTTGCTTTATCTTCCATTCATTGTTTTCCTGTAAGATTTCCTTTCTAGGTGCATTTGGGTAAGATCAATTAGTCTTATGATATGACCAAGTATTCATGTGGTAATATTTTAAATTTCAATCCCATTCCTTATTCCCAAAGCTATCACAATAGTAACATCTAATCTTTTTTTTTTTTGGTTAAAATGACCGAACCTTAGAGCAACCCTTTGTTTGGACATAGTGCTTGTTGATACTTCAATCTTTGGAGTAGCCTTTTGTTTGGATGAAGTTTGTCTAGATACTTCTTGTTGTTGACAACATCCTAGTCCACTTTTATCATGTGAACTTCTTTCTTGTTCCATAACAATGTATAGAGATTATTTTCATTTGACAAGTCGTTCATTCACAAGTTTGGTATCTACAAGTTCTTTTTTCATTTGCTCATTAGACAAGGTTAGTTTTTTATTCTTAACACTTGCATTTGATTTTTCTTGTCGGAGGTTTAAATATTTTGCATTAAGTAGAGATAAATCTTAATCTTTAGTTTTATACATAGATTTTAAAAGGACAATAATTCATTACACAAAAGGTCATACCTTTCCTCATCAGTTTTAATTATTTGGTCATTATCCTCGGTTGTGCTATGGTCATCTTCTATGAGAGCCATGCAGATGAGATGTGAGTTCTTAATAGTGTCATCTACCTCTTACTCACTTTGTTTGTCATTATCCCAATTGGTGTAGAAGTTTTTCTTTTTTGAATTAGCTTCATTTTTATCTTTCTGTTGCAACCTACCAATACTAAAACATTCAAAGGTTATATGGCCTCTTCCACCACATGTCTAACATTCTATGAAAAATGCATCAAAATTTAAATTTATAAAATTCTTACCTTTCTATTTACCTTTGGATTAATTGGGGCTTGGTTGATTAAAGTTTCTCTGTTTTTTTGCAAGAAGTCTTTGAACTCTTCTTAATAGAAGAGCTAGTTCAAATTCACTATTTGTTTCTTATTTAATTAGCTCATTTTCAATTGATGTAAATTTTAGGGTGATGGACCTGTCTTATATAGCTTCTTCACTTCTGAGGTTCATTTTATAAGAAATTAGAGCACTTTGAAGCTCCTCAATTTTTAGCATCAAAATGTCTTTGATTTTTTTCATAGTAGTGATGTTAGGTTTAAACTTAGGCTATAAAGTTTTAATTATTCTTATAATTACATCACTTTTTGGTAAGTCCTTGTCTATCCCTCTAATTTCTATGACAAGATCATTTGCCCTATAGAAGTAATCCTTAATCTTTTCTTCTTCCTTCATTTTAAGCTTGTCATATTCACTTTGTAATATTAAGAGTTTTGATTGTTTAACTAGAGACATACCCACATAAGTTGCATAGAAGGTTTTCCATATTTCCATGGCACTTTTACACCTAGTATTCTATTAAACTTAGATTTATTTAATGCACAATATAAATAATTTTTGTTTTTGTAAAACTTCTCAACCCCATAGGGTCTCGACAAAGTCAACAAAGATGTCTTCTCATAAGAAGCACATCAATCTTGTAGGGCTATAAGAAAGAAAGAAAAGAAATAAGGAAAAAGTGTAACTTGATTTACAAATACTTACACTTGAAGCTCAATACAATCAATACAAGCAAATGATGATATAATCAAGAGTAAAGACAAAGTCTCTTAGAGTAGCCAATGATGAATCTTTAGATGAACAGTGCTTGCATAATTCCCAAGATTTTTACTTTGTTTTATAGGCTCGGAGTTTTCAAAAACTCCTCAAAATTTGTGCATTGACTATCAAAAAATTAGTATAGATGTCCACTTTGAAGTTTAGATGTCTCATTGAGAATACCCCTAATGCAGGAGAGACATCTACTTGGAAGTGTAGACATCTAGTTGTAGATGCCTACTTATAGACATCTATTCTCAAGGATAGATGTTTGCTATTTTTCCTAGACATCTACTTTCCTTTGATACTTTGAAATATTAGTGCACTCCTTGTCAATTTGACATCTTATTAGTTTTTAGAACATGTTCATTTAGCTTCTAGACTATGTTTCCATCCATGCTATTATCTTCTCCACTTAGTCTTCATTTTGATATCTCATTGTGGATCTCATTTTTGAAGTCTTGGATTTGCATGTGAAGTTCTTGCTCATGGTTCTATAAGATTATCATTACAAATACATATTCTACATTCTCCATTTTTACTAAATTTGAATACAAAATTATATGATTTTTATAAAAATAAGTGCCCTTTATAAAAAAAATTAGACACTTGGAAAAATTGTAGTAGGCACCTATTGAATGGATGGAGACTTGATGAATTCTTAGACTGTGCCTAAAGGTGGAGGCTTCTTTGGCTTAAATGGTCCTTCATCTCATCTCAATGATGCTAGTGGCTAAGGCTATAATGTTGCGACCGTTGTTTCCTTTGTAAGTTTGAAAGCATTTTCAAGTGCTTTTATTTTCTTGTCTTTATTCAATGGGTTATACATGATCTAGGTTGCTTCACCTATATGGGCTAGTGTAGAAATATCCCATGGGCATGACATCAAAGCAAACTTCCATCATATTGACAAACCAAGATGCGAATGTTTTATGTTCAATGTCAAACACTTTATAAGTTTCTACAGCTCGTGGTAATCATTCATCCTTCTAGCAAGGTTCTTAGAAATAGATCATTGGATAGTGAATCTACTTATGAGAACTTAAAGTTCTGCAGTGGATATCTTCAACTTTTGTTTCATCTCTTTATAAAGCTTAAATTTCACCTTAGTGAGAAGGTAGAAATTAACAACCTATTTCTCCAACTCTAATTTTGGCCTCCTTACTATTAGCATTGCCAAGGTTGTATACTAGAGGTTGGTAAGCTTCATGTATTCTATCATCTTCTTGATTTGCAACTCTTTCAGGTGGATTTTTACTTTGTTGTATGTGTTGAGTCCATGAAAGATGGGTTGTCATACATTTCCTCTCTATTGAAGTTACTAGAGGGCATCATTAATCTTTAACTTTACTAATTTTATTTCATTCTCATTGATCTCCTTAAGTAGCCTAATGTGATCCCTATAGCGATTCTTCACTTGTTTAAATATCAATCTCTCATTCTTCCAAGTGGCTACCTCAATTATAATCTTTTGGCATAAAGCACAAACTTCCTCCATCAAGAGATTACTATTTTCTACTACCAAACTTCTTAAATCCAAGTTCACCTTGGTAAGCTACTCTTACTACTAGTGGATATATTCAACCAATTAGTCCTTCTACTACTTAGCATTTAGTAGGTAGTGATTGTCCTTGGTGAGGACCAAGTTCTTCTTGCAAACTTATGAAAAGTTCTTGTTAGTGACATTGACCATGGCCTCTAACATAGATGCATTGAAGATCACCATCTTCTTCACATTCTTAGTTATCTAATACTTTTCTTGAAGTTGTTGAAAAGCTTCATCTCATATAAGGTTTGGCCTAAGAATGGCAAGGTCAGATAGATGGGTTGTCAACTCAATAACTTTGGTTGCCAACCATTAACTAGTTGTAGTGGTCTACTTAAGTTATGTGTTAGCAATCAACAGTTTGTTCCTTGTCTCAAGCAATTATGACTAGTTTGCAGTGATATCATCTGTAAGATCAAAGATCTCTAGAAGTTATTATCCAGCTTCAACTACTTTCTCCAACACCTCCTCATGTTGGATGGTACTCATTTGATCACTTCCTACTTTTTAAATCCATGGATGTCTACCATTATAGTAATGTTTGGCATAGACATCGTAGAAGCATTAAGGACCTATATTACCCTGTTAGCCATCACCTCCACTACTATCTAATGATCCTTATGTTACATTTTGCCCCCTCACCTTCATCTAACATGAATAAGAACGCTGCAACATTTTATAAAATCTCAGGGAATGTTTACCTAGGAATGAGCACTATGATCTTCCTAGAACTTAGATTGGGCTTGATGGGTGCCTGGTCCCTCTGTGTGGAGTATAACAAGGTTTTTTCACTATTCATCCAACTAATGGTTTTGATATGGCTCATGGCTAGATAGTAAATGGATGGCTTCTCATCACTTGTAGAGCCGTACTGTTGTTGTAGCTATTGCTCTTGAAGTTTTCCAAGTCATTTGGTAGTTGTAAGCATCTTTGATGTAGTTTCTAGGGTGATAGGTGGTGGTGGTGGTGGCTAGTCCTCTTCTTACATCTTTGCCACTATCTTATCCTCCATCATCTCCTATCAAGATGTAGCAGGAGTGCAGTGAATCATGTCTTTGGAATAACGAGTTGTTCCTTCTCTTTTGCATAAATTGCAAAGTAGACATGGAAAGAAATGTGTCTTTCTACCCTTCTCATTCTCATTGAAGCATTTTTCAATCTTTAGAAAAATGAGTTGGGCTAGGTTGAATAGGAATTTTTGTCTTAGAGTAGCGCATGCATTGGCAGAAAAGGTTGTCATTTTACTAGGCCTCATCATTAGGTTTAGGTGATAGGATAAAATCTTGAAGTATGCTCTCTTCACTTTTGTAAGGGTGTTGTACTCCTTACGATCCACCTTATAACATCACTAGATCCATTCCTTCTTGGCCTATGGGTTCTCCTATATGAATATTTCTATCACCTTTGCCCCTATGTTAGGTAAACTGAGGGCCTTTACTATGGTCTCAATTGAATAAGATATGGTGATGCTTTGATTTTCACTAATGCATCTTCTTGTTAGTTATTCCAAAACAAAGAAGTCCTCTAATAAACCACAAGGGAGATCATTGCAATTGTGTTTGGACCTCCTCTGGTGTTAGCTCCAAGAAGAGTCCAAATTTGAGCTCTTGGAGAATAGAACTTTGGACCTCCTTAATCCTAATGCACTTTAAATAAGCCTCTATTAGGATGACTTCCATGTTAGTCCCTGGCCTATGAGGCTCTTCCTACTTGGATTGGCTTGTTTCTGTAGTTAGAATCTAGCTAATGGATTCCACTTAGGGTTCCTTCCAAGTAGGTATAGTAGCATGGGTAACCTTAGCTATTTACTCTTGAGGATGTTGTTGTTGAAACACCATAAATTTTGGGACTTCCATGATTCAACAGTCTCAAAATATGGGCAAGGGTTTTTGCAATTCTAATGTCATGATGGACTATGTAGACAATGCCCTCCACAGCACAATCAACATAGCATCCAACCATAAGGCTAGTTCACATGAGAAAGGCACTAGGTGTAGACCGAATAGTTCGGCAAGTTTTCTATTGCGTGGGCTGACAAACTTGCTACACCTTCTAGCTTGCCTAGCTTGACATTTGATCCAGCTGATGGTCTACCCAGGGACCATGCTAGGAGCTACCAAAAGTGTTCAAGATGAGCTAAATAGTTCGGCAAGTTTTCTAACTGCAAGAACTTGCTATGCTGCACAGCGTAGTAGGCCTTGAGAAGATTGAATAGGTACCAAAGATGCGCATTGACAACAACTCAACCCTCTAGGGCATCTGCCCCACTTCATTCTCGATGCATGAGTAACATGACATGGTAAAATTCGGTAAGTTTTGTCAGAAATTATTATAATTTGAGTGCTACGCTGTGCTACACTATGCAGTGTAGCGTAGTGTAGCAAGGATGCACTTTGATGATACTCCTACTCAGATGGCCCTCAAGGAGTAAGCACATTTGTAATCGTTAAGTAATTTTGCTCTGCTGACACACCAGGACATGACCAACACTTTGTGCAAAATGTTTGCAAAATAAGTCAGAATCCAAGTAACACAAGGTACTACGTTGTGCTATGCTATGCAGCGTAGCAGGGATAGAACTCACGAAGGTCCTCTGCCAAGTAATTCCAACAATAGAGTTACACTTGGTCACACTCTGACCTCCAAGGCTTCTTATCCCACTTCACCCTTGGGCCCCAAGCAAAGTTTTTGGGTAAAAAATTGTAAATCATATAGGAATTCATGTCACACTAGTTGCTACACTGTGCTAAGCTGCATAGCATAGCCGGGACACAGCTTTAAAAAAAATTTCCCAAGGATGAACTTAGCAGGTCTCAAGACTTTTCAGCATGAAAGGTTGTAGTTGCTTACCTAGCCAAGCCTTAGATAGATGTTTTCAGCTATTAGGCAAGATTTCTCTCAAGGCTGGCAGCTACTCTATGCTACGCTACACAGTGTAGTGTGTGAGTGTTTATGCTATGCCAATACTCTAGGCAGCATAAATAGCATAACACTCATGTGGTAGCCCCAAGGCATCTTTAGTTAGCTCCAAAACATGTTGGCAAAAATTACTCTCATCTCGGCATTCCTTCGATAGAAAAAATTAGCAGGTTTGGTTCATTTGCACCCCCTAACTATCCCCTAAAGTTGTCCCTATGCTTGACCTTGTTCGCAAGAGTAGGGAAGACATAGTCCTGGAGTAGAGACTCCACTTTGGATTTACTGTTAGTATTCCTTGTAACAAACATGGCAGTTTACTGGATTCTAGCACGTGCAGTTTCAGCAGTATGATCAAAGCATAGTAGACTTCACATCTAGCATTACACAATAGCATGGCACAGTCACGTCTACACTCTATGGGATCTAGGACACGTGGCATCCAAACCACGTTTCTCTCCCACATGTAACTCTATAGATACCCTGAAAAACAATGTTCAAGGGATTGGCTTGGAGCATTCAATTAGCTTTTGGCATTATTGGCTTTTGCAATTACTTCTCTAAAAGTTGGCTTCTTGGTTGGCATTTTTGGCATTTTGGTTTTCTGGTGATTGGCTTTGGCGAAGATACTGGCAAGTAGAAGGTTCTTATTAGCGAGCTGTTGACAATAGTTTAAGAAGCTATGAATATACTGCTTCGTTGCAAGTTTTTCCTGTCCACGTTGCCCATCTATTGTACATCTTCATTCAAGCAAATATTAGATCCCTTGATCTTAGGGTGGTGCACTTTCTCATCCAAGCTTGCTTCATTTTGTTTTGTTATTTTTGTGTTTTGCATTATTCTCAATCAATTTACGTTTGTCGCTCATCACTTAACATGCATATAACATCTTCGAAGTCAACGTTTAGAGAAGGTTATTGTACACTGATTACGTCCTTGTTAAATCGACTAGACCATTCAGGGCACCCTGCTTTTGTTTACTCTAGCATGGCCCTCACACGGATCTAGGGTTAGGCTATACATCCAGTGACCTCTTAGTGTTCTAGCCACCAACGTTTTCAGTCGCTACAGTTTTTGGCACTAGAAGGAGGACCTTTGTGTGCCCTTTCTACATATCATGGGTAATCCTACACATTGTTTGTACCCCATCACCTACTAGCATAGACGTGACACCCTTGTGGTTGTCTATGCACCATGTGGTGTAGCTTGATTGCAATGAAAATTCCTTTGGGACTTGGTAGGACGAAAGCCTCCGATTGCTTACTATACTACCTTTACCCTATTCACAACCCTACACTGCATGCATCTTGTGTGGCGTGGTGAACCTTTCAGCATAACAGTCCTGCTTAGTATAGCAGGTGTAGTAGTGAAGGAGGCCAACTTCCGACACCCCCCAGTGCACCTAGTTTTAGCCTCTTTCTTTACAGTTTTCTTTTTACGAAAAGAAAAATGATTCTTACAACCACTACCATTTCTACCTCAAACCTTGAGTCTCCCTACTCAGTTCAAAACATGACAGGTCTTGAGTGATCACCCAGCCCAGTGCTGGCACCACGTCAGTCCCTTAGACTACAACACTTATCCCTCGAGTGCTTGGCACAAGACCTAGAGCAATATGACTTCCTCTATGCATAGGTTCAAGCGAATCTACCCTTGGATTACTAGGAACTTGAGGATAAATATATCTTTAAGTTCTTCCATTGCAATGGGAGGGAATTAATTTCTACTCCTGACATCATCATCCCATTGACTGAATCGTATCAATGGGTCTTAAACCAAATGACATGAGTGAGTAGGTCTAGGGAAAGGGACATAATGTCCCATTGCAATGAAGCATTCCAGGATGGGCAGGAAGACTTATACTTCCATTCTAAAGGTGGTGGCCAGACCTATGCCATAGCTATCCCATTCACTGTGATCTTCTGATCAAACCCTCTCTTTTCATCTACCCCCTTCGTGGTCTCCATGACCTCGCCACAACCCACTCCATTGTTAGCCATGGGTAGCCATCTTGTACCTCCAATATACCACCAAGTGGGCCTTTCAACCTCTTTCCTAGTTACCCTCCCTTTACAATTTATTCCGGAATCGTACCCAATGTCAATCACAGCTACGCTGCCATACGTGCATGCTCCACCCACATTACAATTGCACATAAGCTTCGCCCCTAGTCCCTGATTTGCACCCCTTCCACCACTAGCAGCAGACCTAATCTCAACCACATGGTGGGTGCCACCTACTTCTCTCCCTATTCCTCAACACTCTCTAATGCTACAATATGTCCAACACCAAGCGTACCAAGTCCCACAAGTGATACAACCAAATATAGGGCTATGGGCTCCTCCACAAATTGGTCAAACTACCAACCCCATAGCCCCACCAACAGTCGTTATCCCAATAGCACCACCCACTAGGTGGTGGATTGCCTAGGCAGCATCGCTTGCTGGAGCAGCTCCAACAGTGCCTCCTATGGGACGGCCTGCGACCCCAGCAGAGTTGCGTATCATGGCTACTCAGGCAGCCCCACAACTATCTACAGCATCCCTGGGTCTAGATCAAGCCTTCCAACTCATCCAGATCCTCATTGAGAAAATCAAACGGCTTAAGGCCACCAGTTCAGACACTGTACAGGTCATGGAATTTTACCATTGCAACCCTATCAGCCCAGCCGTACCTATGCTTATGCTGCCTCCTAGGGTGCCACTCCCCCAATTTATGAAATACAACAGAGAGGGCGATCCCAATGCGTACTTGGTGACCTTCAAGTCTGAATCCCTACTGCTGCAACCATGGCCACACACCATCATCCATATCTTTGCCATGTCTCTCATAGGTAAAGCTCTAGATTGGTATCACGTGCTTCCACGTGCCTCCATTTCCACTGTAGAAGAGTTGCTAAGTCAATTCGTGACCTGCTTCAAATACAACTTGAAACTAGAAGTCACATTGGACCATCTCATGAGTGTCAAGTAGGACTTGTTGGAGTCTAAGCAAAGATTCATACAATGGTGGAGTGTGACCCTGAACGAGATACACGAGCCTATCATTGAGGCCCACTTGTTGGCCATCTTCAAGAGAGCCGTAAATGACTTCATTAAGTCTAAGCTCTATTAGCTGGCTCCATGATCCCTTAGCTATGCCTTTGCTCAGACCAAGAGCATCCAAGATGCAGCCGAAGCTAGCAAAGAATCAACTTATGTAACATACAAAAATGCACACATCAAGAAGGACAAAGAGAAGGGCAAGGCCGCAACAGCCATGGTGGCCGCGGTGGCCAACAAGGCCAAGCCCAACAATAGCAAGAACAAGAAGATGGCCACAGCATCTGCTAATGCCACACTTGGCTCAAGAAACACCAATCAGCCCTCAACATCAACACCTATGACGTCAACTCAGCCTAGGCCAAACTTTGAGCACAAGGATCACTCTAACTATATCCCCTTTCCCATTAAGCCTTCAGAACTCTTGAAGAAACTGCTAGGAGCTGGGTGTATACAACATAAATGGATGTTGGAGGAGGCAACCAAATGTCATCAATAGTACTGTGAACTTCTTAGGAACCCCTCCTTAGCCATGCCCAATGAGCCACCAGTTCCTAAGAATTTTAGGCTAAAACGTTTCTGTGACTACCATCAACTCTGTGGTCACGATACAGACTACTATTTGGCACTGAAAGATGACACCCAACGGATGATTGATCAAGGCAAGTTGGTCCTAGATGAAAGTAGTCTTGTTCGCCCCAAAAACCAATCAATGCACATTTACAAAGACCCCCTAAACACCAACAACTCGGGGTACACAATCAACGTCATTGGCATTGACAACAATCCAGAACCACCACCACAACCATTCGTGATGCATGTGCCTCCTCCTTACATAGGAATACCAACAATAAAAACAAGGACACAGTAACCCTTTATCCTTAAAGTGCCTCGTCAAACATCCACCCCTGTTCCCTTTGTGCTCAAAGTTGCACCGCCGTGCATGCCGACACAATAGGCACTGTTCATCGTTAAGGTGCCAAAATAGCCAAGTCTCCCTATCACCCAGAACCAAGTAGCAAAAATTGCATCATAGCCTCCTGGTTCAAAAACACATGAAGAGCATTTAGAAAATAAGATGGCTAGGGAACGCACTGCATTAGGTCCCCCCAAACCTAACCCCTTGTCCTCAATGCCCATGGCCCCTTTGTCATCAACAACCGATAACAATGTACGTACACAATCGTTGCCTTCTCACCCAAGAAAGCCCAGTTCTCAGCCTGAAATTGGCCCCCCTCGAGAGATTCATCTCCTAGGATGAATGGAGGAAGAAAGTGTTACAAACAACAAGATGGTGGACAAGATCTTCTCAATGCCATTACACAAGTCAAACAGGCCCTGAAACAGAAAAACACAACTTTGAGCCTGTATGACTTAATAATGACTTCCATGATACACTGTAAGGCCATGGTTCGCATGTTAGCATCTATCCCAATAGATGAAAACATGCCAACCGAAGAGAAAGAAATCCATGCCGTCATGCTTCCCTCTACGGCTGAAGAACCATGACTAGCTCAGTTAACATTTCGTGATGAGTCCATTAAGGATGACCTTGAAAAGGGTTAGGTGACAACAACATCCATGTTCATCATAATTCGGGTTAGTCAGTACAAAATCTGAAGAGTAGATGTTGATGACGGGACTGCTACCAATGTCATCCCATTTCCCATAGTGGTCAAATTGGGCTTGGTTGATTAAATCAAGCCCACGACAACTTCTTGCCTAAAATCATTCAATGGGATGCACATAGTAGTAAAAGGGACTATCCACATTAACTTTGTGGTAGGGGATCAGTTCTCCACAAGTGTAGTATTCATTGTGGTAGAGGAAATGCCTAGGTTCAACCTAATACTAGGGAGATTGTGGTTGGCGCAACTAAGGGTTGTTTCCTCAACAACACACTAGGAAATCTACTTACCCTACGTACGAGGGGAAGTGGTAATTCACAGTGACAAAGTGGCTCCCTGAGCCATAAACAACATAGGAATGGAGCAAGGTTCAGAGATTGAAATCTTTGAAAACCAAACCCTGTTCAAACTGAAATGCCTAAATAGGCCGAAACTAGTCCAAACAAAGAAACTATGTGGGCCTAGTTTCCTTTTTAGATGGTAGACAATGACATAGAAGAGTATCACAACAAAGCTTCTCACCCATATGCTTTGCCTAGCCCATGATGGGTTAGAAAAAAAATGTGTAATTAGAGATTACCTCTAATTTAGTTCCATGAAGTTTCAGCTTTTAACATTTCTTACTTCCTTCCATCTCATTTTTAGTATCATGTTTACCGTTTGCATTATGTTCATTTTAGCAACACCTTTATTATTTGCATTATGTTCATTTTTGGCATTACTGTATGTTTACACTGCCTCAATTTTTTGCATCATGCGTACTGTTTGCATTCATGTCATCTCTACTATTTACATTATGTCAACCATTACGGCCCCAGATGGCCTTAAACTAGTACCGTGGCCAAAAATGGCCTTAAACTATTGCTGCAGCCTGAAATGTCTTAAAACTAGCAGCAGCCCGAAATGGCCTAAAACTAAAATGAGAAGCTCTCAAGGAGCTCAAAAAACAAAAAAATAAAAAATATAGAAAAATAAAAATAAAAATGACACATTAACCCAAACTGAAATAAATTCTTTCACATTATATTTTTTACTCAATGTCAGTCAATAATTTTTACAAAAAATTTAAATTCAAAGATAAAAATAAAAATCTTTTGTTGCCACATTATGAATCCTCACCAATGTCATCGTCTCCCATTCCACTAGGTCCTACCTCTCCATTTGGATCCTGCATAAGGCAGAAAATAAAACAATGAATTAAAACTACAATAAAGGCTCTCACAAAATAAACTATAACACAAAAAAAGTGACTAATCCAAGATGGCCTCGCATCCATTTTGGATGGTATCCGATCCATGCCAGCTGCAAGCCGTTGTAAGATCTCCTCCTGAATGAGGTTGGCCCAATCCCCATCTCCTAGATTAGCGCTTGTTGCAACTTTTCCTTTTTCCACAACTATCCATCTTGGTGGTCCTAGGGAAAAGGTGGTGATGGTGGTCTCCCCAGCAGGAAGGGTCATTTCCCTTTCGGGAGATTCACTAACAATCACCAGTTTCATGAACTTATCATAAGCACCAGAAGCACCAATTACATCAAGGAATAGCTTGTGGGTATGTACTTCAACAGCTACATCCTAGTATTGCTTATGATAGGGGGCACGTTCTATTTTATACATATGTTTATGGTTCTTTTATTTCTGTCCCCATTCATAAACCTTCACCATAGAATCCTTCTAGTGTTGGTTCTTCTATGCTAAAAGGTCCATCTGCATGCGTTGTTCAATGATCTTGCGAGTGGCTTCATTTTTGCTGCATACGACCATTCAATATCTTACATAGTCTATAATAGCCGTACACCAACTACCATCGCGAGTGTCACTAACCAACAGAAATTCATTCCTGGATCGAAGGTCCCCCAACTCAATGGTTAGGTTTTTTTCTCCTTTTTGAGCTTCTGTACCCTCTTCCAGAGGTCCTCGTTCACACATCTACACTCCCATAAGAAGTGTGCTAAGTACAACGCACATTTACTTTCCTCATTGTATATGTGACGAGGTACTTCAACCACCTCTAGAGGAAGTTCAGGGACAACGTCAACCTCAACTGCTTGCTTAGGGTTCCACTTGAGATGAGAGGTTGTCATGTAGGGAAGAACGTTTATCATAGTGTCATAGCAAAGAGATGCAATAATGTAGAGAGCTCAACGTAGCAATTGCAACCTACCTATCTCAAGATTGATCTACTTTAGGTGATCGATCATGTCATTGACTAGCCCCTCCATAAAAGCAAATTTGTTGGGGGTCTTGTTCCAGGGTTAGAGATAGATTGAGGAAGAAGGGCTAGGGGCATCAACAGTGGTGTTTGCTGCACAATAAAACATGTTAGCCATGGTGAAGAGGACCACAACAAAGCTGATAAAAAATGATAAATGACAGTGCAAAGCTCCTACCCAGCAAACCCTCAGGGGTGATAGCGGGGGGATTGCCCATTGAGAAATTATCAAGTAAGTAGTCAAACTCACTAGCATCAAATTGCAGTCCCTCTCTTTCTAGCTAACCCAAAAGTGTGGCGGCATCCTCAACACTCATGTTCCCTTCAGGTAGTAAGCTTCATTCTACAAAAAGGTCGTTGTTAGGGGCCTCTTCCTCTATGGCAGGGGCCTCTTCTTTTGCAGCTGGGGCCTCTTTCTCCTCTTCAGTAGGCACCCCTACTCTAGGGGCTAGAACCTCTTCCTCTTCTTCTTCTTCTTTTGAAAAAACATAATCGCAGTAAGCAAAATGCTCTAACTTGAAATAGGCGCTATGCCGTGCAATGCTACAAAACATAGCATAGCATAGCAAGTGTTATGCTAACAAAATAGTCAAGCACACTTACCAACTTGGGGTTACGCTTTGCAAATTTTAATTTGCAGCCTTTTTCCCCTTCATTCGTACGAGGAGGTTCTTTTGTAGGATGAGACTTCTTATGCTGCAGCCTAGTTTTTACAGTTTCTACAATAAGGTGTTCTTCCCTTAACATGTTGCCTATGTTGATGAGGGGAGCTTCTCCCATGTTATCCTGGGCACAAAAGGTATGCCCCACCTGATCCCTCGTCGTTATCGAAAGTGATTCCCCAATAGCTTCAGGGGGGTCTTGGGATCGGGTGGTGTAGAAAACCTAGCAAAACCATGGCTTCGATATTTGGTTATGATCCTGCTGTACCTAGGTGTGATTTTCATAGACCACCAAGAATTCTGCAAAGCATCGCAAGCAAGCTATGAAGAAGGCGTAATGCACATTGAAACGGGACTCAAGCTTCTCGTGAAGTTTGACCATTTTAGCACGCAATTCTTCTGAAAGATACCTAGCCCAATTATGATGGGTCCCTTCCTCCATGAATTCCCTCATTATCCAAGCCTACTCCACTCCAAGGATTTTCCCTTGAGAGAGTAGCTTGGGGAAAGCACGAGCACTAAAGATAGGGTAAACCATTTCGGCCACCGCTAGCTTGACCTTGTGGATGTAAATCCCCTTTCGGTCCTTGCTTGTCCCTAGCCATTCCTTGATATCCCCTTGATGGTTTGCATCTTTTCTAGATTTTTCTCCTATAGGGAGACCATTAGAAGGGACACAAAAAAGATCTGCAAATAGTTGATCGTTAATTTCGAACACCACATGCACATTGTAAACACATGTGTAGAAGTAGTCAACCTTCTCGAAGAAGGAATTAGCTAGGGAAAGCATTTCTGCAGCTAGGACACTTGGATTTATAGCCAAAAATAAATCCATGAGCCTAGCCTCTTGAATGTTGTGAACAAGGGTGGTTGGGCCCCCATTGCAGAGCCAATGTTGAGTCTCCTCCACCTCCCTATACTTGAAGAAGAGGTTGGTCTCATCACGGCCAGAGGTGATCATTGTGACCTCTTGGGATTCTCTCACCAGTGTAATAGTTAGCAAAAAAAAGGCTAGCAAAAATGAAAGCACATCATCACCTAAACACATAAGAACAAATGCACGGACTAACATACCAAGTTTAAAAGGTGTAGTAAATGGTGGAAGTTCCACCAGAACGTCTTCGACGGAAAGTGGTCAGCATGATGTCCATTCGCCATCCAGCCAGCCAACTTCCTTACACTTCCCATAAAATTTAGAATACCTGGTTGGACAGTCTTTAAAATCAAGTCCAAACTGTTCTATAACACCAACATGCACATTCTGGGTGGAGGAGAACTCTTACAGGGCTGTTTGGGCCATAGCCAAGGTATCTGTGTTACTGTGAAGACCCTTCTCATCAATGTAAAACCTAACAAGACACAAGAATACAATAAGAATTTTTGTCTAGTGTAAGGCAAATCATACAACACATTTAAAATTCTCTTACAGGACTCACCCGTCGGTACAGTAAATGGTTCTAGGTGGATTCTAAAAACAGGTGCCCATGTGATGGACAACATATAATGTGTTGTATAAATGGTAGCATTTGTATTTGGGCATGTTCCAAATCCAACTTAGGCAGCTCAAGCCCCTTGGGTATCATTTTTAGCCTTCCACCCCTTCACCCACGTTCGACCCATCAGCCATGAACTTCAGAATGCCTTGGTTCACCCCGGGCAACAATGTTTTTGTAAGCACAGTAGCTGTATCAGCCTTTAGGTGTGATTATACGATCACACTAAAATGGTGGAGGAGGAACTCAAAGAAGTCCCATGCACCCTCATGGAACTAGACCACCTACTGCCCCACCTGTGCATGGGGAGGAGGGACGTTGGCCACAGGTTCACTGAGGCAGCACAAGAAACCCACAAGCTCAAGGACAATTAGAACGGGTTTCAACATGACCGTGCATGACAAAGAACCAAACGTTAACACTGTGTTCAAGTGATCATTACTTACGTAGCGTAGCATAACCCTTCATTTACAAGTATTCCTTAGGCATCCCTAGTAAAACAGAGCTAAATATTACATGCAACATAACAAAGTGTTATGTGTAGCGTAGCATAGCAACTAAGTCCTGTGTAGCGTAGCGTAGCAGGTGCACCCTACAGCGTAACAATTACATGCTGCATAACATAGTGTAGCAGACACACCTTGTATGGCGTAGCGTAATAGTTACATTTCGCACAAGGGTGGCGACTACGTTACATGCAGCACAGCAAGATGACTACAATCCATGCAGCATAGCAATGGAACAAGTACAACAGATGCAACCATGTACAAATACAACATGTAGTAGACATGTAACAATGCAACAGGTAGAACACTATGAAAGCGTTGCAGCGTAGCAAACTCAGCAACATGACGAATTGGATAGCATAGAAGTGTTACAAGTTTAACAGTATAGCAGCGTAACAAATTGCCACCTTAGTGGCCTAGCAAGCCTGTCAATACAAATGCGTAGCGTAACAACAAAAAAGATGTAACAGTCTAATGGCACAAACAACAAAGAACTCATAGTGTTCCCGATTGTCTCGGTCTTGCCCCATGAAACAAGACCAAGTGAAATACAGACATGATAAACCATACTTTTGCTTGTGCTACGCTATGCTGGGCATGTGCTACACTACCCTGAAACTTCACAAACTAAAAATTCCTACTAAAGGCCATATGCTACACTGAGTGTGCGCTACGCTGGCCAGAATCGCCAAAACCCTTAGAATGGCACAACGACCATTTTTTACAATGGCAGCTAGGGCAGTACCACATGCAGTTGTAGCATAGCAACCATATGGCCACTATGGCCAGAGTGGCCATGGCCACAAAGCAATAGCCAAAACGATAGCAGAAACAGTGACAACAGTTGCAACAATGATGGCCAAAACAGTAATAGCAATGAAAATATAACTTGATACATCACATGCTAAAAATGAGGGTAGTGTAATGACTTACTAAGTAGACAGAGCCTCCTGTTGCTCCTCAACGCACGCTTTGGAGAGATGTCCGAGAGTGTCCCTTATCTCATCCACCTTGGCAAGTCCTCTATGCCTACGTTCACCCTTACACGCCATTGCCTTATTTCACTCTTTCACACTTTGACCGTGCTACGCACTGGGTGTGAGCTCTAACAATGAAAATGACAAGTTTACTAGGGGGTAAACCCCTATTTATAGCTGACACAGTAAAACACTTGTCACTTTCATGACTCGAGTAACGCGAGACCCTCCCCCTACAATGTAGCACTACTATAGCGAAGTCCCAGTGCAACGTCGCACCCATCGGTAGTCTAGTAGGTGCATCCACCAAAATTATTGCTCTATATTTACAAATTTTAATGGTCTGCAAAGACCTTAAACTAGCAATGTTAACCTACAATACAGCTCATTAACGGTCCTCAAATACCTTAAACTAGCAATTTTAACTTGTAATGTGGCCTAGTGATGGTCCGCCATGACCTTAAACTGGAAATTTTAGCATTTATTTTACATATTAGACCAAAATTTACATTATTATAGTTCGCTACAACCTTAAACTGGCAACCTTAACTGAAACACCACAAAATTCTGAGCTTAGTACGTTTCCAACAAGAATCGAGCTTAAGGGCCCACCGACAGCTTCAAGCGGAGTCAAACTCGACGATGAGCAGTTCCTTGGGACCCGCTGATAACCACGACAACATCTGCTATCAGAAATGGCAACTTTGGAGTGCAACATACTTAGTTTTCACTAAGTATGCGTTTCCAGCGTATACGCCCAGCGTATACGCCCAAGTTCATATTCTCAGCGTATACGCTCAAGTCCAGCATCCATAGCGTATATGACCCAGTGTATACGCCCAACATTCACAGCGTATACGCCCAGCATGCAACCCCCGAAGACGGCAAAGAAATAGCATTTAAGAGAAAGATTTGGTACAAGGCATCAACTCGCGTGAACAGAGCAATCATCAGATGTTGACATCAAGCATCCTGGAGTCTATATGCTGAGCATATACGCCCAACATCCACAGTGTATACGCCTAGTGTATACGTCCAGTAGGCACAACATATACACCCAGCGTATACACCCAGCAGATATAGCGTATACGCTCAAGATGGCAGATACAGCGTATATGCCCAGCGTATACGCCCAGCATATGCAGCACATTGTACACTTGTAACATTTCATTCTTTTGCACCCGGTCAATGTGCCACGTGTCACCCAACCCGAGTCTAACGTCTAAACCTGTATAAAAACCCCAATTTTTCATTAGAACGAGGTTGGCAATTTTGGAGCAAATTAGAGAGAAAATAGAGACGCTAAGAACCAGAGCAGAGAACCTTGTATGCTGGACCTCAACCTTGTACGCTGAGCATACAGCCTCTACACTATGCCTATAGTTTGAACCAGCACACAGTCATCCTTGCATCCACCGGGGCTATTCGTCTGCCTTGTGTGAAAGCCACAACTGCGTTAGACCAGTGCATTGTAACTCTCACTTTGCAATAATATTGCTGCATTTTCTTCCTCAAATCTGTTACAGTTTTCCATTTATTGTTGCATGTTTGCTATTTACGCTCTGGTACGTTTACGCTCCGTTTACATCAGTTACGTCGTTTATGCCTCGTTTTACATCAGTTATGCTGTTTACATATAACCTGGCGTATAACACCTCGGTGTACGTTTGGGGAAATCCTTGCTTGATCCATGTGTAGACCACTCAAGGTACTCTGCCTTCGTCAATTCTAGCTTGCCTTCAAGCGAAGGTAGGATCTTCTGTGCATGTCCAAAGATCTCCCGGTTTCTGTTTCCTTCCAGCCGGAGACCGACGATTTCGGACGGTACATTAACCTCCCTTACATTTTAAACTTGTTAATGGTTCGCCATGACCTTAAACTAGTGAATTTAACATTCATCTCACAATATTACATGGTTTCAGTTCGCTAAGACCTTAAACTAGCAATTTTGATTTATAGATGTTACATGATTACGGTCTGATAAGACCTTAAACTAGAAATTTTGATTTACAAATTTTGCATAGTAACTGATAACTATCTCATGTTGCATTATTGATTTACAAATATTAATTACAAGATGTTGCTTCAAACAGGTATGACTTGACTTGGTTTATTTACTTATTGTAATAGGTACAGTAAAAAAAAAATGGCTATGCATGGTGATCTTTGTTCGCCTTTGACCTTAATGGGTCCCTACGGTACACTTACAAGATGCTTGAATCAAGAATTGGTAGAATTTGAATTACCCCCTCACAACATCGTAGTGTCCCTGGAAACATCCCTAGACTAGCCCAAAATCGGGTCTAGGCCTTAAACCTAGAGGCCAGGGATGTGGCTAAGGACCCTCTTATTGAAATCCCTGTGACTACCCATAGAGGTGAAGCAAAAATCTTGAAAGTTAGCTCTCTATTACATCCTTAGGTATATCAAAACATTTCAAAAGTATTTAATGACAATGTTAAGGTGTTTGCATGGTCATATGATGACATGCTAGGCCTAGACCTGTGGCTCATACAACATAACATTATCTTAGATCCACGTGTTAAGGCAGATAAGAAAAACCCTTGCAAAATCAAACTGGAGATTGCATTAGCTATACACGATGAAATCATCAAGCTTTATCAAGCTAGTTTAATCTGGGTGGTTGATTACTTGAAATGGGTATTGAACATCGTTATGGTTTCTAAAAAAATGGGAGGTATACAAATTTGTATAGATTTTTGTTACCTGAACAAAGCAACGATTAAGGATGATTTCCCATTGCCAAGTATCGATCAACTTATCGCCACTACGACTGGTCATGCCTTACTATCCTTCATGGATGGGTTATCAGGCTATAACCAGATCTATATAAACTCAGAGCATCAATTGACAACCACCTTCATTACCCCTTGGGGAACCTTTTGCTATACAATGATGCCTTTTGGACTAAAAAACGCTGGAGCAACCTACCAACGAGCTATGACATACATTTTTAGTGACCACCTCTTGGAGAGATTAAATGATTACATGGATGACATAGCAGTCAAGTCTAAAAAGACTATTGATCATCCCAATGGTCTCAATATGGTCCTCCAATGTTTTCATAAGCATGACTTACACTTCAACCCTAAGAAGTATGTTTTTGGAGTTAAAACTAGACACATGCTAGGCTTTGTAGTGTCGAAAATAGGGATATGAGTGGACCTTGATAAAGTGAGGACCATCGTCAACTTAACACTACCTACAAACCTTAAAGAGTTGCACGGGCTACAAGGTAGAGTGCAGTTTATCAGAAGGTTTATCGTGAGGTTGACAGACAAACTACAACCCATGCAACACCTAATGAAGAAGGGGGTCGACTTCAAATGGACAGATCTATGTCAATAAGCCTTTGATAACCTAAAGAAAGAGCTTTTGCATCTCCCAACTGTTTACCCACCACAGAGGGATAAGCCTTTCTACATTTACCTTGCTATCTCAGATGCATCTATTGTAGCATTGCTATGTCAGAAACGAGATGACAGGTTTGACATCCCTATCTATTACTTAAGCCATGCATTAGTAGCTTACGAGGCAAAGTAAAATGACGTAGAAAAATATTGTCTCACCCTAGTGTTTGCACTCAAAAAGTGGAGACATTACCTATTTCCCAACAAAGTTAACATCATATGCAAGAGCAACATACTGCAGGCTATCACAACCAATTTATATGAGAGCAGTAGAATATCCCGATGGAAAGCTATAATGTCAGAATTTAATTTACATTATGTCGTCCAATCATCAACAAAGGGTCAAGAAATATCCACATAGCTCACAACTTCACCCATTGACGATTAGGCAATAATAGAACCCGAATTCTTAGATGAGCATATCAATAGCGTAAATCCTATACTGTTTGACTTCAAAGCCAGTTTGCATTTTGACGGCACGTCAACCACACAAGGTGGTAGCGCCGTTGCTATTCTTACATTTCCCTCTAGGGAAATTCAACCCTTTGCATATTGTTTTGCATTCCTATGCACCAATAATGTGGCTAAGTATGAAGGAATCCTTAGGGGCCTCTTAGCAGCTCAAGAGCTAAAGATCCAACATTTGGTAGTCTGTAGTGACTCACAATTAGTTGTCAACCAGATCACTGAAGTCTATGCTTGCAAGGCTTTTCATTTGCAACCTTATTGTGATCTAGCTAATAGTTTGCTAAAATAGTTTACAACGTTAGATGTTCAACATGTGTCTCAAAGTGAGAATAACTTAGCTGATGCGTTAGCCATGTTAGCATTGAATGTGTCATCACACTTGTTCACCACTTTTCCTGCTTCGATAATAGAATGTATAGATCCTATTACTTAAGTGGTACACATCACATATGTCAACACAACAAATACCCAAGAGTGGTATGCCAACATCAAAGCATACCTTCAACATGGTGAAACCCCACACGGCTTAACATCTGCTCAAAAGGATGCAATACAAAAGCGCACTTGGTAATATGTCCTTACAGGAGATACCACCTTATGCAAACACCCCTTTAATTGGATATTGCGAACTTGCGTTAGTGGGGAAGAAGCACAAAAAATTGTTAACGAAGTCCATGAGGGACTATGTGGGGGACACATAGCCCCTAGGGCTATGGTAGCAAAAATCAAACGCCTAGGGTACTACTGGCCTTGCATAGAATGAGATTACCTTGCCAAAGTTAGGATGTGCAATGTATGTCAACACCATGCAAATCTCATACATGTTTTGCCCACTGAATTACATCCTACATAGATCATGTGGCCATTCCAATGTTGGGGGACTAGATATCATAGGACCCATCACCCCTAAGTCTTCTGCAGGACATAGCTTCATCATCACTGCAACCGAATACTTCACAAAGTGGATGGAGGCTATTCCCTTAAGAAAGACCACATCTAAACATGTTTTTCACTTTATCATGGATAACACAGTAACAAGGTTTGGTCTTCCCATGACTATTGTGACAGACAACGGGTGACAATTTAGTAGTGTGGAAATCAAAACCTTTTGCGAAAACCTTGGCATTAAGAAATCTTTTTCATCACCATACTACCCATAGGTGAACGGTCAAGTGGAAGAAACCAACAAGGCCATCATAAGCTTGTTCAAAAAAATTCTTAGTAGCAGCAAAAGGTGATGGCATGAGCAAATTCTCTATGTGTTTTGGGCTTATCGTACGACATGTCGAACAGCTACAGGTAAGACTCCTTATAATTTTGTTTATGGATTTGAAGTAGTGTTACCCCTTGAACTGTAGGTTCCATCACTTCAAATAATCCTCTCAAACATTGTAAGTGAGGCTCAAAAAAACGAGACAAGGATCATCGATCTTGACTCTGTAGAGGAGGAGCATGCCCAAACACTTGATCGCATTGAATGGTACTAGGATAAGCAATGGCAAAAGCATCACCACAACCTACATCAACGGCCAATCAAAAAGGGGGACCTAGTCCTCAAGGCTGTTCATGAACCTGTAAACAAATTCTTAGCAAACTTGGAAGGCCCTTTCATAGTCACGAAAGCCTACAAGCATGGGGCCTTCAAACTGGCTGATATGGATGGCAATGAGTTCATAAATCCTGTCAACCATTTATACCTCAATCCATACTACATTTGAAGTAAAAGGATTGCATCAAGTATAAAGCAAGGTAACAGAACATCCGCTACAATGTAAAACTGGCAAAGATAGTCCGCTATGACTATAAACTAGCACAGCTCATCTGCTATGATGTTAAACTGGCATAGCACATCCTTGGGCTATGACGTAAAATTGGGACCCATAACATGGTCTCCTATGACGTTAAACTAGCCATCCACTATTCATTATGATGATAAACTAGCATAGCAATCTGCTAGGACCTTAAACTAGCATAACGATCTACTAGGACCTTAAACTAGTACATCATGGTCTGTTGGGACCTTAAATCAGTGCATCTGATGGTCTACCAAGATCTTAAACTGGGTTCGCAGTGCAACGCCCCTGAACTTACATCCAAAACCCTACGAACAAGCGAGCGTGCACACTCTCAAAATCCATGGACAACATGGGGTGGGACGTTGCAGTTCCAGAATGTACTTCACATGGCTAAGGAAAAATCCTCTGGAACACATGTAGTGTCACTACCCCTAGCATCTTGCTGATCTTCTAGAGATGTCATTTGACATCTTGTTGACCTTTTGGAGCTATCGCTACCACAGCTACTCATCCTAGTAGTAGCTCCTACTGTCAGTGCTTGCTGTTGGAGCTCCAACACTATTATGGCCCAGCCACAAGGGTACCACCCTCCATCCCTCGCCATCGCTTGTGTCATAAGGACGTTCAGCTATTAGGCCTCTTACCTTGTAGTTGGATTGCATTATCTTTACCTTGGGTAAGGAATCCTGAGCACCTACATCACTGCTACTCCTAGCATCTTTAGTGGTAATCTCTCTGGCTTGCTGCTATCGGAACCTGTGCTGGCCTTCCTACTTTGAACATTGCATTCGCTCGACATAGCATTTTCCACTTTGGCAGTGTTCTAAGAAGGCAGTACTTTGCACTCACTTCACTCAATGGTTGTTGTTTTTGGTTTTCTCTTTTCTGTCTTTGTAGGATATAGGCCAAGATGGCGTCGTTCAGAGATATGTTTCACCATGAGAGCAAGCCACTACATTGCTCTGAAGTACCCACTTCAACTAACCTTGTCACTTGAGAGTGCATTCCCTACTCTCCTTTTTAGCTAGTTTAGCCTCCATTCATTATACTTTCAATTTTTTGTATCCTCTTTACAAGCTTTCCCAATGCACAAAGCCCTCCGACATGCCCAACCGTCAAGTCAATGATCGATGTAACACAACTCGCCCCGTGGGAAGCATCTGTAGGCAAGTGAAAGCCCCACATGGATGTAACACAACTCATCTTAGGGAGGAAAGACCTGTCCTACAACAATAGGTTGTTTACAAGTGAATGTTGGTGCACAGCAAAGGAAAAGCACAAAAGTGCAAAAAGGGCAGAAAGGCCTAAAAAATGACAAGTGCCTAAAACAAATGGCACAATGTGCTACATTGCAATCGCTTTGGCCGTAAGTTGACTATCTCTAAGCACTCCAGTGAGAGGTCAAAGGCCAAGAAAGAAAGATACATGTGCTCGCTAACTTCCTTATAAGTACTCCAATGGAGGATCATGCTATGGCAATGACTTTTCAAGGCATTGCACTTTTTCCTTTCCTGAACCTATTTCCTTAAAACCATTCCTTGCCCTCCTTATCCTAATCGCTCTCCTACTACTCTCAAAGGTAGAAAAGCATAGTCCAAGTAGGCACTGAAGAGCACTGTTGCTATCTTGTTTTTCATGGTGTTTTGTATTCTTTGTTGACGTCTCTTGGATAGGTCCTCCAGATGTCAACAAAGAAGGGCCATTGAAACACCATAAATTTTGGAACTTCCATGATTCAGTAGCCCCAAAATGTGGACAAGGGTTATCATAAGTTTGATGTCATGCTGGACTATGCAGATAATGCCCTCCGTAGCACAGTCAACGTAGCACCCAACCATAAGGCCAGTTCGCATGAGAAAGGCACTAGGTGTAGACTAAACAGTCTAGCAAGTTTTCTATCACTCGGGCTAACAGACTTGCTACACCTTCTAGATTGCCTAGGTTGACATTTGACTTGGTTGGAAGTCTACCCAGGGACCATGCTAGGAGCTATCGAAAGTGTTCAGGATGAGCTAAATAGTTCAGCAAGTTTTCTAATTGTAGGAACCTGCTACGCTACACTATGTTGCATAGTGTAGTAGCCCTTGAGAAGACTGAATAGGTACCAAAGATGCGCAATGACAATGACTCAGCCCTCTAGGACATCTACCCCACTTCATTCTCAATGCATGAGTAATATGACGTGATAAAATGTGGCAAGTTTTATCAAAAATTAATATAATTTGAGTGCTATGCTATGCTACGCTACATAGCGTAGCAAGGATGCACTCTAATGATACTCCTACTCAGATGGCCCTAAGGGAGTAAGCACATATGCAATCATCAAACAAGTTTGCTCTATTGATAGACCAGGACATGACCAACACTCTGTGACAAAATGTTTACAAAATAAGTCAGAATCCAAGTAACACAGGGTGCTACACTGTGCTATGCTATGCATCGTAGCATGGTGTAGCAGGGACAGAACGCACAAAGGTCCTCTACCAAGCAATTCCAGCAAGAGAGTTATACTTGTTCACACTTCTACCCCCAAGACTGCATGTCCCATTTTGCCCTTGGGCCCCAAGCAAATTTTTTGGGCAAAACATTGCAAATCATACAGGAATTCATGTCATAAAGGATCTTGCACAACGTAGTCGGGACAAAGCTTAAAAAAAACATCCTAAGGATGAACTTAGTAGGTCTCAGGACTTTTCAGTATGAAAGACAGGGTTGTAATTACTTGCCTAGCTAGGCCTTAGACAGATGTTTTTGGCTATTAGGCAAGGTTTCTCTCAAGGCTAGTGACTACTCTACGCTATGCTACATAGCGTAGCACAACATAGCGTGCAAGTGTTTATGCTATGCCAATACGTTGGGTAGTGTAAACAATGTAACACTCGCATGTTAGCCCCAAGGCATCTTCAATTAGCTCCAGAACTTATTGGAAATAGTTACTCTCGTCTCGGCATCCCTTCGACAGATAAAATTAGCAAGTTTGCTTTGTTTTGTACCCCTTGACTATCCCCTAAAGTTGTCCCTACACTTGACCCTGCTCGCAAGAGTAGGGAAGACGTAGTCCTAGAGCATAGACTCCACTTTGCATTTACTATTAGTATTCCTTGTAACAAACATGGAAGTTTACTGGATTCTGGCATGTGCAGTTTCAGCGTTATGGTCACAGTGTAGTAGACTTCACATCTAGCATTACACAGTAGCATGACACAGTTACGTCTGCATTCTATGGGACCCAGGACACATGGCATCCAAACCACATTTCTCTCCCGCATCTGACTCTATAAATACCCCATCGAACAATGTTTAATGGGTTGGCTTGGAGCATTCAATTAGCTTTTGGCATTATTAGCTTTTGTAATTACTTCTCTGGTAGTTGGCTTCTTGGTTGGCATTTTTGGCAATTTGGCTTTCTGGCGATTGGCTTTGGCAAGGAGACTAGCAAGCAGAAGGTTCCTGTTAGTGAGCTGTTGACAATAATTTAAGGAGCTGTGACCATACTGCTTCGTTGCAAGCTATGCCTGTCCATGTTGTCCATTTGTTGTACACCTTCAATCAAGAAAAGATTAGATCCCCTGATCTTAGGGCTATGCACTTTCTCACCCAAGCCTCCTTCATTTTGTTTTATTATTTTCATGTTTTGCATTATTTTCAATGGATTTATGTTTGTCGCTCATCACTTAATGTGCATATAACATCTTCGAAACCAACATTTATGAAAGGTTATTATACACTGATGAAGTCCCTATCTGATCGACCAAACCATTCAGGGCACCTTGCTTCCATTTACTCCAGCATGACCCTCACACAGATCTGGTGTTAGGCTGTACATCTAGTGACCTCTTGGTGTTCTAGCCACTGATGTTTTTGGTCACTATAGTTGTTGTTACTATTGTTGGTTCCTTCCTCCTCAAGGTCACTTTTCCCTAGGCTACAAAGGCCCTCTCACTTATGATCCTCATTTTGGTGTGATATGTGATTACAAATATAACCTATGATCAACTTTCCATTTCATAATATCTAGTTAATTGCATACATTTCTGTTGGCACATTTTGGCCATTTCATGGAACAGTAAGAAGGACATTACTAAGGAAAATTCTAATCAACATGAAGGTTAGAAATTTGCTCTATGGAAAATAAGATTCATAAGCATGCAAATATAATTATGATGTGCTTTCACATGATTGGGTGCATAAGAACTATCACTATCGTGATGTTGTCCAAAATATTTAGGGCATGAAAAAAAAGTTGGCAAGGCATCCATTATGGTAAGAAAAACAAAAAAATGGTTTCCATCCTTGGGGAACATTTCATGGGTGATCCCGGGTGCTAAAATTAGTAAGAAAAACATAGCTCTGATGAACTTAATCCATCCACTTGTTCAGAAATATTGGAATTTCTTAGATGGAAAGGAAAGGCTAGTCAACATGCATTTTGATGCAGGACCGTTTTGGTTTTGAGAGGAACAAAGGAGAACGCTCAAGTGATCACATCCCTGTACACTTGAACAAGAAGTAACAGGATAAAACAACATTATCCTAGCTTTCTCGGAATAAGTAACAGGATACTAAAAGATCACTGCAGCCATAGAAGCATGGCACATTGGGTAGCAGAGAATATGTGCCATGCATACAACAATGTGTCCCTGCAAACAGGTAGAACTGAATTGTTATATAAAGCGGACACCCCTCCCCGTCGTTTGGCATTGCTCTGTTCTTTGATTTGAGACTGTAATTGTGTTGTTTATGTTTAAAGTAATCATCTATAGTTCGTCTGCAACTTCCCCACAACCCCAGCCATGGTGGACGCAGAAGATGTGGAGATGGCGGCAGCAGAGCAGCGACAACAGAGCAACGGTAGAGAAAAGACGCACAGCACGTGGGTAGAAGATCAGCAGCTACAGCACAGCCACCAGACGAACACAAAACAGCAGGGATGCCGAGAAGGCACAAAGGTTTTTAGTAATGGCCATGAGTTTCATTAAGGGCATGGCAGCAGTAGTAACTTTTAACAGTGGTAGCAGCAGGTGATTTCCTGAAAGCGCCCAAACGGACTAATGAAAAAGGCATATGAACTCTCCATTCTGTGTGATGCCAAGGTCGGCCTTGTTATTTTCTCGTCGTGCGGCAAGCTGTACGAATTTGCTCCCCCCAGGTTTAGGGTTTCAATATAGTTTTGTTCATTACAGACTGCTTTATTGGCCAATCATGTTTGTTCAGGGCTTACCGTTTGCTACTCACATAATCGGTCCTGACTTTGCCATTGCTCTTGTTTTGCTCTGTATTCCGCAGTTTCATGAGCTTGTAGCTTGCCAGTTGTAGCCAATGATTTTATGTTTGTCCTTTATTACGTAAAAAGTTGTAAATACTACCTGCAAGGTGCTACTGTACCTCTGATATTGTGGATATCCGGATCTTCGTGAGCATTCATATTGCGAGCAGTGATGAGAATCATGAGCTTCTAGAGCTCTCCCATTTCCAGACCATTGTCAATGAAGCGACCTACCTGAAGCAACGGTGCAGAGCCGAGCACAACTTTGCAGAAAATGTACTCATCCATGTCTATGGCTGCGTACACTGCCTCTGTGACGGTGGATTTTCCAATGCTCCCAAAATGCCACAAAACTGCTGCCACCACGCTCTTGTCGCTATCCTGTTCCAAAAGTTCTATTACTATGTTCGCCGATTTCTCTATCACAATTGTTTTGTTCCCAGTTTTTGCACAGGGAAATCAAATAAAATATGATATGACTTAAAAAAGAAAAAAAAGGGGGTTATGGGACAACTGTTCTAAGTCTCATATGAATTGAACACTTAACACTACCATGGTGGTTGTAACCACACTTAATTTTAACACTACCATGATGGTTGTAACTAAATAGGACACTTGGGAACCATGGTTTTTTTATCTTTGAAGTGGTTGTAACTACAAGGGCCATTTGTCAACTACAACCTCTTTTTCTCCACAAAGGCCACTTGTCACTTGCATGGGACACTTGTCACCTATAACTTGTTTATCTCCATGAAGACACTTGGCAACTGAGTGAAGACACTTGGCAACTACATGGGACACGTGTCAGATGCAGCATTTTTATCTCTTTTGTGGTTGAAACCACCCAAAAATTGTTGTAACTTACCTAACTTGTTGGGCAAGTAACCTCCTAACTTGTTGGGCAAGTAATCTTCTAATTGGTTGGCCAAGTTACTTGGGAGAAACGTTAGGTGAGATAGTTTTGAATATGTAACTTCCCTACCTACCTTGGAACCCTATAAAAAGGCTTCAAGGGTCAAGGAAGAATATCATTATCACACTTGGGGTCTCATACATCACACTTTGAAGGCTACTAGTTAGCACTTGGGCTCTCACTTGGAGACACTTTGAGTCTTGGGAGAAGAGCATTTTGTAAAGAAGAAAGTGTGAACGATTGCTTGTAAGATGGCTTGCTAGAATAAAGATTTCAGCCTCTTTGTCATGGTCCTGTGAGTTATGCATTTCATTTTTTGTTTTGTTTAAATTGTTTAGCTAGTGGTTTAGATAGTATCATCCTTGGCAAGTAATTTTGGGATTTTTAGATTGCTCTTATTGTTCTTGTTGCCCGATAGAAATTTCTATTAAAATTTTGCCATAGAAGCGCTTGTGTTTAAAAGCCTTAAGAGCATTTTAGTAGTAAATTTCATTATTGTGCAACGTGTGGGAACTGCTATTGGGATTGTTGTAAGAGAGCCTCTGTTTGTAGTCACGCCGTTGAACAATTCAGTAGTCGAGAGGGTTCAGAAAATCTTTGGTATTTTGATGGGACCAGAATAGCTTCTTTTTATCTTTAAAGTGAATTCTCGTGGTATTTCAATCAGAAATTGTCAAGTCTTTTAAAGGTTCTGTTTGAATGCAATCGTTGACATCTATTATCTAGTCAAAATGGAGTCTCGTACGTGGTAGTTTACGCAGCAATTTTTGGTAGCATAATAGGATTGTCTTGAAGATATTGCTTGTTTGAGCCTTGGAAGTTTGAACAATTCGTAGATATTGAATTTGGGATAGCTTTATTGCGAAGTGTTTACTCGTGTCATTTTACCTTGTTTAAATATTTGAGGTCTACACAAATCTGCTTTCTTTTCTTTTCTGCTTATTTCCATCGAATCTTGCTCTATTTCTAGTTTTCTTGTGGAACTATCTCTTTCTCTGGGGAAAATTAGGAGTAGATTGCGGAGTTGTGCTCAAATGTTTTTGCAAAATTTTATTTGTTACAAGTAGGTATTATAAGGACCGCGTAGACTAGGCAGTTGAACAAAATAGGAAATTTTCAAGAACTCACAGTACTTGGCAAAGTTGGCTGAATCTCTTTAAAGTAAGTCATTTGTAGTTTACACACAACGCAATCGTTACATTTCTCACAACCGCACGCCGCAACAGCACACACACATACTCACATTAACTACTGAGTTTATTTGGAGGTATCTGGGCCTTGGTGTTGCCAGAGACCAGCAGGCACCTAAATCCTGTTCGAGGACACTCGTTGGCGGTCGCATCCCAAACGGTCTCCAACACTTTCTTTATTAGATCAAGTTATATTTTAATTTTTGGTTGTAAGGGTTGATCATTTCAGTGCTAGTTGGTGATCTTGGCTAAGTGTATTATTTTAATATTATTTAGTTATTTAGCTATCAAAGTTTTCTTGTTAGTCTTAATTCTTTATGGTGATTAATTTAATATTACTTTAATGAGTTGAACATGGGGAGTTAGAAAAGGTTTCTAAGAAAAACCAAAGGTTTGTGTTCCCCATGATATAAAGCTTACCTTTGGTAGCTTGAGGGTTGGAAAATGGATGAAATTAGATAATTGGTTCATGAGTTAGGAGGCTTGAAAAGTTCTTGGGCTCTAAAAAACTTCAAAAACTCCTCTGGATCTTTGAAAAAATGTGGCTTGTTTATCCAACATAGAAACCCTTGAATAATTTTTGTTGCCATTTTGTGCTATCTCATGGCATCTAGAAGGCTCCCAGCTAACAATGTCTAGGGTTCTAGTATGGTGTGGAGCTTTTTTGATCACTATGAATCAATGATCAACTACCAGAGGTGTACTTTGCTAATGGTTAAAGCTTATAACTTGTTCCATGACCTCCATGTCTTGTTGAGCATAATCTCCTGAAAAAAAATATGTTGAGGTTTTAAATCCTAGCATATTAGGATTTTTCATGTTTTATTTGGTTAGCACCCTGTGGGACCCACTCAAGGTCAAAAGGCTATCCAAATAAAAATCTCAAGCAAGCCAACATAATTGGGTCTTTCCTCTTGTGAACATCGAGTTCACTAGAGGTGAGGTAGGTGTTTCAAGGGTAATGGCTTCTAATTTCAACACATAAGTGTAGGAGAGGTTCAGGCATTAATACTATTATGTATGCAACCTTTCCAAGGTTGGTTTTCAGTAAAGGCAACACTTGATAGTAAGGATTAGCTGATCTAGACTTCAAGACTCAGCATTTGAGAGTGTATTTCATTCTTCTCCCACCTAAAAGGTAGCATAGTTGCAAAAGGAGTGAAGATTTTGCTTTCATTTTTGCAAGATGTCTAAGAGAAGAGGATTGTCTAGAAAAATCCCTACATTGGAGAAAGTAGATGAGGCTATGAAGATCATCTCATAGCTTTCTAATCCTTTCATTAGCGAAGGATGTTCAACCACAATGGTAGGTACCCACTTTTTTCTTATTTTTATGAATTTTCACTAAAATGTGAGGGTGTTTTCTATAGCCTAGGCTTGCTCATGTGAAAAATTTTGGTTTTACTTATGTTGAATGTTAGCTTTAGGCTAGATGATTGCATCCAGATTAACATTTTGGCTTTGGAACTCTCTTCTATGAAAATTTAACTTGTTTCAAGCCCACTCTCTACATTTTTTGCCCTAGTTATATATATATATATATATAAAAATAGCCACACTTTGTCATTTTTTTATAAGGTTACAGTGGATGATTTACAATCTTGGAGTTCATGGGGTTGTTATATGAGGTTTAACAAATGCACTAGAGGTAAAATCACTATTTTTGGAGTTCCTATTAATTTTTTATGATTTTTTTGTAGGCTAGTGCATAGTGTTTTTTCTATTTTCCCATGGTTTTCCCTCCAAAAAAATTGACAACATTGCCCTACTCAAGTAACTTTTTTGATAATGTCCCATCCCCCTAGGGGTTATTGGGGCAATGTAGAGGAGCTCTAAACAAGACTTGAAATTTTTGGAATTTTTTCTACCATTTTCCCAAAGGTTTTACTATAGTTGTTTCACTATAAATTGGGTTTTTAGGGAAAAAATCCAAGTAATTCTAGGGCATAATTTGGATTTTTTTATGCTTATTGGTGTAGCATTGGTATGAAATTTGGGTTAATTTAGGTTTTTTTATAGTGTTTAGAGTCAAAAAAGTTTCTAGAATTTTTTCGTGATTTTTTTTGTGAATTTTTTTGGCCATGTGAACTACCTTATACAATTGTAGTTTTAGTTCTTGGGCTTGTAGGCTTCCTGGCTTGCACTGGTAGTGTTGGTTACTTTTTTGTGTTTTTTGACTATTTCTAAGATCTATAGAGGTCATTGACATGGTGTAAAGGAGTCTTGAATAGCATTTAAATTTTTTTGAAATTTTCCTCTAGCTTTCATAGAGTTTTCACTATGGCTTTTTCACTATAAACTAGTTTTTCTAGCAAAAATTTCATTGAATGTAAGTTGAAATTTTATTTTATTTTACAGTTTTTAAAGCATTTTTAGAGAAAATTTTAATTTTTTAGTCTTTTTCCCATTTTTTAAAGCTTGAAATAACTTTTTTGGAATTTTTCTACATTTTTTAAACTATGGGATTGGCTTCATTAGTTATAGGTTTTAGGTTATTTGTTTTGGCTCTTTTATCTATGTTGATAAAGTTGGGCACTAAAACTTAATTTTAGGGAGCTACAAAATTTTTTATAACTACTTTAGGTATTTTGTAATATTTTTTTAGATTGCTAGGAAACTTGTGGGATAAGTTTGAAAAATTGTGTTTTCCACCACTACTCTCTCTATATCCCATCTTATTCCTAGTGTATAAGCTAAGCAAAGTTTTATTATTATATGTTTTGTTATTTACAAGGTTTCAACATTGTGCGATTTCATTTGATAACTTGGTCAATATTTGATTTTATGAAGATGGAAAAAAGGCTCAATTTTTGATTTTGTTATGGTTAAAATTAATGAGTTTGGCTATCTTGTGCACATTTATGTAATTTTAGTGTAGTAACATTGACATTACACTTGTCATTTTGGATTTAGTGTTGTCAAAATTTGTTTATTATTATCTTGTTTTATAAATAGTTGTATTGTTGATTATGTAAGCTCTTTTCGAAGCCTATCTTGATGGTCATGGAACTACTTGGGATCTCATGTTGTATGGATGTGGCTACATAAAATAGTTTGTCTTTCAACATGGTTCTTATTCGTGGCTCTTTATGCTTTAGGATTGGGGCCAAAGACTCCTTAGCATATTTGGTTGAGAACTTCAATATGATCATGTGATCACACTTGGCCACTAACACTACAAGAATTATAGTAGAGATACTTCTATCAGGATTTGCTATTCATATTGTCAAATTTATGGTTGATGATCCTAGCACTTGAGTAGAAGGTGACCAGCTTGATGATTCTTACACATTGGGGAAATGCAAGTTATTCTAGATTTGGAACATGGCTGAGTTCAATCAATATAATGTCAACAACACCTTAATGATAGGCCACCAAATCAATAGTTTGTTTTAGAATCCTCTTGATATCTTCTACCTTTTACAAGTGTAAGGTCTATCCTAATAATTTTTATTTTGTTCCTATTTTCATTAGGATATTAGCTTTAATGGTTTTTATGTGTTCACATGTTGTAGGGATAGGGTACATGATAGAGGATTGATCAAAAGTAACCAAGTCCTATTCATAGGACACAAAGCCTTGGAAGTTTTTGCATAACTCCTTGTTGTTAGTTTTGTGATGTTGTAACAGCTAAAGGATGGCTTTAGCAGGTGTACCTTACGATTTTCTCAAGTCAACCACAAGTGTTTAACCACTAGAATTGCTCATACATGGTGGGGTCTTTTAGAACGAGGCATACATGTACCTATGATTTCTAAGGCCCATGCATTACCTAAGTTAAGTAAGTAAATTTTTTTTGTAATTTTTGTTTATTAACTTCAACGTTTCCTAGTTATTTTGATTTTTTATTACTTTGGCTTTAATTAGTTAATTGGTTTCAATTGTGTGGCCATAAATTTAATTTTAATTTATTATGTTTATTATTTTTTGATTTTGTATGATCTAACTATACAAAAGGCTAATGGGCTGTTCATGTTGGGTTGTAGGTCATGTGCCTAGATCTATTGTTGTTGTGATCATCTCGGGATGTGTGGAGGAGAAGATCATTCTCAACTAGGATGAATTAGACTTAGCATAGGAGTGGCTGGAAAGCGAAGCACCTAGGGAGATCTAGTAGAGGATCGTCAATGTAGGCTTACTTGATTTATTCATGCTTCCTAGCTTGTCAATGCCTACAGCAGATATGGTAAATGTAATTGATTCCTTTGATGAAGGAGTCAAAAATTTCATCTCTTATGTTCATAGTATGCCTATTGTCCTAAGCATCAATGAAGCTACATTTAGCAGCCTCTTTGGTGTACCTTGTGATGGCATCAAGGTGTCTACAAGACAAGGAAAGAGCTGAGCCATAGATTGGAGGTTGAGGAGTGGCTCAATTCTCATGTTAGTGGAGGATTGACCTTTGATTGATGCAAGGTCATGGAGGCCAATGAGACGTATCCTCTATTCCTCTCTAGATCATTTCCAATGTTGCTATTGTAGAATAAGATCATTGGCATTCGGTAGGCTTGGACCATGGAGAAGGTCCTTACCAATGGCACTAGGTTCAACTAGACTGCATTCTTGACCACTGGGCTTTAGGATGAGATTCAAAAATTTTGCAATAACCTTAATACAATGTGTCATATGCACTTTTCATTCTTTGTTGCATATCTAAGAAGGTTTGCGGAATACCTAGTGGTTAAGAAGGATGGAAAGTGGATGAGTTATGATCCCTCTCAATTTTCCAAGCCTTGGATCAAACACATTATTCTAGACATGTAGGTCCAAGATCCACTAGTTGAAGATGTAAAAGAATTATTGTTAGTTATTACCAAGAAATTTAGTGGTGCATGTTGTTCTTCCCTTGATAGCATGGGGAATGAAACTCATACTACTAGTGGAAATTCCAACAGAGTTAGAGAGGTATGTGTGGATGATGACGGTGTAGCTAAGGTAAAGTTGAAAAGGCCACAAGTTGAGGAAAGAGTTCCTATTGTTGACAACCATCAAAGAAGAAGATATTCCTTGGGTTTGGTAAGGCACATCATAGTATTTCAAGTATGTTTATATGAATTTTTTAATTTTTGTTCCTTATTTCATTATGTATATATATATTTTATATAATTTTCATGTTGTTATATATTTATGTTATTTTTTACATAAAATTTGCTAACTTATCCTGTGTATTGTCTTTGAAATTCTTACAAAGAAGCAACAAGAATTACCAGCCTGGGCCATGGTAGAGGCAGAGCAAAGATGCCAAGAAGAAGAAGCACTAAGATAGTAGGAGGAAGATGAAAGGGTATCTAATGAGGCATTGGATGCCCTAGATGATGTGTTTGAAGATTCACCATTTGATGATGAACCGCTTGTTGACATCCCACATGATCTTCCAAGTACTTATTCATTTTCATCTATGCATTTTATTTTATAGTTTTATGTGAAAAAATTTTCTTTTATCATGTTGATGGCTATACTTGTTGTAGTGCTTAAGCCTCTTCTAAAAGCATCGATGTCTATGTACCATTTGAAGCCTTGGTCTAAGATTCTAAACAAGACTAAGTTCATGTAAGGCGTGGTAGAAAATATGATTAATTAGTTGCAACAAATAGCTCTTAATGTTGGTAAGACCAATTAACATATTTTATCTTAATTTTTTTTTACCATTTATGCATTTTTATATTTCATCTTATATTTTTATGGCTTTATATGTTTTATGTCTACATGGTTCTAGTGACTTAAACTATTCTTTATTACTTTTGTTTCTTATTTTTTTTATGTGTATGTGTGTGTGTATACATACATACATAGATACATACAGTGGTTATTGCAGTGTCCAAGGTTTAATAAGATCTTGAGCATGATGTTGAACTTGATGAGCTATTACCACCCAATGTGAAATATGTTCCACAAAGGTTGTATGAAGGGACCACTGAGTGTGTCCTCTCATGTCCTATGAAAGAAGGTTATGACCTTAGAAAAAGAAAATAAGTGATAGGAAGCTAAAATTAGGGCCTTAGAGATCGCAAGGAGCTTATAGAGGTCCATGTAGCCAATAGAGACTTCTTGTAAACTAAGGAAATTGAGTGGTCACACTATTGAAGTACCATCAAGGTCAAAGTTGCTCTAGCCAAGAACAATGTTGAAAAGGACATGTAGATAGAGAGTTATTGGTGCATAAGATTAAAGACTATGGGGATTAGTATGCTTCGGTTCTTGAGTGAAGTAAGAAACAAAAGAATTACAAGCGATAGTATAAGGCAGAGAAAGAAAGCTATCTCAAGTGGCTACATGGGGAGGCTGTGAAGAGTCAAAAGCTTGAAATGTTTATATAGGAAATAAATGCAATAGATACTTTCAAGTTGTTTGAGGACTCCTTGGTAGTGTCTAATTCCCCTGCTCTTTAGATCACTACTACTTATAGAGAGGCCACTATTGCCTTCCCTTTTGAAGAGCTTCCTAAGTGGATAGATGTGAAGAGGAGGAACATCTTAATAGGTGTAGATATGGGAGAAATAGACTAAGAAAACATGAGTCAAGAAAAATTCTTCACAAGTTTGAGACCAATCTTCAAAACTTTTCCTTGAAGACATTGCTCTAGAATCTCTAAAGGTTTGTTTTAGAGTTTTTATTTTAACATTTCTTTCATGTTATACTTTGTGTTTACTTGTTTTTTTTTTTTTTTTAGTTTAATTTACATTTTTTTTTGTTTTTATGATCATGTTTTGGCCATAAAAATTACTTGTAAAATTAATTAATTATTTTGATTAATTATTTTCATTTTTTTATGTGTAGGCCTCAGGTAATTGTAATGACACTAGTGGTAATATTGGTGATGATATTCCTCCTCCAATTTTACCTTAGGCATACCAGTCTTGTTATGTTTTTGGTTATCATGGTGATGATATTGATGTTATTATTATTATTTATTGGCTATTCATAGTTGTTGAGGACTATGAGACATTTTATTATTGTTCTTTTTATTGTTTCACAATGAAACTATGACTGTTAGAATTCTAATTATTCTTATTATCATTGTTTATTTTCTATCACTATGTGACTTTGGTTGTTGGACATGGACACTTTGACTATGATATTTTAACTCTACATATTTTTATCATTTTAATTTTTTATGTATTTTATTTTTTTAGTGCATAAAGAAAGCTATGTGTTGAAACTAGAAGATCATAAAGAAAAATGTACAGTAAAATTGATGAGTGGCGAGGTACCCCTACACTCCACCATACGAAACGAGCGTACACGCGCGATCCGGTCGAACTCCGCAGACTAAATGCCTTAACGCCACAAGAAACACTTGGGGTTAATCGTTCGTTGTCTTCCCAGGCTTGCTTGTATGTGTCACGGTGTATGGTTAAGCAAGTCTGAGGTATGTGATTTTTTTGGTATTTTCGGCTTATCTTCTATGCTACCAGGAGAAAGGGTTGAGAAAACTAAACTAACTCTAACTAAGATCTAAGTCTAAATTAACTAGCGTCAGCATCCGTTCCCACTTACCGGACACACCCTGAACTATGCAACTGCAGCTTACCAAACGCTAATCGTTACTGGGATCGCCACACGTAACGCAAGTGCTCGAAGTGGTCGTACTGAGGCACCTATTTAGCCTACGTGTGATAAGCAGCCGATTCCTTAGCCAGCCGTACACACCCGTGGGTGCTCGTAACTAAGTCGTACTTATCACACGATCTAGCCTAGCAATGAGCAGCCGATTCCTCAACTAGCCGTACACATTAGACCCGGGAGTTACCAAGCGCAGAATCCTGGAATACGCTACTGGGTTACCAAGCATCCAATGCTCGTAATTGAGTCGTACTCATGCATTGCGTCAAGCAGCCGATTCCTTGACTAGCCGTACACGTCCGTAGACGCTCGTAATCAAGTCGTACTTGAACGCACTAGGAAAGCAGGAAATAAAGCAATAAATGAAACCACGTGCTGCAAGGTTTATCCAAACAAGTTCGTCTTTATTGCCGTACACAACTTGGGTTCAGGTTACAAGCTGCTCGAATAAAGAGCCGTTCACTCTAGGACTCCTACTGCGGGCACATGGGGAAAAATTCTAACTCTGGAGTGATCAATCTGCCAGAGCTTCGCTACACTAGCCAGGATTGGGAAATGAAGGGAGTGCCGCCTCTTATTTATAGATATGGCGGCGGGACGCGATATCGCGTACGCGATATCGCAGGAGAAGACGCGATATCGCGTCCGCGATATCGCATGGGATGTGATATCGCGGCCTAGTGTAAACCGCGTCTCATCATACCCCCATGACTAAATGAAAACTCGTCCTCGAGTTCCTTACAATGATATCAGGTAGGTATGGGATTATTAGGGAAAATGGAACTAATGGGATGACATGTGAACGGTCTTTATTACAAGACTTGACAAAAACTGGTGTTCATGACAACATGGGTGAACACCTTATTACAATGACATCAGGCCACAGTTGGCAGCTGAGAGAAAAGAGGAGAGAGAATAGAAGAGAAGAAAGAAGAAGAGTCTTGTTGCTGCCAACGCCTAGATTGCGCCTTTCGTTGTCCATCTGTAAGCGCATTATCAATTCCACTCCTTGCATGCTGCTTCAGCGCTGCTCCATTCCAAGTGTCTGCTCCAGATCCATTCTGTTGTTGTATGATTGCCATCTGCACACACAACACCATCATATATTAGCAAGGGTAATTGAATCATTAAGTAAAGCATACCTTGCTTCGGTTTAGGCTCACTGGCTAAGGTGTGGTATGGCTGATATGGATCTGGGAAAATATAGATGATGACTACCGAAGGCATAGGGGTAAGGAAGAAAAACGAAAAAATCCGGGGCTTAGGATAAAAATCGAAAAATCAGGCCCCGTACCCCCATGACTAATCGCGAACCTCCGGTAGCGTTAGAATGGAGAGAGAAAAGGAATAGGAATGATAGGTAAAAAGGGACAACTATGGCATCGATAAAAAGGATGTCATGATGGAAATGAACAAAAATGTTAATTAATTGCAAAACGTTAAGGAAAAGAAGTTAACTAATGTTCCAAATAGGAATGTCAGTGGGTCCTCCCCAAAGCAGGCTCATGCCCTTAATGCCCTGACAATCCCACATTCAAAGAGTCCGTAGGCTCGGGGAATGTCCTTTGGAAACAAGAGTTAAAGTCTTAACCGGAAGAATTTACCAAAAAGAAAACAAAGCATCAACCAAAGTATATACAATGATACAACCGGCAATGAGGTGAACAATGGAGAGAAGGATGGGAAGAAGAGAAGTGGAATGGAATCCCAAGAACAAGGTGGTGTACAGCCCCTTGTGTGTTACATGATTAATGTGACTTGGCGAATCTCATTCCAACTCTGGGCTCAAACCAACCACTTCCAGTGACTTCGCATCAATGCAGTTGGTTAAATCATCCACTTGGGTAACAAGGATGCAACTTCGAGAAGCCACCACCATTCCGACGAAACAACAGAGAGAATGGGAAGCGAGAAGGGCCTTAGTTAGAGGGAACACTTTGGTTCCATAACCAGTGCTTGCAGCCCAAATTTATTCCGTCTAAGGGGTGTGCTTTGAATCCTCACTTTTAGCTTTTTAGCTTTTTCACTTTTTTTTTTTTTTTTCCATTTTTTTTTCATTTTGTCTTCTTCTTTTTTTGTTTTGTGTTTTTATGCGTGGGGACCACACCATGCAAAGACTTCTTTATTTTTATTGTCTCAGCTTCCGATTATTGGGTTACATCGGAACGGTAAGAAAACCCAAGAAGAAAACATCCAAGCACCCAAGTGAAAGACCAACACAAGAGCACCAAGTTCCCTTGAAGTCACACCCGTTTCAAATCCTTGAGTCCGTCCTTAGTTTGAGAAATGCCCAGTCACCGGTTCGTTAAAGTTCTTATTGGAAGGGAACTGTACATTTCCAAGCCAAGGGAAACCATAGACTTGATGGATGGATGGATGAAGTGATCTCATTGCCTGCCATATCAAAAGAACATACCTTAGTATCAACAATGTAACTTAAAGGTAAAAACCAAACATTAGCAATTAATGAAAAACAGTTCATCCCATCGGCCCGAACACTTATTGGGTGACGAATTTACATGATGGATGACACACACACACACACACACAAAAAGATAGAAAAATATAACGATGTTGTAAAACAAAAACAAGAAAAGTTAAAGAAAGTTGTAAAACAAAAATTAGAAAAGTTAAAGAAATTGTAAAACAAAAATGTGAAAAACAAAAACGTTGTAAAACAAAAACGTGTAAAACAAAAACTGAAAAAGAACTGAGGGCCCCATATGATTAGCATAGGTGGCCATCTCCCCCATGACTGAGTTGTGAGGGAGAGATCCGAAGTAGTGAGCGCCTATTTGAATTTCTAAGCAGTGCCCAACTTCTCCCAATTGATGATCTTAAATTCAGGGTTGGAAGTTGGCGACGCTCACGTTCCAATGTGTCTATGCCACGGTTGTTGGCATGAGTTGCCTCAGTTCGTTCCATGCATATTTGTTTGCTCTTATGAGAAGCTGTCAACCACGGGGTGTCTACTACTTCTTGTGTGGTTGCTACATACAGGCATCTTTGTTGCAGAGTTTCCTGGGCACACCTGTGACATGGAGACATTTCCTCCGTGTCATCACCCGATGAATCACTGTATGTGATGCATGGAACTATCCTCTTCTCGATCTTTCCACATATGTTTATCTTGGAGATTTCCAAGGAAAGATCACGGATCCTAAGGCATGCATCTACTGTGCTTAGCCATGCCCTTCCCATTATAATTGGGAAGTCCCCTTCGTTGTTGTTAACATCGATCACTAGGAAATCCGCTGGGTAGGACCAACCACACACAGTGGTAATAACGTCCTCCACCAAACCCAAGGGAATAGTGATGGACTGGTCTGCCAGCTCTAGTTGGATGTTGCTCTTCTTAAGTTGGGGCAGGTTCCAGGCGTGATACATCTTTCGCGAAATTAAGTTGACTCCGGAACCTGAGTCAAGAAGAGCTCGATGTGGTGCATTCCCAGCGATCTGCAAATGAATAAAGGGACTCCCAGGATCAGTTAGTTTCCTGGGAAGGTGGCCTACCTTGATCCAGTCAGTTACGGTATGTGTTAGCATAACCGTATGCGTTACATTCCCTTGGACTGAAGGGTGCTCCGAAGTGTTAGTAGTTAGAGGCCTATACATATACCCGTCCGCTTGTTGTTGCGAGAGCCTATCCGGGCTCCTAGTTCTGAAAAAGGGTCTCTTTTTTGTACAGTTATCGCCAGAACTAGTGTCCGGTTGGATATTTACACTCTGAATATTTACAGATCTCGCGGCGTGACGTTGCTGCGGTTGGGTAGGTAATTCCCCTTGCATTGTTGGAGCAGGAGGTGTTATGGGAACTACTTGAGGAAAAGGTGCGGGTGGAGTTAGAGGATGGACGGAATGTGGGATGTCTCCCGGAGGAGAAGGAGTCCTTCTGAAGTACTCCCGAGCGTAGTAGTGACGGCGTGGAGTGTGACTCATAGCGTCACCTGGAGAAACTGGCTGCTGCACATAATAACCATAAGGATCAGGCTGCCGGTAAGGGTATCGATGTGTTGGCTGTGGCATCCCCCATGACTGTGGGTATTGCCACTGCTGATGTTGTTCGATGGGCTGCGGAGGTGTTCCACTTGGATAATACGTCAAGGGTTGGTGGAACTGCCTCGGGTTACCTTGTGGATAAGGTAACCTTCTGGGTGTTTGCCGTTGATTAAGTCTTGGATTTAATGCATACACCCCAGACTCCTGCAGATGTGAGATAATTGGACAACATCCCTTAGGATGGTCATAGTAGCAGACCTCACATCCACCATCATTGTCTGAATCAGAATTTTCAGCCTCATCGGAGTTAGAGATTTTTCCCTTACCCTTGTTATGTGCAGGGTTAAAGTTTCTCCGCATGTTTTTGCTTTTATCACTACTTTGCTCATCCTTAGACTCTTCTACGATTTTCAGAACTGTTTCTATTCATGAGTCTAAGGAATCCCACATTTGGTCTACCTTAGCCGATACCTCCGTTGTTAACTTTTGGATCGGCACAGTTTTCCTGTTCACCAACTCTTCGAGTGGTGACTCATCCTCCTCGTCACAGAATTTCACTCCCTTCTTACTAAGGGAGGGATCACGGTTATATTCCTCCGCACTTTCTCTTTTCCGTAGCTCACCCTCTTCTTGCGCTACTTGTTCCAACAATACTTCAACTTCATGGGCTCTTAGTTGAGAGAGTCTCCCTTGGGCGTAAGTCCCAAGAGTTCTTCTCGTTTCATTCCGTAGCCCATCCACAAGGTGGCGAAGTTGATCCCGTCTAGCGTATCCATGGCCCGGGCAACGATGTATCAATGTGTAGTAACGGGCCATGGCCGCATCCAAGGATTCATAAGCTTCTTGTTTCCAGCCTTGGATCTGGTTACGCAGGTTAGACACTCTGGAGTACGTTTCGTGTTTGTTGTTGAATAATTCGAGCATCGTACTCCACCTCCTGATGGTTTCCGGTTCTAAGGACCGGTACCAGCTTTCTGCTTCTTTAGTGAGTGTCCTTGGGAACAACTTGAGTTTCTGCCACTCATTGTCTATGTTCTGCAAGGCACAGGCATCGTGGAATGCCTGTAAATGATGTTGAGGATCAGCGTTGTATCCCCCTTCAAAACGTGGGATATTATTTATATCCAAACGCTTGATCCTACTGTCTTTCAAATGCCTTGTGGGAATCCTAACTGCCTCTCTAATGTCAAGCATACTTCGGGTTGCGAATAGGGGTTCGTCATGATCATCTCTTTCATGACGTCTGTGATGTCTACGTTGTGGTTCCCTATTCTCCCTACGTCCTTGTCCTTGTCCTAACTCCTCTCGACCTTCTTGTCGAGGCATTTCATCTCTTCTACCTTTACTTTCCGCGTTATGCTCATGGTGGCTGCGCCCAGATGTGGAAGGAGAGGGTGAATGATGTGATGAAGGGGAAGAAGAAGGGGATCCATCACCATGGTGATGTTTCTTGCCTTCTCTTCGGCTGCTTCGGCCCCGATCGTTGTGACGATCAACGAGTCCGTCATTAGTGCGAGTGATTGTTCCTGCCGTGAACAGCTGGTGCTCACGGGGATCAGAGCCTGGAATATGTATCGTTGATCTAAGGCCCTGATGCCTAACCTCTTCACTAGAGTGAGGAGGAGGAACATCATTTTCTAAGAAACCCATCGTGAGGGGTTCCTCTTCTCCTATTTCACTAATGACGTGGGGAACCTTGCCCTTCAATAGTGAATGTTGGCTCTCCTGCCTTGCATCCCGAATACGTTGGGCATTTGTGGGATGATAATCCCTTGTGTCATAATCATCCAAAACGTATTCAGCAAGCAGCTCATGCATGCCATACTGTACCAAAGCACGGGAAAGCATGTTGGGAGCGGATCGATCTGGGGGTAACACGATGTTACCTTGCATGTCTCTCCACCGCAGTTGCTCATCTTGATGGAAAACAAAGGTAAAATCTGGCACATACTCATCGGGATGAGTATATGTGACTTTAGATTGTTGAGGACATGGTTGATTTCGGTTATGCGTATGATCCTGACTTTCTCCTGTATTGTCCTTAGGTGAGTTGATTGCATGAGAAGAAGCCATTTCTAATGGTGTGCTAATTTTCACCGTTATTTATGTTCTGAATTAACTGATTAACCCTAAGGTTCGTTTTAAGCTCACAACGATGTGAGTGATATCCCTTATGTTAAATTGGCGAAAAAACACTTAGTCCCCGGCAACGGCGCCAATGATGAGTGGCGAGGTACCCCTACACTCAACCATACGAATACGAGCGTGCACGCGCGATCCGGTCGAACTCCGCAGACTAAATGCCTTAACGCCACAAGAAACACTTGGGGTTAATCGTTCGTTGTCTTCCCAGGCTTGCTTGTATGTGTCACGGTGTATGGTTAAGCAAGTCTGAGGTATGTGATTTTTTTGGTATTTTCGGCTTATCTTCTATGCTACCAGGAGAAAGGGTTGAGAAACTAAGCTAACTCTAACTAAGGTCTAAGTCTAAATTAACTAGCGTCAGCATCCGTTCCCACTTACCGGACACACCCTGAACTATGCAACTGCAGCTTACCAAACGCTAATCGTTACTGGGATCGCCACACGTAACGCAAGTGCTCGAAGTGGTCGTACTGAGGCACCTATTTAGCCTACGTGTGATAAGCAGCCGATTCCTTAGCCAGCCGTACACACCCGTGGGTGCTCGTAACTAAGTCGTACTTATCACACGATCTAGCCTAGCAATGAGCAGCCGATTCCTCAACTAGCCGTACACATCAGACCCGGGAGTTACCAAGCGCAGAATCCTGGAATACGCTACTGGGTTACCAAGCATCCAATGCTCGTAATTGAGTCGTACTCATGCATTGCGTCAAGCAGCCGATTCCTTGACTAGCCGTACACGTCCGTAGACGCTCGTAATCAAGTCGTACTTGAACGCACTAGGAAAGCAGGAAATAAAGCAATAAATGAAACCACGTGCTGCAAGGTTTATCCAAACAAGTTCGTCTTTATTGCCGTACACAACTTGGGTTCAGGTTACAAGCTGCTCGAATAAAGAGCCGTTCACTCTAGGACTCCTACTGCGGGCACATGGGGAAAAATTCTAACTCTGGAGTGATCAATCTGCCAGAGCTTCGCTACACTAGCCAGGATTGGGAAATAAGGGGAGTGCCGCCTCTTATTTATAGAAATGACGGCGGGACGCGATATCGCGTACGCGATATCGCAGGAGAAGACGCGATATCGCGGCCTAGTGTAAACCGCGTCTCATCAAAAATATAAACATAAAGTTATCAAGTAATAAAAGCATAAAATACTGTAACCAACTATTATATGGTAGGAAAAAGGCTATGATGACATTACTAGTTTAAGGCCTTGGAAGGCCATGATTAATTTTTTAATGGGTTTTCTGATTTAAAATTTTTATAGATTTTTTATATTTTAAGTTTTCATGGTATTTTTATGGTTTTTTTAAAGGAAAGCATAAAAGGAAAATGATTAATGAGCATAAATTGTAAATCTCATGTAAATGTGTAAAAGAAAGGCTAAGTGGTTACAATAAGGCCAAGATTAGGTGAAGCACAGTGAAATAAGGTAACACAAAAGGCTAAAACTAGGCTACAAATTTTTTTTTTTAAAAAAACCTACATAGTGTTAACATAGGGATAAGCGAGTAGAAGATGTATTTAGTTGTGCAACTATTTCCTAATCTTGAAAAGATTAGAAAATGTATATGGTCACCATTGCACAATCATGTATAGCACATTTCCCTTACTAACAACATTGAATGGGAGCTCTTCCCACATTTCATTTGTGGCTTGGCTACCTCTAGTGTTAGCTTGGTTCACTCCTTTGGGCCTCTTGACTTCGCTCTTGATAGTAGGAGTCTCTTCTTGAAACTCCACATTAGACCCTTATTCGAAGTTAACCTTAGTGATTGATAAAGGGATCACACTATTACCATGTATGATTATTTCATCTCCCTCATTAGGCAAGTGAATTTCTTAGTGGATGGGGAAGGAAACTACTTGTTATTGAGCTAAATAATGCCTTCCTAGGATCAAATTGAATCTTGGTGTCTCTTCCACCACCAAGAAATTGGTAGACATGGGAAATTGTTCCCTTGCTATGAAGTCAAAAGAGATAGATCCCTTCACTACTACCCATGATCCATTGAAGGATTTGAGAGTAGAAGTCAGAGTGCTTTGCATATGTTCTACCAGGCCTAGATGCTCAACAATGGTAAAGGGTATAATGTTGGTTTTTGTTCCATTGTCAACATGTACCCTATATATTTTATATTGTCCAAATATTATGGTTATAAAGAGAGGAGCCCTTGTTATCTCACCATACTATGGGTTGGTCTTTATCTCTCTATTGTGAAACACTAGAGTAGTTGACTTCGTTTCTCCCCTAGGCAAAGATGACACCATTACTATGTGAATGGATTCTTCCTTTGCAAGAATGTCCTTACTAATGAGGACTGAAGTCAACATCCTTACTAAGGCTTCACAATGAGCAGAGGATATCATTACTAGGTCATACAAGCTTAAGGAGGTTTTTCTTCTTTAAAGAGAGCTTCACCTCTTCTATGACATTGAGGAAGTCCTTGTCATTGTTTGTTACTTGTACATGCTTATTACCCTTGACTTCCTCTATTCTACCTAGGATTTAAACTTCATGCTTTAGCATTTCTAGTTTGACCTTCATTCCTTTCTCTTGTGGTTTACGATCCTTCCTAGACTAAGTAGTTAAAGTGGTTTAAACATTGGAGCTCATGGGGATGGCTGAAATAGGTGTGGGTTTTGGTAGATCCACTTCTTTCCATGGCTTCATTTGCTTGTTATCTTTGGCCTTAGGCTTAGGGATAGGCTTCTTACATTGCTTGGTTGATGACTTCTTATTATTGGGCTATGAAGAGATTGTTGCATTGGCCACAACAAGAGGATGTTAGTCAACATGGGTTGTAGGCCTAGTGGTAATGGGAGGGAGAACTCTAACGAAAAATGATTCTTCAGAAGGTATAGGTGATGATATTCTTACAAAAAAAGGAGTTCTTGAACTTGACAAAGTTGAAGGATCCTTTTCATTGGGAGGAGGTACCTAAATCATAAATGGCTCCCTAGTAGGTCTTGGACCATTACTAATGTTGAATGTTGCTATCATATAAGGGTTGTTATTTGCATTCAATGGATCTTTGTATACTTGCACGTGTTGGTTTGGAAGCCTAACCAAGTTAGAAGAGTATAACACTAACTCTTCATTGTCTATCATCTTTTGTAAGTCATCCTTTAAGGTCAAGTAGAACTTGGTGTCATGACCAAGGAATTGATGATGGTGGCAAAATCAATTTAGTTTGAAGTATTTTGGCATTGGTGAATCATCCTTAATTGCTATAGTGGAATCCTTAGCAATCTCACATGGATAATCATGCCTCCTATGGGCATTCTTGGTTATTTTCTTATATTGGATAGGACCACATTTGAACAATTGATCAAGGAGCTTAGACAGTTTTAGGGCAACTATATGTATTTGGGTAAATTATTTTTCTCAAAGTTAGGCCTAGATTGACTAGAGGTAGAGGCCCCTGATGTTGAAGGTTTAGTGATTATGATGGGGACCTTCGGTTGATTTGTCTTTGATCCCTATGTAGTTTTTACTTCTTTGGCCATATTGGTCATTGCTACATGGTTTTTCTTCCCACTATCATTGTCCTTTCTCATGTGTTGATTCTTATATGCAATGTAGGTTGGATTACCACTAGCTTTGGCAACATCCTCTATGCTTTTTGTCTAAGAGAAAGCTTGGCTATGGGATTGTGGATCTAAGTAATAGAATTTGAACTTGATAAAGTTGTTTATAGTCCCCTTGAAAATGACCAAAAGATGACTTTCAACTATGGGCTCAAGAAAGTTGATCCATCTAGAAAGTAAGGATCTAGAAAGATAATCTGAGTGGTACAGGCTTTAAGCTTGTGTAGCTCTTTAGTAAGGTCCTGGATCATCTATAAAGTTGATCCAAGCCTTGGGGCATTTCAGTGGATTGTGGGCTTTGTACAAATGGTTGCAAAAGGAGTTGGAATAGTCCTAGCACATCAATAGTTCTTTTTGTTGCTAGGAGAGCTTGAAAGAATTAGATACTATTTTCAATAATGATTGAATAGATTGATACTTTGGAAGATTTCAAAGGTTCTAAATAAATTCTTGATTATAAGATTGGTCATTCATTAGAAAAATAATAGAAAAAGGTTTTTGAATTTGGGACAAGTAGTGGAGTAAAGACTAGAAGGATAAGAATATCACCCCTTCTATCTAGTTTATTAGTCTATAAGAGAAGGTTAAAGAGATATAAGAGTTCAATGATTAAAAGGAATTTTAACAGGATGGAAAATCCTTGGTAAAGAATTACACCCTTAGGAATTTTAACCACTTGAGATTTCCTAGTGTATAAAAGATAGCTTATAAAATATGATAAAAAACTACAATTATAAGAGTAGTGTAGATGGAAATGATAGTGTTGTACACTGCACTGGTAAAAATTAATTAATTAATTTTTATACACTTTGCAATGTAGGGAATAGTGGCCATGTGGCAAATTGTTGCTGGAAAAATTCAATGTAAAAATGTCCAAGGCAAATTGCCACTCATATGCTAGGTTTGGGTAACCATCCAACCACAACTTGAAGTGAAAAAACACGTTGGGCTTTGGGTGAAGCCCAACAGAAAATTTTTGAAAGAATTACAAGTTAGAAAGGATATTAGGTTATACATTGGGTTTAAGAGAAGCCCAAAGGAAAATTTTGAAAAATTAGGAATGTAAGTTTTTGTAGTTTTTATGCTTGGCTTTGAACAATCCAGCACTTGTCACAAGAATAACATATGATCCAAACCTATTATAGGCTATATGTTAGGCTTTGAGGAGTCCAACACTTAGTAGAAAAATAATATATTGTCCAAAGGTTTTGTAGCCTATACCCCAGGCTTTAGGAAAGCCCAACAATAACTCCAAAACTTCAAATTTGTAAACTATCTATAGGCTATACACTAGGTTTCAGGGAAAACCCAAAACTATTTTTTAATGTTAAATAAGAGGCCAAAGTAGGTTGTAGGGTTGCGTTGATTTTGGGGAAAAGCCAAGACATAGTCATAGAGTATCAAGGCTACACTAGCTTTGGGAGGAAACCCAAAGAGAAATTTGAAGTTTTTAAAACATAGGTAAACAATGGCTAAAATTAATGTCTAGAAAAAGGCAAAGTAGGATTGGGCAAAGAATTTTAATGGAGGCCCTCCTTCTAGCACTAGAAATTGTAATGACCAAAAACTTTTATGCTAGAAGGCCAAACATTTTAGGACAAGATAGTTTGGCATTGGATCCACATGCCTTGAGAAAAGGATATCAAGCATCCTAGACAGTCTTACCAATCACCCAGGGACTTATGATCTATTATCAATGTGAATATAATAAAGTTGTAAATGCAAATCTAAGCACAAAGAAACATGAATAAGTTTGTATGAACAAATGAAACTACAAAAACAAAGTTCAGAGGATACAAATTTTAAAGCTTTAAAAGTAAAAAAAAAAAAAAAAAATCCAAAGGGAGAATGCTTTGAACCTAATTTAGTCAATAGGGTGTGTTTTGTAGTTAGCTCTACTCTTGATGGTCACGAGTATTCTACTCCCTAAGCTTGTCATTGGTTTCTCTGTCATTGGGATCTACACTATGGATGGAAGAACAGTTGTGGACTCTTGGTAGATCTACACTACTATGAAAGTATTGAAGTTTAGCTTGAGTGCAAATTTCTAGAAGTCCTTACAATGAGGTCAACTCTGGTTTAAATAGATGATTATGTGCTTGATTTGTTGTTGTAAATTTCTACCATTATTACTAACAAATTGCTACAAATTTCTAGCATGTGCAGCTCATTTCTTGGAAGTGTATTTAGCAAATGTAGATAATTTTATGCTTTTCTACATTGCCTCCATATGTTGCCTAGCATATGGGGTAGGGATTCCTAGCATAAAAACTCAAGGCCCAAATTCTATGTTGTTCTTGTAGACTTCCTAGTGTAAAAAACTATCATGGCTAGCATATAGGCTATGAAATACCAAATTTGGTATCCTAAAGGTATTTTCAACCCTTCTAAGCCTAGGTATATGAAATCTATAGTTTTCTCCACCTAGAGGATGAGGCATTCATAGCTTATGAAGTAATTTTTTAGCTTTCATAAGGTAGGATATGTGAGATTTACAATGTATGAGTTGCAAATCTCACATTTTACATTAAAAATACAATCTAAAATCCCAAAGATGAAGGTTACAATGCCAGATTTTGGGGAAAATAAGGCAATTGTGTCTACCATTATTTGTCATCAAATTACAAATAATTTTGGTTATAAGTAGCAACATGAATTTTCTTTCTAGTGTTTCAACTATGAAGAACCATTTTAGCATTTTAAATTTATTAAGTCATGAATTTTTAGAGGTGGTCTCTTTGTACTTAAGGGGACTTACTACAATAAGGTGAAATGGGTTGAGATCTTAAGAATTAATTACAAACTAACTTACCTTTTGTTGTGATTTTTAATAAGAATTTGTACTAGATTCCTTCCTTAAAGAGCATAAGATGCAATTCAACTCATTGAGACTAGATCAATGATCTATAGAAGATTATTACAAGAAGTTATGTAATCTCTCTAGGTATGTAAGTCATCAAGATGGAGGTGAATTAACTATGATGGCAATGGTAAACAAAATTTTAGCATCAACTAAGTCAAGTTTGAGAAAATTTTAATGTGGCTTACTCATTTTTTGAAGGGTTAATTAAGGATCAAAAAGTTAAATCTTTCATTGATAGTAGATCAAATAATAATTTTATTTCATCAACTCTAGTGAAGATATTAAATTTAACCCTACCTTACAATAAAGTTTTTAAAGTAAAATTCATAGATGAAATGACCATGAGTAAGAATATGAGGTATGGTAAAATTAACTTTGTTATTCATCAAATTCCTTTTGTTGGTGAATTTTTTAAACTTGAACTAGAAGACATGAATGCAATCTTAAAAATATATTTCCTACAAAATTTTAATGTTATCATCTATTTTATAACCCATGTTTTGAAAGTACCAACTATTGACAAAGTCAAGGTTCTAAGGGGGTTAGGAACAACAAAGTAAATTCATACTATAACCATTTGGCAAGCCAAAAGACTAGTCAAGAAATATGCTACTATGTTCATTTTAAAAGTAAATCAACCCCAAAAACTTTTCAATTTTGCGATTCCAAAGGAACTTAAGGAATATAGAAATTCAGTATTTGGTGAAATTAGGTAGTTATCACCAAAAAGAATTATTGAACATGCTATCGACATTTCTCTGGGCATAAAACCAATTTTTAAAGGACCATTATAGGTTTTCTACTTTAGAACTAAGGATTTTAAAGGTACAACTAGATCAGTTACTAAATAAAAGAATCATTCTAGTGTCTAAACTTGAGAAGCACCAGTCTTATTCATCAAAACGAAGGATGGTATCTTAAGGTTATGTATCGATTATAGGGTGTTAAAAAAATAGTGAGGAAGAACATTTATCCTTGCCCTAGGATTAAAAATATGTTTGATCAACTTACTAGAACATGTTACTTTTCCAAGGTTGATTTAAAATTAGATTATCATTAGATATGAATTAAAGAAAATGATATTGAGAAATGACATATAGAACTAGGTATGGGTTGTACAAATTCATAGTGATGCCATTCAGAGTGACCAAAAAACCTAAAACATTTATGGCATTGATGAACAATATTATCTAAAAAAGCCTTGATAAATTTGTTAAAGTATTTTTGGATGATATAGTTTTTTATTCAAAGTCAGGGGAGGAACATGTGGAACATTTGAAAATTGCTATGGAAAATCTAAAGTAGCACTAGTTAAAGGAAAAAACTAAATTTTAGTTCTTTAAAAAAAGAAGTATTGTGTTTAGATCAAATTGTATCTAAGCAAGGACTACAAGTGGATCCATCTAAAATTAACTAGTCTAAGAATGAGTAGAACTTAAGGATGCCATAGCAATTCATAATTTTTTGGATCTAATAGGTCTTTATCAATATTTTATTAAAGATTATTCTACTTTGTTAAGTCCTTTTAGTAACATCTTAAAAAAATGTTTGTTTTAGTTTGATGAAAAATGTAAGAAAGATTTTCTAAGATTAAAGATGCTATTAACAATGGTGCCTATCATGAGAATTCTCGATGAAAAATTATCATTCGATGTATTCAAAAATTCCTATGGGGTAAGTATTTGTGTGATTCTTTTACAAGAAGAAAAAGTGATATATTTTAAGTCTTATAAATTATGAGTTAATGTAAATTATTCAACCCATGATTTGGAATTATTAGCAATTATACATGATTTAAAAGTTTGAAAACATTACCCTTGTTAAAAGAGATTTATATGAAAAAATAATCATAAGATTCTAGAATATCTATAAAGATAATCCATCTTGAACACAAGACAACATAGGTGGGTAGAATTACTTTCTTAATATGATTTTAAGATTAAGTACATTCTAGAAATATAAAATATGGTGGTTGATACCCTTAGTTAGATATGGAATGTAACGATTGTTGTTATAACAACTCCTATGGAAGAAGTTATTAAGGATTAGATAAAGAAGACCATTACTTTAAGTAGATTTTGACCAATATAAATTCTAAGCCTAATTACCATCTATTCCTAGTGTTGGAAACCATTTGGGATTACCAACCTTGTCCTTTAGTCTTGTAACTTTTGGATCATGGGAAATGAGGGTGTTCCTTAAAATAGGATTTAGGTGCTTGTTGGTCTTTAGGAAACACCAAGGCCTAGATACCTTCAAAATAAACTGTAATTGGCTATCATAAAAGAAATTTAGCTAGCTTTGTCAAATATCATGAGTTATTAAAGATTCCTATTTTGTCAAGTCATTTAGTCTATATAGTCCCTATAGTATGCTGCTTGAAACATGGAAAATATCACAAAAATGTTTGAGCATAATTTTTTCAATCTACTCCTAATTTCCCCCCAAGAGAGAAAATTCTACAAGAAAACTAGAAATAGAGCTTGATTTAGAGGATTTAAAAAGAGAAAAGAAAAGAGAACAGATTTGTGTGAATCTCAAACATTTAGGCAAGATAAATTAAACATGATAAAACACTTTGCAATAAAGCTATTCCAATTCAATCTATGTATAACAAATTGTCCAAACCCTTTGAGCTCAACAAGCAATTTTGTAAAAGAAAATCTTATTACACTACCAAAATGCTTTGTAAACAATAAGTACAAGCTATTGTTTGGCTATTTAATAGTTGTTAAGAATTGCAAACACTAGAATTAGTAGAAAAAATTGACAATTTTAAGATTGAATTTCCAAGGTAGTAAACTTTAAAACTAAGGAAGCTACTTCAAACAAGTCAAAGTATCAAAGATTTTCTAAATCCTCTAGACTCAAATAGGAAATGTCAATAAGAAATTACTATTCAAGATGCTTTTCTAAGAAAACATAAGCTCTTATATGGAAAACCTAATAGAAGTTTAATATTGTGCAAAAAATGAGCTATAAGAATAATCTAGAAAATCCAAAAATTAAATGCCAAGCACAATACTATTTAGACCATTAGCAAAGAAACTAAAAAAAATGGGAAGAAAAGAACTCACAAGATTAAAACAAAGCAGCTAAATTGATGTCTTTAGCAATGCATGCTTTTACAATCTTTAATATTCTTTTAAGTATCTTCCACCCAAAAAATTTCCTCTATTCTACCCAACAAACTCTTTTTATAGTAGCCTTGGTTAGTTACAAACATCATAAGGGATTAGCGTGGATCATAAATATCTAGGGATATTAACTCATAACTACCATAAGAAGTTGTAATTTTTAAAGGAAGTTATTAGAAATTTGAGCCAAAGTTGGCAAGTGTCTTCTTAATTACAAATATCATGGAGATTTAGTTATTCTACCATAAGAAGTTACAACTTCCATGGAAAATAAAGTAATATTCACCAAATATTTATAAATCCCTTCTTTTAAAATGTAACCTTCCCTTTATTTTTGTAAATACATACAAATTATTTTTAATACTAATGAATCATATTTTTCTTGGCTCTAATATCAGAGCCCTAATATCAAGTATGTGATATTAGGTCCCAAGAAGTGATGTTGGATATCCGATATCATGGGGTATGTGATGGCCAATAAATATAGTGCTGGGGCACATGGTTTCCATATAGTTTTTGTCATAGCATAGCAGAGCTCTTGTAGTTTCTTTTCTCTAGAGTTAGAATATTTTTCAAAGTTCCCATAGTAGAAGTCATTAAGTGTATGGATATTTATTCAAGCATTGTTGTACCTGAGCACAATAATATGTGCAGCAATAAGGATGAGCTTTATGATCAAACCTTGTAGCACCTTGGCTAACTTAAATATTTTATTCATGAATTTAATGTTTTATGCAATTTTCTTTAATGCTTCCAAGTAATTAAGCTAAAGTAACCTAGTTAGATTAAATAAAAATTAATTAAGCACATAAGTAAGATCTCTTTGAGCACGCATATGAATCTTGGTACTTCTAGCAATACTTAATGTTTGGTAACCCAGCAACATTATGCATGTTTAGGATGTGCATGGAAAGTGAGATTGGATACTTATGTTAGTGTAGTTAGTTATCAATTAGCAATTAGATTAATTAAATTAATTTATAAATTGAGTTTTAACCTATTCTTAATTGTATATAAATAAAATATAAAATAATAAAGATCATATGCCTTAATTACACTTAACCATACAATGAAGCTCCACAAGTGTAGTTGAGAAGACAATGATTGTCACGATTAGATTTCATGTCCTAGAACTTGTGTACTTAGGAACTTAAGGTCTACAAAATTCAATTGGATCACGTGTGAATGCTTGTGATTTGTATTGTTAGGCATAGGGATACATTGTTGCTCATCATTGGCATCATTTTTGAGGAACCTTTAGTTGTTACGTGTGCTATCTAGAACATAGTGAAAAATTATTCAAGATCATTGGAATGAATCCTAAATTCATATCATACATTAAAATAACTACAACAATTTTACAAAGCACACTGCATTTCTTATTTTCTAATACAAGATGTCTTCTTCTCACAAGAGTGATTCTTTGTCCAAGTTTGATGGAGTAAATCAATAGGTGCCCCAAAAATATAAAATGGCATATGCTCATCCTAATGAGTATGTACCCAATTTCACCTTCATCCCACACTAGGATGAGCTGCTATGGTGGTGAGACATTGAGGGCAACATTGTGTTGTTTTCCGATTGATATGTTTTTGTAATGCTCCAACAAACTCTTATGCAATTGAGCCTCCAGGGACTTCATGCTGAGCATGTTGTGTAGGATAGTGATGCCAAGGACTATCATCCCATTGAGGCATAATTTCTAAGGAATCAACAGCTAGAGCAGTGCTACGAATCTGTGAAGGGAAAGTGGTTCAATGATTTTCCATACCTAACATACCAAAAAGATGGTGGAGAACCCTTCTCTAGGATTTTTCCATTCAATGAAACTCCTCTCTTTGATTTCAATGAAGGAGATTAGAACTAGAACTTGTAGTCCACGATCCATAATTTGGGTTCTAGAGAAAATGGATCTAATGACAAAGGGGAATCCAAGGAGGAGAGTCATAGCAAGGATGCAGAGAAGTAGCAAGATCATGGCCACAATTGCCAAAGAGGAGGTGGTAGGCACCATGAAGATGCTAGTCCTCCTTCCTCTTCACCTTCATTGTCATCTTCCTCTTTTAGCTCTAAATGCAATTGCAGGGGGTGCGATTGTGATGGAGGTGACCAATGGAATCGAGATGATCATAGAGACCATGAACCAAGTCAAGACCCAGGGCATGGGCATTCAAGAGAGATTGATAAGTGGTGAGGTACCCCTACACTCAACCATACGAAACGAGCGTAGCATATGCGATCTAGTCGAACTCTACAAGCTAAGTGCCTACACGCCCCATGGAACACTTGGGGTTAATCATTCATTGTCTTCCCAGACTTACTTGTAGGTGTCATGGTGTATGGTTAAGCAAGTTCGAGGTATATGATTTTTATATCTTTTTATGTTTTTCTCCTATGCTATCGAGGTGAAGGATTGAGAAACTAACTAACTCTAACTAATGAGTAAGTCTAAATTAACCTAGCGTCAGCATCCGTTGCCACTTACCGTACATACCCTGAACCGATGCAACTATGGCTACTAAATGCTAATCGTTGCTGGGATCACCGCGTGTAACACACATGCTCGAAGTGGTCGTACTGAGGCACTTAACTAGGAGGAAAGTGTTGAGAAAGCTAATCTAGCCTAAGTGCGATGAGAAGCCGATTCCTTGACTAACCGTACACATCTTGGTGCACAACTACCACTGGGATTACCAAGCATAGATCCTGAATACACAACTGGGTTACCAAGTAGTCACACTAGATGCTTGTAATCAAGTCGTACTCATCCCACATGCGATGAGCAGCCGATTCCTTGACTATCTGTACACATCCTTAGATGCTTGTAATCAAGTCATACTCATTCCGCATTCTAGGAGTTTAAGGGTGAGAGAGAGAAAGCAATAAATAAAATCCTATTCCATGCACTACAAGGTTTATCCAGGAAGTTTATCTTTATTATTGTACACAACTTGTGTTTAGGTACAATGTTGCTCGAATAAAGATCCATTCACTTTAGGACTCCTAATATGGGCACATGGAAAATATTCTATCTCTGGAGTGATCAAACTGCCAGAGTTTTCCTACTTCTAACTTAGGATGGGAAAGTAAGGGAGAGTCGCCTCTTATTTATAGATATGGCGGCAGACCACGATATTGCGTACGTGCTATCATAGGAAAGACACAATATCACGTATGCGATATCGCATGGGATGTGATATTGCGGCTCATGCGAATCATGTCTCATCATACCCCCATGACTGAATGAAAACTCATCCTCGAGTTCCTTACAAAATATTGGGAAGGTATGGGATTATTGAGGGGAATGGAACTAATGGGATGACATGTGAATGGATCATTATTACAAGACTTGAGAAAACTGGTGTTCATGACAACAAGGGTGAACACCTTATTACATTGCCATCAGGCCTTAGTTGGCAGCTGAGAAAGAGAGAGAGAAAGAAGTGTTGCTGCTGCCAATGCCAAGATTATGCCTTTCGTTGTTCATCCATAAGCGCACCATCGATCTTGCTCCTTGCATAGCTGCTGAAGCGTTGCTCCATTCCATGTGTTCCCTCCAGATCTGGTCCATTATTGCATGATCGTCATCTACACACATAACACAATCTTATATTAGCAAGGGTAAATGAATCATCATGTAATTGATACCTTGCTTCGGTGTAAGTCCATTGGCTAGGTTGTGGTATGGCCAATACGGATCTAGAGATATATTAATGATGACTACTGAAGGTGTAGGGGTTAGGAAGAAAATCAAAAAATTTGGGCTAGGAGAAAATTGAAAAATTTGGGCCCCGTACCCCTATGACTAATTGCGAACCTTTGGTAGCGAAAGAATGGAGAAAGAATAAGAAAAAGAAGATAGAGAAAAAGAGACAACTAAGACATCGATGAATTGGATGTCAAGATGGAAATGAAAAAAATAAAATTAATTGCAAAATGTTAAGGAAAAGAAATTAATTGGTGCACCAAATAGGAATGTCAGTGAATCCTCCCCAAAGTAGGCTCGTGCCCTGAATGCCCTGACAAACCCACATTCAAAGAGTTCGTAGGCTCTAGGAATGTCCTTTGGAACAAGAGTTAAAGTCTTAACTGTAAGAATTTACCAAAAAGAAAACAATGCATCTACCAAAATATACACTAATGATACAATCAGCAATGAGGTGAATAATGGAGAGAAGGATGGAGAGAAGTGAATGGAATGGAATCTCAAGAACAAGGTGGTGTACAGGACCTTGTGTAGTTTATGATTAATGTGACTTAGCAAATCCCATTTGAAATCTGGCCTCAAACCAACCACATCTAGTGACTTCACATCAATGCACTTGGCCAAACCATCCACTTGAAGTAACAAGAATGCTTCCCCCAAGAGCCACCACCATTCTGACGAAACAAAGGAGAGAATGGGAAGCGAGAAGGGCCTTAGTTAGAGGGAACATTTTTGATTCCATAACCAGTGCTTGTAGCCCAAGTTTATTTTGTCTAAGGGGTGTGCTTTGAATTCTCACTTAGTTTTTTTTTGTGTGTTTATGCATGAGAACCACACCATACAAAGACTTTTTTTATTTTTATTGTCTCAGCTTTCGATAGTTGGGGTACATCAGAATGACAAGAAAACTCAAAAAGAAAACATCCAAGCACCCAAGAGAATAGCCAACACACAAGCATCAAGTTCCCTTGAAGTCACACCCTTTTCAATCCTTGAGTCCTTCCTTAGTTTGAAAAAATGCCCAGTCACCAATTCATTAAAGTTCTTATTGTGATGGAGACTGTACATTTCCAAGCCAAGAGAGACCATAGAAACTGGTGGATGGATGGATGAAGTGAACTCATTGCTTACCATATCAAAAGAAACATACCTTGTATCAACATTGTGACTTAAAGGTAAAAACCAAACATTAGCAATCACCATGAAAATAGTTCATACCAGCATGTCGAACACGTATTGGGTGACAAACTTATAGGGTGGATCACACACACACACACACACATACAAAATGGGAAAGTATAATGATGTTGTAAACAAAAACAAGAAAAGTTAAAGAAAGTTGTAATACAAAAATGTGTAAGACAAAAATGTGTAAAACAAAAATTTAAAAGAACTGAGGGCCCCATATGGTTAGCATAGGTGGCCATCTCCCCTATGACTAAATTGCAAGGAAGAGATCTGAAATAGAGAGCAAGGTTGCCCGATAGTGGAGGTGTAACTTGTATTGGCTATTGCGGGTTCACAGAAAGGTTTTGTTTGTTGTACATTAACCAATAATCTTCTATCCAGGCTATCAGGCTTGTATATCATCATGGCTCTAGAGGGGAAGGTTGTATGAATAATATAGGATCCTTCCCACAATGTTTGGAATTTCGTATGCTGAGGTACATGTGTGGGATTCCAGTAAAGGACCTTGTCTCCTAGTTGGTACCTAAACCTTCGGATCCTTAAGTCATGACGTTGTTTATTATGTGTCTTGTGCAACTCATTTAACGATAGTGTAACCAATCTATTCTCGTCTAGCACATTCAGAGTTGCCAACCATTGTTTTTGTGCTAGGTCGAGGTCTAGGTGAAGGTCATAAGCCATGGATAGTGTACGGAGCTCATTCAGTATGGGAAGCTTGGGTAGTTTCTCGTACACTAACTCATAGGGAGAATAGCTGGTAGGAAGCTTCCAAGCAGAGCAATATGCCCAGGGAGCGTCGTTCAGTTTTGTGCTCCAGTCTCGCCTAAATTTTCTAGCCATTCTCATTAATATTTTGATAATCTCTCAGTTAGTAATCTCGGCTTGGCCATTAGCTTGGGGATGATAAGGTGTGATCAATTTATGCTCAACCCCTAAGCATTTCATCAATTTGCGAAAGGTTGCACCCATAAAATGTGTTCAATTATCAGAGATGAGTGCACGTGGCACACCAAACCTATTTATGATTTGTTGTTGTACAAATCATGTAGTCGTAGAGGATGTGCAGTCTGTTATTGTGGCTGCTTCAGCCCATTTGATTAAGTAATTAACAGCAACGATGATGCATGCTTTTCCATTGGACATTGGTGTGATAGGCCCCATAAAATATATTCCCTAGATATCGAAGGGTTCCAAAGGTTGGATCCATTGTTGCGGACCCTCCATTCTAGCAATCATTCCACCATCATGTTGGCAGCATTCACATGATTGGGCAAAATGATGGACATCCTGAAATAGTGTTGGCCAATAATATCCTGCAAGCAGGACCTTGGTAGCTATTCATCTCCTGGCATAGTGACCTCCACGGTGGCCCTCATGAGCATCCTGGAGAATTTTTAATTGATCCTTATCGAGCACGCACCATCGAACCAAGCCATCAGGATAGACTTTATAGAGTTGTCCCTGGATTTCCATGAAGTACTTGGTTTTGTGAAGAAACTGTTGTTTCTTCCTAAAGTCCAACCCTTGTGGTATTTTTTGGGAAATGAGATAAGTAAGAATGCTACTATACCAATTTATTTCCATGGGTTGATCATTCACTACACCGGCAAAGAGGGTTTCATTAGGAAAATGGTCAAATACAGCATATTCATCCTCTTTGTTGTCCCAACGCAACCAAGATGGGTGGTCGACGACTACATTCTTGGTGCCTTTGCAGTCTACTATTGTTAAATCGAACTCCTGAAGAATTACCAACCAACGTATGATATGTGGGCTAACCGTTGGCTTGTTCATAAGGAACCTGATTGCACTATGATCTGTATGGATGTATACTTTGTAGCCCAATACATAGTGCCTAAATTTGTCTAGTGCAAACACTACAACCATTAATTCCTTTTCCATAGTCGTGTAGTTGAGTTGTGCACCGGTGATACTCTTACTGGCACAGTGGATGTAATAAGGTCATTTTTGTTCATCTAATTGTGTCAGTATGGCTCCTAAGGTATAATTAGATGTGTTGGTGATGATATTGAACGGCCTGGACCAGTCAGGGGCTTATAGAATGGGAGTTTTCACAAGCCTCTGTTTGATAGTTTGGAATGCTCATTCACATTCCCTAGTCCATTCAAATGGTGCATCTTTTTTCGTTAATTCCACCAACAGCTTGGCAACTTTGGAGAAGTTCTCGATAAATCTCCTGTAGTAGCTAGTGTGTCCAAGGAATGACCTAATGTCTTTGACAGTTTCTGATTGTCAGGTAATTACTTGGATGACTTTAATTTTTTTCGGATCCACCTCAATTCCTAACTGTGAAATTTTATGCCCTAGTATGATGCCCTCTTGAACCATCAAATGGCTCTTCTTCTAGTTAATTTTTAGGTTGGTTTCAACACATCGTTTCAATACTTGCTCTAACCGGTCGAGGGCTTGATCAAAGCTTGTCCCATAAGTGGAGAATTCATCCATGAAGACTTCTACTCCGTTACCTATTTTCTATTGAAATATGCTTAGAACTAATCATTGGAATGTGGTAGGTGCATTACACAAGCCAAAAGGCATTTTTTTTGTATGCAAATGTTCCCCAAGGACTAGTGAATGTTGTTTTGGCTTGGTCTTCTAATGTGATTCATATTTGGTTGTACCCACTATATCCATCCAGAAAATTGTAATAGCGATGCCCTGCTATAGTGTCCAAGACTTGGTCCACAAATGGAAATGGGAAGTGATCTTTGAATGTTGCCATATTTAATAGCCTAAATTCTATACATACCCTCCATTTACCTCCTTTTTTGGGTATGATTACAAGAGGACTAACCCACTCGCTATCAGCAATAGGGTAAATGAACCCAGCCTTAAGAAGTTGTTCTATCTCCTGTTTCACTAATTTTTTTTAACTTCGGGTTCAATCGCCTCTAGGGTTGCTTGCAAGGTTTCATGGAGGGGTCCGTGTAAATCCTATGCTGGCATATCCTAGGATCTATTCTGGTTAGTTTAGGGTATGACCAGGTAAAGGCTGTTGACCATTTTTTATCACCTTTAGCAAACTTTCTTTTTGCTTGGGTGTGAGCTTTACGTTTTTAAGGGTCATGTATTCCAAATCGATGGGTAACAGTTTTAAATCTAGGGGCTCTTGTTTAAACTTCTCAGGAATCTCCAACTTTCCTCAATTAATGTCTTTGGAGTTAAGGGATGAAAGTTAGCAACGAACTTGCTCTAATACATCTGTGCTTTCAATGTAAGCACTAGTTATTCCCTCATCTAGTTCCATGAAGGTTGTCGAGTTGTTCTCTTTATCAACCATCATCCATTGGGTGTTTTCTTGTCATGTGGTTGTCGCATATAGGCACTTTTGTATGTCAATATCCTATGCACACCAATTGCATGCAGGCAATGTTAAACTTTGCATCACCCATGATTTCTGCATGCAATGACACCCCGTGTCACTATATGCGATGCATGGAACTCTCTTCCTCTCAATTTTCCCAAAAGTATTTGTCTTAGATATTTCTAGGAAAAGATTGTGGATTCTTAGGGGTGCATCGATTTTATTTAGCCATGCCCTTCCCATTAAAATTAGGAACCCCTTTGTCATTGTTTATTTGGATACTAGGGAATTGGCTAGATATGACCAACCACCCACAGTGGTAACAATGTCCTCAACCTGTCCCAAAGAAACAGTGATGGACTGGTCAGCCAGCTCTAAGCGAATATTGCTCTTCTTGAGTGGAGGTAGGTTCTAGGTTTTATACAGTTCTTGTGATATTAAGTTGACTCCAAAACCTGAGTTGAGGAGAGCCTTATGGGATTCATTCCCAGCAACTTGGAGGTAAACTAGGGGGACTCCAGGATTAGATAATTTCTTGGGAAGGTGGCTGACCTTGATCCAGTTGGTTATTGTATGTGTGAACATAACTGTATGCATTAGGGATGATTTATTATTTGAAGGGGGTCCCGAAGCCTTATTTGGTACGATAGTATTTTAGTGTTCAACCGTGTGTGGGGGTGAGGGTTTGGTTGGATTGTTGGCTCTAAAGAAAGGTCTTTTTGGCGTAAAACAGTTAGGGCCAACTAAGAATTGAGGATTGGAAGCCCTCGTGATATTAGGTGGTTGTGGTTGTGTGGGAAATACCCTTGGCATTGTTGGAGCGGTTGGTCATGGAGCTACTAGCATGAGAGGTGCATATGGATTTTGAGGATGGTATTTATGTGGGGTGTTCCCTCCTAGAGGGGAAGTCTGGTGATATTCCTGAACTGGGTAGTGACGTTGTGGGATTGCGTAACCCATAGGGTCACTTAGAGGAATTGGCTACTGACAAGGGTACTGCTGTTTCGGCAGTGGCATCTCCCATGACTGTGGGTATTGCCACTGCTGCTATTGTCCAATGGGTTATGGTGGAGTTCCACTTGGATAATACATTAAGGGTCGGTGGAACTGTCTTGGGTTACCTTGGGAATAAGGTAACCTATGGGGTGTTTGCCATTTGTTGAGTCTTAGGTTAAGTGCATACACCCCAGACTCTTGTAGATGTGAGATGATTGGACAACATCCCTTAGGATGGTCATAGTAGAAAATCTCACATCCACCATCATTGTCTATGTCTGAATCCACAACTTCATCGGAGATAGTAATTTTCCCTTTACCCTTGTTATGTGCAGGTCCTAAATTTCTCCACTTTGTCTTACCTTTTTCACTACTTTGTTCAACCTTAGAATCTTCTACAATTTTTAAGACAGTTTCAATTTTAGAGTCTAAGGAACTCCATATGTCATCTACCTTAGCCGCTATTTCCGTTGTGAGCTTTTGAAGCAGCAAGGTCTTTTTGTTTACCAACTCTTCAAGTGGTGACTCATCCTCCTCATCACAAAATTTCACTCCCTTCTTTCGAAGGGAGGGGTCATGGTTGTATTCTTTTGCACTTTCCCTTTTGTGTAGCTCACCTTCTTCTTTTGCTACTTGCTCCAACAAGTGATGTACTTCATGGGCTCTAAGTTGTGATAGTCTCCCTTGGGCATAAGTCCCAAGNTCTAGCCTTGGATTTGCTTACACAAATTGGACACTCTAGAGTACATCTGATACTTATCGTTGAAGAGTTCTAGCATCATACACCACCTCCTGATGGTTTCCAGTTCTAAGGATCGGTACCAACTCTCTACTTCCTTGATGAGTATCCTTGGGAACAACTTAAGTTTTTGACACTCATTTTCTATATTTTGTAAGGCACAGGCATCATGGAATGCGTGTAAATGACTTTGTGGATCTATGTTGTATCCCCCTTCAAATCGTGGGATGTTGTTCATGTCTAAGCGTTTGATTCAACTATCTTTTAAATGCCTTGTGGGAATTCTAACATCCCCCGTTATGTCAAGCATACTTCAGGTTGCAAGTAGGGGTTCATCATGATCATCTCCTTCATGACGCCTGTGATGTCTTCGTCATTCCCTACTTTCCCTACATCCTTGCCCTTGTCCTCTCTCTCAACTTTCTCGTCAAGGCCTCTCGTTTTGTCTACCTTTATCCTCTCCATTGTATTCATGATGGCTACATCTAGATGTGGAAGGAGAGGTTGAGTGATGTGAAGAAGGGGAAGAAGAAGGGGAACCATCGCCATGGCGATGTTTCTTGCCTTCTCTTCGGCTACTACGGCCTCGATCGTGATGACGATCTAAGTGCCCGTCCTTATCATGTGTTGTTCCTTCTGTGAATAGTTGGTGTTCACAGGCATCAAAACTAGGGATATGTATCGTTGATCATAGGTTCTGCTACCCTACCTCCTCACTTTCATTAAGAGGGGGAACATCTCTTGATAGCCAACCAGTTATAAGTGGTTCCTCATCTCCTATTTTGCTAAGGACGTGTGGACCTTTGCCCTTCAAAAGTGTATGTTGACTCTCCTGCCTTAAGTCCCTCATACGTTGTGCTTTTTTGGGATGATAATCCCTCATATCAAAGTCTTCCACAACGTATTTAGCATATAATTTAGTCATGTCTATCTATGCCAAAGCATGGAAGAGCATGTTAGAGACTGATCGATCTGGGGGTAACACGATGTTACCTTGCAAATCTCTCCACCACAGTTGTTCATCTTGATGGAGGATAAAAGTGAAGTCTAGAATATACTCATCGGGATGAGTATAGACTATTTTATACTATTTCGGACTTGGCTGATTTCAGCTATGTGTTTTATGCTATCGACTATCTCGTGTATGGTCATTAGGTGGTGAGTTGCTCTTATGAGAAGAAGACATTGTTATCGGTGTGCTAATTTTACCATTATATAAATTTTTTCTTTAATTAACCCGAAGGTTTGTTTAGGCTCCCAACGATGTGAGTGATATCCTTTATGTTCTATTCAGCACACAAACACTTAGTCCCCAGTAATGGTGCCAATGATGAGTGGCGAGGTACCCCTACACACAACCATACAAAATGAGCATAGCACACACGATCCGGTCGAACTCCGTAGACTAAGTGCCTACACACCCCATGGAACACTTGGGGTTAATCATTCGTTGTCTTCCCAGACTTACTTGTAGTTGTCACGATGTATGGTTAAGAAAGTCTGAGGTATATGATTTTTATATCTTTTTATGTTTTTCTCCTATGCTATCGACGTGAAGGGTTGAGAAATTAACTAACTCTAACTAATGACTAAGTCTAAATTAACCTAGCATCAGCATCTATTCCCACTTACCATACACACCTTGAACCAATGCAACCGTGGCTACCAAACGTCAATCGTTGTTGGGATCACCACGCATAATGCATGTGCTCGAAGTGGTCGTACTGAGGCACTTAACTAGGAGGAAAGGGTTGAGAAAGCTCATCTAGCCTAAGTGTGATGAGTAGCTGATTCCTTGACTAACCGTACAGATCTTGGTGCATGACTACCACTGGGATTACCAAGCACAGATCCTGAATACGCCACTGGGTTACCAAGTAGTCACACTAGATGCTTGTAATCAAGTCGTACTCATACCACATGCGATGAGCAGCTGATTCCTTGACTATTTGTACACATCCTTAGATGCTCGTAATCAAGTCATACTCATTCTGCATTCTAGGATTTTAAGGGTGAGAGAGAGAAAGGAATAAATAAAATCCTATTCCATGCACCGCAAGGTTTATCCAGGAAGTTCATAGATTTTGGGGTGTGTGCTCTAAATCAATGACTAGCAAGAAGGCAAACACCTAGAAGATTGCCTTATCCTCAAGGCAATCCCAAGCAGTTTTATCAACAATAATAATATTATCCAAGTGGAACTCCACCATACAAGTAGTATCAATAGTGGTAGTAACCATAGTCATGGGCGTTACCACTGCTAAGACAACAATACCATTATAGACAACTTGATCTACATTCAGCAACCCCTATCTCCATGTGACTCTTCTAGTCATGTTTTGACTTTTCAATATCACTACTACCCTCTTGAATATTATCAAACTCATTATCCACATTCAAGAAGGGATACCACTTTTTATCCCTATCCTTCTCTTGTTCCTACACTTTTTCCTCCACCTTCAACATAGCTACTGCCTACTCCATTTATGCAATATGAACTTCTAACCCAATTGTAGCAACACAATGCTACAAAGGTCGTTAATTTACAACCAATTCATCAGCCAAGTGGTTTGGATAATAGATCATGGAAAAGACCTTTTTTCTACAAAATACTCCACCTAAGCCCTCACATAAATATGCATTTGCCAACCCTCCTTCATCTTCCTTTGTATCTAATTCCTTCGAGTCCTCTTCAAATCAAATGCTACCTAGAATCCATACTATTATGCTCACTCATGCCGTATCTAATTGGATCTAGGCTGGGAACCTTCCTAGGAAATTAGCTAATCTTGGGATTCCTATTATTTATTTATAAATTCATGGGAATGAATCATGTAAAGCTCTTCTTAATTCAAGTTCCAGTGTGAACTTGATTTCTCATGATATGTATACTGCCTAGAACCTACTACCTCTGAAGAAGAGCAATATTTGCTTAGAATTGATAGACGAGTCCATTACTATTCCATTGGGACTGGTGAAAGACATTATGACCACTGTTTGTGGGTGGTCTTACCTTGCTGATTTCCCAGTAATTAAGGTTGAGAATTGTAAAGGGGATTTTTCAATAATCATGGGAAGGGCATGGCTAAGCACTATTGAGGAAAGAATGGACATTAGAGATCTTTTCCTAGAGATATCTAAGGAAAATTTATTTACAAGATTAAGAAGAAGCGAGTTTCAAGCATCATGTATAGCAATATAGGGTGCAATTATGTGTAAAAAATCTGGTCTATTAAACGAGAATCCATTTCCACATGTAAGTAGTATGTGCCTAAAGAAAATATTCAATAGTGTCTATACACAGTAGCCACAAAATAAGAGGGCATCAAGTGGCTGACCATTGATTCTAAAAACAACACACTTTGTATGGAACCTACCAAGAGCCTGACATGCACTTATGTCGTAGGCATGGATGAACTAGAGTAAGTTCATTGTCAAATATCTAATAATGCAAATGTTGATACCTATTGGGAAGAGTTGGAAATTCTTGAAAATTTTAAGCATAAGCCCCTTGAGTTAAAAATTCTACCTACCAGCATGGAATATGCATTCTTAAAAAATGAAAAGCTGATAATAATCAATGCAAATCTTGCTCCAAAATAGAAATAGATGCTATTAAATGTGGTTGAAAAATGGTTAACAACCTTTGCTTGGTCATAACCTAAACTCATAGGGATTGATCCTAGGATATGCGAGCATCGTATCTATACTGACCTAACCATGGAGCCAAAGAGGTAGCCATAGAGGCGATTGAACCCCAAATTGAAGCAAATCATCAAAGATGAAATTGAACAACTCTTCAAAGTAGGGTTTATCTATCCTATTGCAGATAGTGAGTGGGTTAGTCCACTTGTGATTGTGCTAAAGAAAGATGGCAAGAGGTGGATCTACATCGATTTTTGGTTGTTGAATATGGCAACATTTAAGGACCATTTTCCATTTCCATTCATTGATTAGGTGTTAAACACCATATCTGGGCATTGCTATTATAGTTTTCTAGATGGTTGTAGTGGCTATAACTAAATCCAAATAGCACTACAAGACTAGGCCAAAACAACATTCACGAGTTCCTAGGGGACCTTTGCATATCACAAGATGTCGTTTGGTCTATGCAATGCCCCTACTACATTCCAACATCTAGTATTAAGCATCGTTCAATAGAAAATTGGTAGTAGAGTAGAAATTATTATGAATGACTTCTCCACTTATGATACTACATTTGAGTAGGCCTTGGACCATCTTGGGAAAGTAATAAAAAGATGTGTGGAAACAAACTTGAGGCTTAATTGGCAAAAGATTCATCTGATGCTCTAAGAGGGCATTGTATTGGACTATAGAATCTCACAGGCAATAATTAAGGTCAACCTCAAAAAGATAAGGTACATCCAAGGAATCATTCGTCAACTAGAAATAATCAAAGATGTTAAGTCATTCCTTGGACACACTAGCTACTACCAACAATTCATAGAGAATTTTTCTAAGATCACAAAATCATTGGTTGAGCTAACAAAGGAAGATGCTCCATTTTTCAAGACCAAGGAATGTGAAAAATAATTCTAATAGTAGAAGGAGAAACTTGTAGAAACTCCAATTCTACAAGCACCTGACTAGTCTTGATCATTTCATGTTATGACAGATGCATCAAATTATTTCTTGAAAGTTGTGCTTATGTAGTTGGACAACAAGAAACATTCATATTACATCCACTACACAAGTTGAAGCATTGTAGGTGCACAAATGAACTACACCACCATAGAAAAGGAATTGATAGTAGTGGTGTTTGCTTTGGAAAAGTTTCGGCACTATGCACTTGGATTCAAATTGTCTTTACACATAGACCATAGTGCCAGTCGCTTCCTCATGAATAATCCAATGATAAGTCCCTATGTCATATGATGGCTAGTGATCTTATAGGAACTTTATCTTATGAGAGTAGATAAAAAAGAAACTAAGAATGTGGTCACTGACCACTTGTCTCGGTTGCGATGGGATAACAAAGAGGAGGAAGGCTCACTACCTGATCTATTTCTTAATGAAATCCTCTTTGTCAAGGCTATAACTAAACAATTACCAATTGAGCCTAAATGGTATTATGGCATTCTTACCTATCTTCTCACTCAAGAGATGCCATGAGGGTTGACCATCAAAAGAAACAACAATTTCTTCACTAGGAAAAATGCTTCATGGAGATCAACGAAAACCTCTACAAGGTATGCACCAATGGCTTGGGTTGTTGGTATGTCCCTAATGCTGATTAACTACGTGTTCTCCATGATGCTCATGAGGGTCCTTATGGAGGCCACTATGCTAGGAGATGCATGACCATTAAAATCTTAATGGCAGGGTATTATTAGCTAACAATCTTCAGGGATGCTCACCAATTTTTCCACTCTTGTGAATGTTGCCAACAAGATGATGGAATAACTGCTTAAATGGACAAACCTCAATAGTGGATCCAACCACTAGAACCCTTCAACATCTAGGGCATTGATTTCATGGATTCCATCACACCCATGGAAAATGGAAAGGCATACATCATAGCCGTTATTGACTATTGTATGAAATAGGTAGAAGTAGCAGTCTTCACTAACTATACATCTTCTACTATTACTTAGTTTGTACAACAGAATGTTGTAAATAAGTTTGGTGTGCTACATGCATTAATTTTTGACATTAGAACCCACTTTATAGGCACTACCTTTTGGAAGCTTATGCAACATTTGGGGGTTGAACATAAATTAACAACACCCCACCATCCCTAAGCCAATGGTCAAGCTGAGGTTACAAATAGAGAAATCATAAAATTCCTAACAAGAACTATTAGCAAATATAGGAGAGACTAGAGCATAAAACTCAATGATGCCCTCTAGGCCTACTTCTCAACATGGAAACTCCCTATAGGCTATTCTCCCAATGAGCTAGTGTATGGAAAATTACCAATACTTCCTATTCAATTTAAGCTTTGTACACTTTCAATATCCTGTGACCTTGACCTTGACTTAAGTCTAGTACAAAAAGAAAGATTAATAAATCTCAACTTGCTAGATGAAAATCAATTGGTGGCCCTATCATCTAATGAGTTGCATAAGGCATTCAACAAAAAGTGCCATGACCTTAGAATTAGGAAAGTCAAATTTTAACCAAGAGATAAGGTTCTTTACTAGAACCTTGCACACATACCTCAACAAACTAAGTTCTAGACATTGTGGGAAGGACCTTATATAATTTATAAAAAATTTCATTCCAGGGCCATGTTGATCTACAAACTTGAGAGGCCAAAGAAGAAATAGCTAGTCAACATACAACAAGTCAAACCTTCCTATGAGACTAACCAAGCTAGTGCAACAAATGCCTCATTGGATGGACAACCATGCTCAATATTTTGGATCTCCTCCTTTCAACTTAGTTTTGGGAGAGATGCCCATCCATGCTAATTACATAAGTAGCTTCTCAATTTTTCATCTTTTTTTTTATACATTTTTGTTTTACACCTTATTATTTTTACAACTTTTTATTTTACACATTCTTTATCTTACACCTTTTTGTTTTTACATTATTAATTTTTCAAAATTTTTGTTTTAGAACATCATTAGTATGTTTTATTTTTCTTAAATATTTTACAATTTTTTGTATATTATCCTTTATTTGAATGTGATTTTCTTATTGTGTTTTAATAATAACATGCCTTATTGCCAACTGGGTATAATGGGGTTTGTTTGATGTGGGCATGTGCTATCTGATCATTTAATTGTTGGTGTTTGGATTCTAGCTTTGAATTTTGTTACTAATAACTAGGACATGGTTTCTTTTTCATGAAATAGGAAGTGAGTCCACAACATCCACTCATCCACAAACTCTATGGTTCTCCTTGTTCTAGAAGTGTGAAGTCCCTTTTTCATTAATAAAACTTTAACGAACTTCTGACTTTGGTAGTTTCTACATTTGAAAAGGATTCAAAGGTTTGAATAGGGTGTGACTTCTAGGGGACTCGGTACTCTTTGTGCCTTTCTACTTACTTGGGTGCACGTGTGTTTTTATGGATTTGTTACTATTCCATATCAACCAATAATAAGAAGTTAAATAAGTCTTTGCATGGTGTGGTTCCCATTTAAAAAAATGATGGAATCTCAAAGCACAACCCTTAGACAAAATAAATAGGATACAAGCACTAGTTATAGGACTAGAAAGACATGTTACCCATGCCTGAATGTCCCCTCTAACTAAGGCCTTTTCTCACTTCCTACTTCTCTTTTCTTCTACAATAAGGAATGGTGGTTGTTTTGTGAAATCACTCTTGTGTCTCAGGGGGATGGACTAGTCTTAGAGTCAGGATGCGACATCACTTAATGTGGTTGGTTTTGGTCTGGACTAAAGATGGATTTTATTAGGTCATTTAACCAAAAAATTCACAAGGGTCTTCATATGACCTTAATTTGGAACTCTGTTCCTCTCTCTCTCTCTCATCCATCTGTGTTTTCTAGGTATTACCTCACTATTGATTTCATGCTCTTGTTTTATGTCTTGGTTTAATGTGTTAAAATTATTAGTTAGTTTCTTTTGAGTTTTTGTACTTAACTTTTCATGATCATTAATCATCCACGAGGTCCATGGATACCTCAGTTTGAAGTTATGCAAGGGTAATAAAGGGCATGTGCCTACTTTGGGGAGAACCCACTTACATACCTTTTGGTTGGATTAGTAAAGTTATTTATCCTTAGACATTCTCATAATCAAATCCTTTTGCATGCCCCATTAGTGACATCTAATTGTGTGCACCTTCACAACATTTTTCTATGAAATCCTCTTTTTATTATTGTGAATTCTTTAACCTTCTTCAAGCATTTCATCATGTTTGGACTTTTCAGAAATTAATAACAAACCACTTTTCCATTTCACCCTATTTTTAAGTCTTCTGTCTAATACTATTAAAGGAATCAATCCACCATAATCACAACCTACCCAAGTGTAACTATTAACAAGACAAGGTACCTAAAAGTTATACGTTACACATTGTACACTAATTCGTGATTTTGTTGTGATTGTAGTGGGAAGTGTAGACTGGAAGCTAGACTATCTTCACCAAGCAAGATGTAGTACTGCCATGCAATGATGACCATTCATGATCATGAGATCTTCTTCCTTTCTCTTTAGCTATCAAAGGAGTTAGATGTCAATTTTGTCTATGGCGTTCCATTTTATTCATGAACACCCAATTTTGTAAAAGATTGTAAATTTGTACACTTGGGCACTTAGAGTATATCTATTCCATTTGAGTCAGTTTGCATGTTAGTCAATAATCCCATACGTTCCCAATATTTTGTAAGGAACTTGTTCCTCCTCTTGTTCACTTGAGAACAAGTTTTCATTCAGTTGTCTAGGTATGATGAATCATATTTTTCCTAGCTCCAATATCAAATATCTAATATCACAGCCCTGATATCGGGTACGTGATATTGGATCATAAGAAACAATGTTCAATATTTGATATCATGGGGTATGTGTTGGCCTATAAATATAGTGCTTGGGTACAAAATTTCCATATAGTTTTTGTCATAGTATAGTAGAGCTCTTGTAGTTTCTTTTCTCTAGAGTTAGAATATTTTCCAAAGTGCTTGCAGTAGGATTCATTAAGTGTACAAATATTTATTGAAGCACTATTAACCTGAGCATGATAGTTTGTGTGGCAATAAAGATGAGCTTTTTGATCAAACCTTGTAGCACCTTGGCTAGCTTAAATGTTTTATTCATGCATTTAATGTTTTATGCAATTTCCTTTAATGCTCCCAAGTAATTAAGCTAAAGTAAGCTAGTTCGATTAAATAGAAATTAAGTAAGCGTATAAGTATGACCATTTCGAACATGCGTATGACTCTTGCTAATCCCAATAATGCTTAATCTTTGGTAACCTAGTAGCATTATACGTGTTCAAGATGTGCATGAAAAATGGGACTAGATACTTATGTTAGTGTAGTTAGTTATCAATTAGCAATTAGATTAATTAAATTAAATTATAAATTGAGTTTCAACCTGCTATTAATTGTAGAAAAATAAAATATAAAAGCCTTAATTACACTTAACCATACAATGAAGCTCCACAAGTGTAGTTGAGAAGACAACAATTGTCATGATTAGATTTCACATGGAACTTGTGTACTTAGGAACTTAAGGTCTATGAAATTTGACTAGATCACATGTGAATGCTTATGATTCATATGTTTGCGTGTAGGGGTACCTTGCCACTCATCAAATACCTATATTGTAATCTCTTGTTTGTGGCAATAGTAATATATATATATTTCCTTATATACTTTAACCAAGGGAAAGATTAATAAAATTTTATCTCCACAATCATCACAAGCTTGATGTATGAATGTCGAAGGGAGGATTTGTTATTTGCTACATTATGATTCAGCATTTTCGATGATGCCCATGCTACAGGAGAGAACAAGGATGAAAATGGTGGTGCTAGTGCAGTGGCGAGGGCATCAGGGATGGCCATTATCATGGTGGATCATGGGCATCTGAAGGGTTTTAATTTCATTGTAGCTATTGCAACTCTGTCTGTCACATTTGCTACCACACAAGCTCCTCTTCAATATAGGGAGACACGTATAGATCCCACCATTTCTTGGTTAGTGATGAAATGATAGGTTGTAGTTGCAAAATCCCAAATCTAGGTTGAGTCCCTCTACTCTAAGCTTCAAACTTGTCCATGATATGCTCATGAGGCAAAGCCTCCATGATGATGTCACTAGGGTTTTTGTTTGCTTTTTTTTGTTTTTATTTGCATAACATCACTAGAATCCTTATTTGATGTGTAGCTCTTCAACAAGGCTACCCAATCATTGATGAGATCTTGTAGCTATCATAGGCTCCCTGAACTATTGATCAAGATCCAATAACTACATCATACAATCTTTTAATTTTGGTTACAAGACACATCAAAGTGGAATTTTGGCAAGTGTAACATCCCTGTCATTCATGCATTTGTTCAGATGTTGATTTGTTCCAGCAATTTTAATCCATTTAATTTGCCAAATTTATTTGTAAAAAAATTTGGTCATTAACTCAATTTGTTTAATTTTGATGAAACTACTAATATGCATTTCTAAAATTTCCCCTCTTCTAGGGATTTCAATGGTTTTTGTTAGTGTTGCAACATATTTGATTAATCTCTACCTTATCCTTATTTCAAGGATAGATGTTTCTTGATTAAGGAAAATATATATATCATTCTAACCATCTAGCATTTTTTATTCCATGTTACTCTAGTATCCTCTGTCCACTGTACATTAGTTTTGCTCATTTATCTTTGGAAGGAACAATACCTTTGATCATTTAATGTAGAAAAAAATCACGATGTCCTAACTTAATCATGGAATTAATAAAGGAAAATGCTAAGAATAGTATGTTCCATGACTAATTTCAAAACTTCAAATTATTCAACACATAACGATGCAAATGCTATAATATGTAGGTTATTGGATTGTTGTCATACAATCTTGAAATAATAAACAAGTGACCATTTTGTTGTGGACAACCTCACCCATGCTATCACATGGGGACATGATCAACAAAACTATCCTATAAGATCATATATCATTTCAACAAGGAATTGTAATGTGCAGGAAGGTGTACCGACATGTGGGAAGATGAACCAACATGCAGGGAGGTGGATCGATGTGCAAGAAGGTGGATTGACATGTGGGGAGGTGAAACATTACTAATGGGTAGCTATAAAGTAGAGAACGAAGATGATGTTAGGGAGGAGGGGGAGCAAGGGCTTCCTTAACAAATCAAGCTCTCCTCCTGAACAACTACATCCCTCTCCATTAAGGTGCATGCAGATGGACAAGGGGGTCTCCAAGGGCTAAGAAACTAGTGGATGGTGATTTTCTCTCTCTCTCTTCCTATTTATCCTAGGGAAAAAATAGTGCAACTAACATATGCAGATGGTAGGTGTGGCAAGTAGTTTTTGTAGTCTTGTTTCTTTACTCTTGGCAATAGATCAACGACAAATAGTAGTGGTAGAGCTGCATGGATGATGGTCAACAATCTCAGCATGAAACCAAGAGGTAGTGATTTTCTTTTCCCTTTTTACAGTAGACTCGTGATGGTAGTAGATGTAGGCCTAAAGATAGCAACGTGTCTACCGACACGTGACAATGGGATCTGGCATCTCATTCTCTCTCTCTCTACGATGATGTTGCAATAGTTGATAGTAGCAGTTGCAAGCATAGTTTCTATAGTTCCATTCTATTTTTTATGAGCAATGCATTTGAGGTAGGCTTCTCTAAATAGGGATAAATTTTTCTCTCTCATGCTGGTGATGGGACACATTCTGTCTTTACGTCATAGACTTGTTAGTGGGCCCTTTCATCCAACATCTTCTTTATCTCTCCCTCCTCTGACGACTATAGGTAATGTTAGCTACGATAGTGTCTGTAACAGACTGGCAACAAACGGTGGTAGCAGCTGGGAAGCAGGAAAAATTTATTTTGATTACCTTTTATATTCTTGAATTTGAGACACTCATTCTAATTAAAATTCTCATTTTTTACTATTTTCAAAAGGCCATGTAGCCCTCTCTACCTAAGACTATTCCCAGGTTTCTGTACCCATATGGGAGGTGCCCTAGGCAATAGTCTCTTTAAAGGAGTTTTCTTTTCTAGGTGTTGGTGCATCCAAAATTAATGCATTAAAACCTTTTGGCACTAGAAGAGGGCCTTTCTCTCGCCTTTTGTTTATCAGCTCTTCTTACCATTTTCTTATGGAAATTTCATTTTTAATCCTATTTTGGAACTTGTTGAATTTTTTTTAAAAAAACCTTTGTCTTTAGTCCCTTTATTTTTTGCCTTTTTTAATGCTTCCCATTTTTAAAAAATTGTTATTACAGAAACCTTTTTTTCATGACCCTCATTTCCTAGTCCCATTTTCAAATTTCTAATTTTGGCGGTCCTTACCATAGTCCTAACTTGGGTGAGGTGGTTTTATTATTCAATTTCAAATTTATTTTTCTAAAATTTTTGTTATTTTATTATTTTCCTTTTAAGATTTTTATGATTTTTGTTACTCCTTACACTTGCATGCAATTTGTTGTTTGGGGGCTAAGTGTTCTAGCCAACCTCGCCCATGCTATCGTAGGGGGCCATGATCAACAAAACTATTTTGTAAGATCATATACCATTTCACTAAGCAATGTTAACGTGTGGGAACTGTTATGTGGGCTAAGAAACCAACATGCAGGGAGGTCAATCAATATGCAAGAACATGGATCAATGTGCGAGGAGGTGAAACATCACTAGTGGGTAGCTATAAAGTAGAGAATGAAGACAATGTTAGGGGGAGGACGAGGGGGAGCAAGGGTCTCTTTAACAAATCAGGCTCTCTTCCTGAGTAGTTGTGTCCCTCTCCATTGAGATGCACATAGATGGGAAAGGGGGTCTTTATGGGATGAGAAACTAGTAGATGATGGTTTTCATTCTCTCTCTTCTTCTATTTTTCTTAGGGCAACAACAGTGCAATTTACATGTGTACACGATGGGCATGGTAGGTGGGTTCTGTAGACCTATTTCTTTACTCTTGGCAATAGACCAATGACAGTTAGTAGTGGTAGAGCTATGTGGACAATGGTTAATAATCTTAGCAGGAAACCAAGAGGCAAAAATTTTCTTTTTCCTTTTCGTGGTAAACCCATGATGGAAACATATGTAGGATTGAAGACAATGCATCTACTAGTGTGTGACAATGGGATCTAGTGGCTTGTTCTCTCTCTCTCTCTCTCTCTCTCTCTCTCTCTCTCTATACTGTGGTGTTATAGTAGTTGATAGCAGTAGTTGTAGATGTGGGTTCTACAATTCCATTCTATTTTTGGTGGGTGGTGCATTCATTGCAGGGTTATCCAAACAAGAAAAATTTTTCCTCTCTTGTGCTGGTGACGAGGTGCATTCTATCTATACATTTGAGATGCGTCAGTGGGCCCCTTCATCCAACCTCTTCTCTCTCTCTTCCTCCTTCAACAGCTACAGGTAGTGTTGGCTATGATAGCATCTGCAATGGACCAATGGCGAACGATGGTAACAACCAGGAAGTAGGGAAAATTTATTTTGGTTACCTTTTGTATTCTTGAATTCAAGACACTCATTCTAATAAAAAATTTTATTTTTTTACTCTTTTCAAAAGGCCATGTAGCCCTCTCCAACTGAGACTATTCTCAGGTTTCTATACCCATACAGGAGGCGCCCTAGGCAATAGTCTCCTCAAATGAGCTTTTCTCCTTAGTGTTGGTGCATCTAAAATTTACACATCAACACATTTTTTATCATGCTTTTACCATATTGATTATTTCTCCATATCAAGAAGAAGTATGCTTGGATTCTCTACCATTAGACTAGTATCAACCATTTCATCCTTAGGGCTTCTTCTTCCTATAGTTTTGCTAGTCTCAAACACCATATTCATGATGCAAGCATTTTCCATTTATATTTAACTTTATCCCATCCCACAAAGTTAAAAAAAACTTCAAGGCACAAATAACATTTTACTTCCCTTGTTCAAATTTTCATGCTTCTTATGGGACTTATTATTTTTATTTTCATGTATTTCTGCTCCATGAAATGGCATAAAGGTGTCAACATTTCTTTCCTCCCCTTCTTAAACATCTTAAGAAGTTAAGAAATTTAGTATCACTCCCTAATGCACATTAACTAAATTATCATTAAAATAGGAATTTATTGAACATTTTTATAAAATCGCAAATCATTTTAAAGAAAATTTGCACCAAACTTAAGGTTTGATAGTGTAAAAACCTCATCCCTATAAAACTAGGAAATTGTACAAACATAGTCTTATACAAACTATTCTATAAGATGGAAGAGAATAGTTAAGGTAACCCTTTTAGGGATCCTCATGTTGTTAATTCTTCCATATTCGATTTCCATGGTGATGAATGCTCTTCTTTTTTATCCTTGCCTTATCGGAGCTTCAACTTCTTCTACTTCATCATTATTTCTAGCAGGTGTCTCCATCTCTTTTTCATCTAACTCTTTGGCTACTAATTCGTGAGGCTCTTCATACCTAGTTACTTCTGTACCTTGAGACATGAAGGCCTCTCCCCAAGAATCATCTTGATTGGACTCTCCTTGGTGTTCATCTTTAGTGGTGCATTGTTGAAAATTGCCCCATACATTTGAATCGATGAAGCATCCATTGGTGAGAAAGCTAAATTCATCCAAAATCCAAAGTAAGAATGGACTTTTAGATGATGCACCATGAGCAGTTACCTTGCAAAAGGGTCATAAGACATGCTCTAGGCAGCATCCAATTACATATTGAATAGAAGGTCTTCTTGCTGCCATCTCTCTTAAGCTTACTTTCTTCCTCAAACTAAGAACACTTCACTTACCTTTCTTGCTCAAGTGTTGAATTGGAAGATGTTGTGTTTTCAAGCAAACCACAACTCTTTATATAGTGCAAGAAAAATTTGAAATTCCCAACATTCAAATAACCAACTTTCCCACTCAACCGTGGCTTATTCACTTCCCACCATCATATGGTTGATAAAGTTAATTTCCATTGTGGTTGTTTAAATTAATTTTCCATTATGTGGTTATCTAAACCACCACTCCCACTAAAGTGTAGTTAACCATGTGATAAGTAATAATTACTTGAGATAATGTAAATTTAAATTTTAAACTAATATTCTAAACTTAATATTTAAACTAATACTCTTATGTATACATATTTTATTATATCATATATACATGTCTTAATATACATATATGATCTACACACATATTATGATTAGATATTATATAAGCATGTTATATATCTTATCACTAAGTATATATATTTTACATATAAAATTTTGTTACTTACTGCTATATATACTTAATATTATTATTGTTGTTATCCTTTTATTATATATATATAAAGTTGTGAGCAGTTTTCCCAAGTAATTTTTTATATGTAAAACATTATACAAAAGTTGCAATTCCACTTCACTTAATGTGGACAACTTGTATGTGTCTTTCGATAATTATTTCTTGATTTGAATTAGACCCAACCATCTTGTTAAAAATTTATTAGGTTTCTTCATATTCCATAATAACACTAGATCACTAGCTTTAAAAGTTGTTTTCATGGCCATTCTATTGAACCATCTTTTAACTAGAGAAGAATTTTCTAATAGATTATCCTTAGCTCCATCCATTTCGACTTATCTTCTAATAAGCAAGATCATGAAAGTTCTATTTGTTTATTTGTTTCTTCACTATCCCTCTATACAAAATTGGAGGCCAAGCTTAAAATTTTATTCATAACTCTTGTAGGCAAACCATAAACCAAATTATAAGCTAATGTCCCAATAGCCTTTTTAAACCTAATATAATTAGTCCATAATGCGGATTGCAAATAATTGATCCAATTCCTTGGATTCCCCTCCATTGATTTTTTGATGTAGAACATAAGCTTTTTATTTGTGATTCAGCTAAGCCATTCCCTTGAGGATAATAATTAGAAGAAGAAAATAGAAAAATGGATTTCTTTGATGCCCATGTTATAAGTTCCTCATATTGAAAAGTAGGTCTATTATCAGATACCAAGGTGACTTAGAATCTGATCTTCTAGGAACCTAATCACATCCATTGCTGAATAGTTTCTTAGAGCTTTTGCTTCTAACCATTTAGTAAAATAATCAGTGGCTATGAGAATAAACTTATGCCCAGCTCTTGAAGGAGTAATTGTGTTGATAAAATTTAAACTCCATTACTAAAATGGTCTATCCACAATTACTAGTTTCAAGGAAGCTCTAGCCTTTTTTATTTTTGATGCATGAATATGACATTTATAACATTTTTGAATTTTCAAGCTAATAGCTTAGTACATGCTTGACCAATAAAAATCATAATAAAGTATATTTTGCATGGTATACTTAGAAGACTCATAAAATATATTAGCATGATTATGGAATTGTTCTAAAATAGGATTGACTTGATCATTATGAACACATTCCAACAAAACCCTTCTAAAGTCATTCCTATATAAAATTCCATCTTTAACCAAAAATTTATTTGCCTTTTTGAAAAATGCTTTCTTGGTTTGCAGTTAAATTATTTGAAAGCTCTCTTGTGTTTAGGAATTCTAGAATTTTATCATACTAATTTCGTTCATGGGTTTTTAGCACACATATCTCATTTTCTCCTACCATTAACTTGGCTAATCCCATTTCTTTAATAGTTTTGCATATTTCTAATGAAAATCTTGAACCTTAAAGTTTTACAAACCATTTCCTTCTTTTCAATCCAATCTCATTTTGAGCGAAGAATTGTCTGACCATAGGTTTTATTAGCATAATATGAACCAATGAGCTTTCCAAGTAATATTTGAAATGTTGAAATGCTTTAATGATTGAAAATGCTTATTTGTCTAGATTTAAATAATTTAATTTTGAACCTTTCAACTGATACCCCAAAAATTCAATTGGTTCATCTTGACCTTTTTCTCTTTGAATCTAAAAGGTAGTAATTGAATGATTTCAAGCAAAAGCATATAACCAGAAATATTTCTTCAATCTTAGTTTTATCAAGTATGGAGCTTCTTGAATAGCCTTTTTAATTTTTGCTAAAGCTTTCTTTGATTTTTGTTTTTTCCTTACTGGGATATCTTTCTTGAGCATATGCATCAAAGTTTTAGTAATTTCGGTAAATCTTGGGATAAACTTTTTAACAAAATTTATCATTCCAAAGAAAGATCTAGGAGATTTTTTTTTTGGTTAGATGCTCAATATTTTGTATTTCTTAAACTCATGTGTCATCTATAGTAATTCCTTCTTGACAAATCACGTGACCTAGCAAAATTCTAGATTTAACCTCGAAGATAAATTTCTTAGGATTTAATGCTATACCATGAACAACATATGTCAAAAACTTGTTGAAGATGACCAACATGATCTTCCTTTCTTTTTGAATAGACAATGATATTATCTAAAGAAACCACAACAAACTTGCCTATCAAATATTTAAAAGCAAAGTTCATTACTCTTTGGAAAGTAACTCTAACATTTGATACTCCGAATGGCATTCTTTTGTAAGAAAACCTCCCCCATTTGGTGATAAATGTTGTTTTGTATCTATCATCATTATATACCATAATCTAATTATAGCTTGAAAATCCATCTAGGAAAGAGTATACCTAATTTCCTGATACTTTGATAAACATTTCATCAATTCTATGAAGTGGGTACTTATCTTTTGTAGAGGCTTCATTTAAATTTCTGAAATCCACACAAAGCCTAATGTCACCATTCTTCTTCCTTACTGGAATAAGATTAGCAAGCCATGTCAAATATCAGACTAGGTATGTAATTTGAGCTTGTAATAGCTTCTTAATCTTTGCTTCCATAACTAGTTTAAATGATGGATTAAATTTCCTTTGTTTTTGCTTAACCTTCTTTCAATCATTTATTAAAGAGATTTTATGTGTCATCACATTAGGTCTAAAAGCTTTAAGATCATCATAAGACCAAGTGAAATTCTCTACATTATTTTTCAATAATAATAACAAATTTTTCCTGAAAACTAAATTATCTTCCTTCATGACATTTAACATCTTTGGTATCTCAATACATCTGAGATTCAATGTTTCATAAGCTTGATCATTAGAATTCTGTATATCTTTCCCTGTGTGAAAATTTTTACTAAAATCATGTTCATAATCAATTACTTTTTCAGGAATCAAATTATACTTAGAACTTGATGTTGTTTCAAGTGTGATTTGACTTTCAAATTCTTGCTTATTTTTCAAGAACTTAAGTGCTTGATCATCATCTTCAAATACTTGTAAATCTCTTATGTTATCTAGCACTAATGGATAATGTTCGTTCTAAATTACTACTCCTTCATAATTCTCTATCCTTTTCTCATCTAATGTTGAAGTTTCCTTAGATAAATAATCCACTATATGGTTATCATTTTTATCTATATGTTCTATTTTATAATAATGAAACTAATCCAACATTCTGCAAACCAATTGTTTATAAGGTCGCAAGAATGAGCTTTTGACTGCACAATGTCTCTTAATTTGTTCACAAATCAATCTTGAATCTTCTTTTATGATTATTATCTTGATTCCCATTTCCAATGTTGTTTTAATTTGAATACTTAAAAGCTTCATATTCAACCTTGTTATTTGTGCAAGGAAAAGATAAATGAATTACCTTAAATATTTTTGGGGAATCATCTTTTACTAAAATTATTTCAACTCCTATGCCTATGGAGTTACAAGAACCATCAAAGTACAGTTTCCACTTGCTCTCATCTTGAGATTTTTCCTTTTCCAAGTTATAAACTTCTTGAAGTATGCAAATTTTTGATTCAACCACTTTGCTCTTCCCATCTAAAGTAATGTTTTCCATCATCAAAGGTTCACTATATATGTATATTTGATTTAGCTCTCCTTTCTAAAGTAGCCACATATGAGAATAATCTGTTAATATGTAACCTAAGAAATTCTTACTCTAACTTTTACTCAACAAAAAATTATGTGAATTTGGTATATCTACTACTTGAATATTATTGGTGACCATTTGGGACCACCAACATTTGGCCTTCTGTCTTGAGACTTTGGGATCATGAAAAACAAAGGTGTTCCTTAAAACTTGGGTTTAGGTGTGTGCTAGTATTCTGACAACACCAATGCTTAGATACCTCCAAATAAACTCAATGGTTATGAAACGAACTAAACATGAATATGTGTTTGCTGTTGTAAATGTTGAAATGATTGCATTTGTGTATGAAACTAGAACTAGCTACAAACAAATTTCAGCTAGCTTTCTCAAATAGTGTGAGTTATTAAAGATTTCTATTTTTTCAAATCACTTAGTCTATATAGTCCCTATAGTACGCTACTTGAAACACATAAAATTTCACAAAAATGCTTGAGCTCAATTCAGCCAATCTACTCCTAATTTTCCATATATAAAAATTTCCACAAGAGAACTAGAAATAGAGCAAGATTAAAAGGATTTAGAAAGAGAAAGGAAAGAAAAAAAAAAGAAAATTTGTATGAATCTTAAACATTTAGGCAAGATAAACTAAACATGATGAAACACTTTGCAATAAAGCTATTCTAATTCAATCTATGTATATGAGCTCAACAAGCAAATTCATAAAAGATAACCTTATTACACTACCAAAACACTTTGTAAACAACAAGCACAAGCTTTTTTTTAGCTAGTTAAAAGTTGTTAAGAATTGCAAACACTAGAACTAGTAGAAAAATTTTACAATTTCAAGATTAAAATTTCAAGGAAATAAACTTTTAAGAAAAATGAAGTTATTTTAAGCAAGTTAAAGTATCAAAGATTTTCTTGATCCTCTAGACTCAAACAGGCAATTTCAATAGGACATTACTATTAAATTACTCAAGATGCTTTTCTAAGACAACATAAGCTCTTATATGGAAAACCTAATAAAAGTCTATTATTGCACAAAAATAAAGCTATAAGAGTAATCTAGAAAATCCAAAAAGTAAATGCCAAGCATAATACTATCATGATCATTAGCTGAGAAACTAAGACAAAATGAGAGGAAATGAACTCATAGGATTTTAAAAAAGTAGTAGAATTGATGAATTAGCAAGCCATCTTACAATTTCCAATATTTTTTTTCTTGATCTCCCACCAAATCCCCTCACCCCTTCATTCTACCCTTAAAGCCCTTTTGATAGTAGCTTTGGGGAGTTACAAACATCATAAGGGATTAAGGTGGGTTATAAAAATCTAGGAATATTATTCATAACCACCATAAGAAGTTATAACTCTATATGAAGTTATAAGAAATTTGAACCAAAGTTGGTAAGAGTCTTCTTAATTCCATATATCATGAAGATTACCATAGGAAGTTACAACTACCATTTTTTCTAGATGATAACTTCTCTCTCTCTCTCTTTTGTTTACCTAAATAATTCAAGATCTCACAGATTCGATACTATACTAATAGATCTAAAAACAAAGAGAAAATATGCAAAGAAATTTAACAAAGTGAGTACTGCAAAAAGTGACACTTGTTGCTACTGATATGTCTAGCGGGTTTGCATAGGCTTGGAAATGGAGACATCATCTTGTGGGGAAGGGAAATCGAAAACTTTGAGGGCATTACATAGATTGAAGATGATCTCGGCAAGAGAAGGCCTCGTATGCAGTTCATCTTCAATGCAAGCTCTTGCCACCTTGGCTACCACCAACGCACTTGTCATAGCTATACATGCCCACCGCCATTGCATTGTCCACCATGTCCGCGTGTTTCTATTGCAACCACTGCTCTTCTGGCTTGCACCAACCACACCACCCAGTTGCTACTGTTGAAGAATAAGTGTTGTTGCCATTGGTCTCCTCTACATATGAACCTTCTATTGCTCTACTGTAGCATCATAGGTGTAGCACCACATGGTGGGAACTGAGCTTGCCATGTGCACCATTGAAGAAGATGTTCTCTTGCATGTGCATGACCTCCCATAATGGAGCCAAAAGCTCTGAATCTTTTGATTGCTCAACAATAATGGATGTTGTGAGCACCTTTGCAATTGCTAATATTGTGTTCTGTTGCAGGAAAGAGATATTGGGATGCATCTTTATCATTTTGTGTCTGCAACGGTGGAGGTTCCAATGAGACGTCGTCTCTTCCACATTACCTTTTTTGTCGCAACCACATGCTAATCTACTATCCTCATTGATGAGTGGTGATGTACCCCTACACTCAAACATATGAATACGAGTGTTTCACGCATGATCCGATCAAACTCCACAGACGGGCTAGTTGTGGATCCAGATGGTTACTCATAGATCGCAGTTCGTTGTCTTCCCACCTAGACTAGTATTAGCTTTGTCACATATGGTTTAGTCTAGAGTGAGGTGTATGATGTATTCCTATACTAATGCTACTCCTGAGGATGATGGGAAATAATATCAACTAAACTAGGAGAGAGAGAGAGAGTTAGAAAGAATCTAAACCAGCCTAAGTGTGATGAGCATCCGTTCCTCAATCATCCATACACATCTTGGACCTCGTGTACAACTACCACTGGGATTACCAAATGCATGGCCTAGGTATGCTACTGGGTTACCAAGAAGTCACACTTAAATGCTCATGATTAATTCATACTCATTCTGTGTTACTAGGAGATAAGGGTAGAGAGATATTAACTAAGAAAGTAGTAAATAACAATAAAAATTAAATAAATGATTAAGCTAAGTGGATGCTACAATGATGAAGTAATCTCGATCTTTATTGCCAGTCATGTGTGTGTCCAAGTACATCACACTTGAATAAGGATGCCATACAATTACAATTATCACACTGCGGGCATGCACTGGGAGAAAAGGGTTGAGAGGAACAACTGACGTACTAAAAACTATTGAAAACTTAACCTTCTAAAAAAATACCTACCAAATCTATCTACCTCTTATTTATAGATGAGGAGACAGGTTGCGATATTGCGTACATGATATCATGGATGCAATATCACAACCAATAATTCATGACTCATCATACCCCCACAACTAAATGAAAACTCATCCTCGAGTTAAAGTGAGAACAAGCTCCATTGATTACACAGTGGATAGGTATGGGATTATTGACTAACGAGAATGGATTCATGCCATAGTGTGGAATTAGAAAAAAATTGAGACACAACATAGAGAATGCAAAAGAAAATCCTATAGCTACAAAATTGGGTGGAACTCATGTAGATCCTAGTGGTGGTGGCTCCTCCATGGGTGCCTTTCCCTTATCTTGTGCTCCAGGTCTTGGGATTTGATGACATCAAAGTATGGCCTAGAGTTTTTCCTCTTCAGTTTGAGGATCCTATGTTGTCCATGCTAATGTTCCAATGTTTGATGGAGTTGGCACCTCCCATGGGCACGGTAGTTGTGAGAACATTTTATTTGCCTTGACATACCAAGCCGCAAATACCTGCTGTTCCTCCTCATAGGCTTTGGCTGCATCCGCGTGATGCATGACCACCACCGTGACCCGTTCTCCAGTTTCTAACTACACCTGAAAGGACGCAACATTCCCTAAAATCTATTGTGACCAAGAACTCTCTCCTCCTCCTGTTTGAATGGACACTTCACCCCGCACGTGATCTATAGAAACCGTAGGCTATACAACATCATCGATGTAGCAAAAGATATTTGCATCATCACGACTTCCCCAACTAACCGTCTTAGCAATGGCCCTAAGATGGCTCATCGATGGTCTATAATCTTGCGATGGTGGTGGTGGTTGATCTTGCTGGTCCATGCTAAGCCCTGCTTCTTGTTGTTAACTGGGTCCCGTGCTTGGAAGTTGGTTGGGTCCTGCAAGTTGAGTTGCAATTGGCCCTACCGTTTGTTCTTTTTCTTATTCCAACCCCAGCATCTAACCAGTGATTCTTCATGCAGTTGGTGGCTTTAGCAGTTTGACATACGAGGAATTTTGGGCTTTTTGGAGGACATCATTGGTGTATCCTCTGATACCAGCACGTCTTCATAGCTTCTTGATAAGACAAGGGAAGAGAAATGCAAGCTTTCCCATCTTCCGTTCTTCAAACCACCTTAGGATCTCTATAAAATATAGATGAGGCAAGTTAGCATTAACCTTTCCCATCAACACTACACATCCTCTTGCCTCATATGTTGAAATCATTTTTAAGCCTTTTGTGGGGAAGAGGTGATAAGTCCCTATTTTGAAATAAATCCTCTCTTCTGTTGTCAACTCCCCAAACATCTTATCTTCCTTACCATACGTCCTCTCTAACCAAACTCATCATGCATCTGGGTCTAAGTGGGTAGACAACTGAGCAACCTTTGGCCTTGTATTTAGAAGGTTTGATACTTCTAAAATGGCTTGAACAGAGAAATCAATAGTCACACCATAAATGTTAATTGTGGTGCCTTGTTCTTTGTTGTGCCAAAATTAGTATGTCTCCCCTAAGTACCAGGCACCGCTTTTAGAGAGGATAGGCCATAATGGGGACCCTTTGAGGTGATCCCTAATGGCCTTTGGAGAAAATTCTATGAAAGATCCAAAGTTTAATTTCAAAATCACTGTAGTGAATATGGACCTTTCATGGATGGCCTAAACACAATCCTAGGGCAACGTGAGATGTTGTCCTTGTTCAGACACTGCAATAGCTCCTCCTTCTGCTTGCCTTGATTGTACAGTAGTAGGGTCCTCCTGGTAGATACTAAATGATTATTCCTCCTGCTCTACATGCTATCTAGCAGGAACTTGTCCTTCACCTCTCTTAGGTCGTTTGATCCCACATTGAGCAGAACCTTCTTGTTGTCTGCGTTTTGGAATCATCTGCAATCACACAGGGCCAATCGTTAGTAAGGTTGTTACCAAAGTTAGGTTATACCTTACTACTTGCCTTAATGAATTTTCTTTATCTCTATGTGACATTACTTATTAGGAGGAAATGTCCCCAAAAGCNGGAAGTAAGAGTAATCAAAAGGCACTCAAAAATCCAATGTTGTTCTAGGGGGTGCCACTAGAAAGACATGCACCCATGCCTGAAGGTTGGCGACTTCTATGGATTCAGCAATTGAAAAAAAAGAAAAAAAAAATAAACAAAGAAAGTGCCACAAAGCAAAAATCACTCCTCCCTTGAACAAAATGCCAAGTGATCATACGCANGGTTCAAGTAGGTTCAAACGGAATGAAAATCGGAGGACCAACAAGCGAGGTATGAATATGAAAGTAAGGGATGTGAAACTGCAAGATGGAGAGAGAAATTTGAAAGACTTCCCTTGTGTGAATAGTTGAAAATGATGTTAAGTAGTGTAGGGGGGTTGCGTATATATATATTTTTGTGACACAATATCGTGTACATGATATCGCGANTCATGTAATTGTGGTTTGTGTCTTGTATAGTGTAGAATTCTTACCTTATTCCGGTGGTACTTACATGTGTGTGTTTTTTGGAACCATTGTGGGTTACATTTAACCCTTCCAGTTCCTACGAACATTTTAAGGTGTGGTTACGCAAGGGCATTATAGGTTGGAACCTGCTTTGGGGAGGATCCACTTGCATAATTTTTTGTAATTTGCACTCCTAACATATATTCCACACACCCTCTATTACCCTCAGCATATTTTCAATGATATTCTTTCCCTTATTACTATCCCTCCAATTCAAAGGTTCCTATGAACCATCACATAACCTTTTTCTCCCTTACCACCCGAGGTCCTTATTGATAAATTCCACACCATCATAATTTTCGTGCCTTCAGAACTAGTTGAATTATCCTAGAACCCTTTAACACTCATCTAGATGTCCTTAGTTTGCATCGTTAATTTCAAAAAAAATTAATTTCAAAAAAATATTAAAAATTCGGTATATTCCCTAAGTGCCCTA
>MNCI01004062.1:15648-29989 GCA_015680685.1 Gnetum montanum | reverse complement strand
CAAGTCCCTTCATGGAGATTTTATAAGATTCTACAAATTGATGAAGATTGTATAAGATTCTACAAATTGATGGAGCATCGTCAAAATAAGATTTGATAAAGCATCATGACCAAGCATCATAAAAATAAGATTTAACAAACTGACAAGATAAAAATAAGATTTAACAAATTAAGAAGCACCTATGTCCAATGGAATTAGCATCATGAAAATTAAGATAGAACAAATTTGACTAATGCCATAGACTAGTGGACAACATCATGAATAACATCATGAAAAATAAGGTTGAGAAAATTTGATTAGCATCATAGAGGTCAAGAAAAACAAATTATAGAATTTTGAATTTGACCAAGGCTAAGCATGTATCATAAGGGTTAACAAAAATAAAGGTGTCAACAAAAACAAAGTATAGAATTGACCAAGATTAAGCATAGGTTAGCATGTATCATGACTAAGTATAGAATTGAACATGTATCATGAAAAAATATAGAATTAACCCAGACTAAGCATAAAGCTTTATAGAAATTTTGTTACAATATTGTAATACAGAAAAAAATATTTGCAACTCATTTTTGAAAATATTTGGAACTCATTTCTCCCCTAGGAGAGGATATTCTATGCTTAGAATATTCTATAGAAAAACCCACCCATCATTCACAAGGTCATTCTGAATACTGAAAGTTTGATTAGCATTTTTTAAGGGTATAATATTTGGAACTCATTTTCAAGGGTTTTGAAGGAGAGGTGCATGCATTATTCTTTAGGGTTTGAATTAGATGTAATATGATGTAAATAAAATTGTTTCTTGTCTTCTATACTACACCACAACAACTATGGTAAATATATTTAAGATTTTGTTGAATACTCTCCTAAGAGATTCCATTTTCTCAATCATTACATTCCAGAAAATACCAAATATGGCATTTACACATATCTTATTTGCACCATAAGTTCTTAATAATACCAACCATGATCTTTACACATATCTTATTTGCACTATAAGTGCTAATTATGATCCAATGAGAATGGAGTAGATACTATCCTCTTGCAGGCCTTATAAGGCCTAATACCCATGACGCCTTATAGGGCCTAATACCCATGACCTAAATGTGTCAATATTATTTTCATTATGCAATGAGTTACTACACAAGTGGTTTATATTATATCTAGTGTTTTAAGGTATTTGTAGTCAAGTAGTTCATTTGGGACCTCTCTTGCTTTGTGAGAAGGATTAACACAGTTGTTACCTAATTATGAATATACTATATGAATGGCATGGTGTTTTGTGTAATGATCATGATTTTCAAATACCAAGGGACATTCTCGTTGCTTGTAATTAAAGGGGTATATGATCTTAACATAAGAGTAGGTCATAGATGGACTAATTCTTTGTTTAGGGGGTGTGGGAAACCCATAATAATTGAAACATAGGTACACCCCAAGATATATCATTCAAATAGAATTTTATAACTCAGCAATACCCACTAGAATTGAACCCATGACATGAAGTTGGGTTAGTAGATTGAATAGCTCTTGTTAGGAACAAGAAGGCATATTTTGAACATGATGAAATTTCACACATGTTGTAACCAAGCAATTGATATTAATGAAAAATGAAATTGAATTAATATGCTATGCTTGAAAATTGAGATGAATAAAGAATGAAAAAGATTGAATTTTTGCATATGGGTGAATCCTAAATAGTTAGAGTTTACCTTTTATTATCAATAATTCATCATCAGCCTTTGAAAACAAGCATGTGCATTTGCTTGGAAGCCAAGCGTGTGCATGATGAACGCAAGCTTTGTCTTGAATATGTTGCTGCTGTCAACACTAATATTAAGCTTGTTGCTGTTGTTGGTCTCTTGTTCCTGTTTAGATTAACATGTTATAAGAAGAGGAGCTTAACATGTTATGAGAAGAGGAGAATTTCCTTTTTTTAAAATGGATCAACAACCTTTCAAAGTTTGGGATAGCATGGAGGTATGTCCAACAACATCCCATGCTTTTTTAACTATCATTTTCCAAAGCTATGTGGTCTACATCGTTTGGGTTGTCATGAATGGTTCAATTAGATTTTATGTTTTCTTAGACACTATCTTTTGAGATTGGATCATCATCAATCTTAGTTTTATCCTAACAAAATTAATATGGTTACATGAGTTCCTTTGTCTCATTCACCTTCATAAATAGTTGTATCTTTATTTATTTGCAACTTTTTAATATCTTTTTCAATCATTATTTTCCATGTCTTTTTTGGTCTTCCATTTGATAGCTTTCCTACAATAATGATGCAATAACCATTTTTTATCGGTTTGTTATCAAACCTTCCTTGCACATATCCAAACCATCTAAGATGTCGTTTTTGCAACTTATCTGAGATAGAAGCCACTCCAAGTCTTCCTTGAATGTTTGTATTGTGCACTTTATCTCTTTTGGTAATATTCAACATCCATCCAAGCATGTGCATCTCTACCTCACTAACTTCTTATTCATGTCTTTTTGTATTGCCCAACATTCAAAACCATATAAAATAGTAGGCTTAGTTACTATCCTGTAAAATTTTCTCTTTAGTTTAATTATGATTCTTTTATCACATAAAGCACCATTGGCCTATTTCCATTTTAAGATGTAACTTTTTCTTTTACATTAACACATGCTAACACATACTTTCACTTCTATGAATACATGTGTTACATTTCTTCTAATTTCAATAGAATTTTTAGTGTTTCAATCCATAAGTGACATAATGCATGTGAACATACATGAAGCCACAAAAGTCTTGTAGTTTAGAATGTATGTAGCAAAGTGGATATTAACTAGTTTATAAAATTGAATCTCTTATTTCACCAAATACATATTTTAAATTGTTCTTTATTATTTTCAATCACATAAGGATAAGTTTTTTCACCCATTTTCATTATTACATTTATTTACTTAGGTGTTAAAATGTGAAATAAACATGATTTAATTTGGTAAGTATTTGGTGGCCTATAAGCCTTTCATATCCTAATTATATATATTTACACTAGATTAAACTTAGATGTTTTTAGCATCATTTCTTTATTTCTCACTTAAGCACTTTATTGTTACATTTGTTTTGGTTTTATAAAGTTATAAAAAGAAATTAAAATTATAAAATACTAAAAATTAATTAAAAACAATTACTTTCCAATATTTTGAGCTTAATGTTATATGTTCTTTAACACTACTCCACCATATGATCTAAACTCAATGAGGTAACATTAGAAAGACAACATTTGCTTGTCTTTTTTGCCTAAGAAAGCTCCATGGTGCATTACTTAAGAAAAAAGCTACATGATGCACTAATCTTGGTAGATTTGATCAAGCCTACATACAAGGCTTATAGATTTATATTGAATCAACATGCAAGGCTTATATTGAGACATTAGAAAGGAAAATTAATTAGCCTTTGTACTACATAAGAGTTGTTAAGTACGGAGTCTCGGTGAAAACTATATTAAGGCATTCAATTAGTTATTTCTATAAAGAGAAGTATTTTTATAGGATTACATAGTAATTTACCACCATGATGCAAAGCTTATATTGAAACATCATAAAGGAAAATTAACTAGCCTTCTTACTAAGTAAGAGTTGTTAGGTATAGAGTCTAGGTGAAAACTCCTCCTAAGGTATATTGAAACATCATAAAGGAAAATTAACTAGCCTTCTTACTAATTAAGAGTTGTTAGTTATAGAGTCTAGGTGAAAACTCCTCTTAAGGTATATTGAAACATCATAAAGGAAAATTAACTAGCCTTCTTACTTAGTAGGAGTTGTTAGGTATAGAGTCTAGGTGAAAACTCCTCTTAAGGTATTCAATTAGTTCTTTCTATAACAAGAATTATGTGTATCACCATGAATTCTTTCAACTCATTGTTTAGTCATACTCATGAGTGTTTTGAGAGTTGAAGTATGAAGTCCAAATAATAGAATTCAATGTAAAGAAAGCACTAGATCAAGTCAATGAATTGAAAAGCCATGGTCTTTTCATAATAAATGAGAGTCATGTATTATCATCTAAACCTATTCTTACAAGAATTTATTTTTTATCTTTCAACCAAATGTGCACAAGAGATGGAGAGATTAAGAATACTTTAGCAGTATTTGATTGATCCACTAGAAGTTATACCATAAGTTGGAAGAATACACACTATCAAAATCATTGCTTGTACATAAAAATTAGATGATAGATAAGAGGTCATTGATTTCACAGCTGTGCAAAAATAACATTAGAATAAAGATAAACAAGTGTTGAGGGAATTGAGCTTAAACAAGGTACAAAGTAACTAGTAGCTACAAGGAGAGTTTTTGGTTCCTAGCAAGACTATGTGAGATGTCCCATGGGATGCTCCACATAATCTCTAGACCAAATTCATCCATACATTAAAGGTTAAATTAATATTGTATTAGCGAATCTTGTAGGGAACAAAAATATAATCCTAATAAGGATATCTTATGCCCCTACAACAAATTAACAAACACTCTCTATGAAGATACCATGGGCTAGTTATATTAGCAAGTAGAAGTGTGGACAAGGTAGTAAACACAAGCAAGGCTTGATGTTAGGCTTGAACAAGCAAAATGCTATGTCATGAAAGAAAAAATCATCCTAAAAGAAGAATTAAAATAGTAAGAAAACACCATCCTAAAGGAACAATTAAAAGAGGTAAAAACAAGGAAGAAAAGATGCTGCTATGAAAATTATATCTCCCAATCATGCAAGAGAAGGAATTTAATCACTATAGATTTTCTCCATATCAATACAAATATTGNTGTGTGATGAACCTTTTAGTCACAAGAAAAAGACTCCAACAAACCTTGATGTTCATATATGCGAATATTGTTAATATGTGTTCATTGGAGAGAGCAATCCATAGTGTTCGTAAAGAAAGTAGGTANATAGATGTGCAATTTATTGTCTTGTTTGATCCTTATTGCCCTTATGCCAACGAGTCATCAAATTGTGTACCATGAGCCTACTAATGTTGTAAACATCTACACCTTGAACACTTGGGATGTGTTCTGCACCCAAGCTTGAAAAACCTTTTTCTTCATGCTCACACGTCTCCTCTTGGGGCTCACTTTTGTTACCATTAGAACTTTGGATGGCTTCATGTTCATTCTTGGAAATAAAACTATAAAGGTCATGGAGGTAATAATTGCCAAGGTCATGGGTCTTCCAACATTCATAAAATGCATAGTCAAAAATGTTTGGGCTAGTCCAAAGGCTACCTTAGGTTTCTTTGCTGAAGGGGATCAACCCCATTCACAAAAAGGTGAGTACAAGGTTGGAGGGTTGGCAAAGCTTTGGCAGTCTGCGGCCAAGGCGATTTGCAAATGTGTGTTTTGTCAATTGTCTAATTGGCTAACCAATGGGTACTTCAAGGAGATTTAAACTCTAAAGAATGCCCCTACCCTCAAATTACCTACTTTCTTTACGAACACTATGGATTGCTCTCTCCAATGAACACATATTAACAATATTCCCATATATGAACATCAAGGTTTGTTGGAGTCTTTTTCTTGTGACTAAAAGGTTCATCACACAAAAATCCTAGAGGAATAGTAGGTCTATACTCTAAAACATGTTAATAGGTCACTTCATAGTTTAGCTCTCAAGAGGTGTTGTTCCTTTTACAACACCACACCACCCTCTAGTCATGTCAATAGGTGCAATCTTCACAATGTCCTTAGCATAGAACCAATTGGAGAAATTTCAAGCGCTTCTTCAACAGTATAAATCTTAGAAGCCTAGAGTGCATGGCAAAGGAAAGGCACCCATGGAGGAGCCACCACCACCGGGAACCCCATGAGTTCCACAAGTTTTATCTTTTGTGTCTATGTCCAAATTTTTTTTAGTCCCACATTATAGCATGAAATAGTCCATTGTCATTCTATAATCTCATACCTATCCCATGTTTGTAATTGAATGAACTTGTTCCTCACTTTCTTTGACTCAAGGATGAGTTGTTATTTAGTCGTGGGTGTATGATGAATCATGGTTTGTTAGGTGCTGATATCCAACCCTCGATATTGAGTACGTGATATCGTAGCCTGGATAATGATACCGAATACACGATATCATGGTTCCTGTGTAAGCCTATAAATACCACATTTAGGTGCACAAGAATGAGAGAGAGTCAAATAGTGTTAGAGTAGAGTCTTTTTTTTCAGTTTCAATTCATTTCAATTCTTTCCCCAGTGCATGCCTGCAGTGTGATGATTGTAATTGTATAGAACCTTTATTCAAGTGTGACATAGTTGGACATGCACATGATCGACAATAAAGATCGAGATTACTCCATCATTGTAGCATTCACTTAGTTCTTAATTGTTTAATCATTATTATTATTTATTGTTTTCTTAATTAATACTTCTTTATTATCACTTACTATTCTTGTTGTTAATTGTGGAATGAGTACAACTTAATTACGAACATTTAAGTGTAACTACTTGGTAACCCAGTAGCATATCTAGGAGTGCTCAAGTAATATACACCTGGTAATCCCAAAAGTAGTACATGAGGTCCAAGATGCGTACAGATGATTAAGGATGGATGCTCATCGCACTTAGGCTAGCTTAGACTTCACTTCCTACTACTTATTAGTTTAATCAAGCTTATTCTCCATTATCCCTAGGAGTAGCACTAGTTTAGGACCACATCATTTCCCTCACTTTGTACTAAACCATACGTGATCAAGTAAATACTAGTCCAGGTGGGAAGACAACGAACTATGATCAACATGTAACTATCTAGATATCGCAACTAGTCCATTTGCAGAGTTCAACCAGATTGTGCGTGAATGCTTGTATTCGTATGGTTGAGTGTAGGGGTACCTCGCCACTCATCACTCGTCACTCATCACCAAGATTAATAAAACACATAGATAAAACATCACATGTGCAAACTAGTAATTCTATCCTATAGCATACTAAACTAAAACTGACATACAAAATACTAAAACATCTATACTTCCCACAGTTCTATGCACATAACCACATAAAAATGAATCTTAGGAGATGAAAAAGAAGTAAGCTAAATGAAATCTACCAACCACAATTGAAGTTTCATAGAAACCTAAAAAATGCAAAAAAATATACAACATGAATAGAACTCCATTTTGACCCAACTGACTTTTGAACCCAACCATAAAAAATAGGAACAAGACTATATCCATCTTCCAAACAATCTTGAACAAGCCCACAAGCTTAAAACACATGAATAGAACAATAATAATGGTCATTCTAGGTTTTAGGTTTTCACAAAATGCTTCAGGTGACAAACAAGAATAAACATACATTTTTAAATACATTTTATATAAAATATAAACATATTATATGTAGAAGAATTTTCATAAGTCCCAAACATTTTCCTCTATCTTAGTTAATACTCCCAGGGTACAATGACACAACTCATACATAGGGACTCCAAATCCAAAACTGATCTAACTCATAACAACTACATCACACATACTACTTAACCACATGATAGAAACTAGTCTGCGCATCACCAAGCATAGCCATGTAGCTCAAATGTGTAAATTTAAAACATTATGCAAAAATTAAAAATAGATATAAAACTGCTGCTCCTATCCTCAATTTTTAGTTTATGCTAGTCATAATACCTATCTAACACATCCCAAAAGATCGATGTGTATAATAATATTATATAATTAACAAAAGGATATAAAAAATCACATCTTGATATCAAAAAGCATTATAAGAGATCATAAAACATATATCAAAAACACATTTTAACTAGCTAACACACACACACTCACAAAACCAACAACAAGATACTAACACATATACCTAAATGTCATACTATATCATGTGGCTTCATGGAGGGGTTTGATATAAGCTATGATGAAAATATCCTAATAACTATGTTCTAGCTTTGTATTGTTGGCTTTATTATATGTTATAAGGATTAAACAATTAGTTTATCATTGTCATCATCAATGTTCTATTGGACAGTACAAATATACATGTTATGATTTTTGGAGAAATCATTAAAACAAATTACCAAATGTTCTTGGTAACACGTGAAATAAATCAACCAAATCTACCATTATAATATCCCATCTATGTCTAATGTATGTGCTCAAATATAGAACATTGTAGGAAAATATGGTATTCATCTTTAATGTTATTTGTATGGCAAAATCAACATATTCATTCTTTATGAGGAATCTTGAGCCATATACTTATTTCAACTCTTAGATGATGAGATCTCATTCATGATTTGCTAATTGGGTATCACAAATGACAAGGAATAGTAGAAAATAAATAGTTTTTCTTTGAATTAAGGCCTCCTTTGATACTATTTAAATAAAAATGATTTTTTTTCTTTTCTACATTTTTTCGAGGTTTTTGAAATATTGCTTCCTTCACAAATTTATGAAGTTGCTTAAGAACGTACTCTTAAATGTTCCATTTATTAAGCCATTGAGCTCTCTCATGAATTGAAGCCATGCTTTATCATGGTTTTCCATCATCACTTTTTTGGAGTCCAATGAGGATTCAAAAATATTATTAGTGCATACTATAAATTGACAAATATCTTCAACTTCTAAGGGCATGATCTCTGCCTTAAGAAGCATAGTATCATACTATGTTATGGGTTCAATTTTCCTGGGCAATCATGAGCTATAATGTTCTAATTTTTTGACTATATGTCTTTGGGGTAAATATTCTTAAGAAAGTATTTTGGGCTCCAACAACCCCTTTTGAATTTCCTTTATTTGTTTCCAATATTGATGAGTCATGAATTTGGTAACAATCGCGATAACAAACCCATGATAACGCACCCACGATATCGTATCTGCGGAATCACAACCGACTTTCCCAGTTTTAGGCACTTAGATTTAGACCCTTAGCTAAAGTCTCATAGTATTACCCTTCTAGAGATAGAATTATTTTCCAGTGTATGCCCACAATGTGGTGATTGTAATTGTATGACATCCTTTATTCGAGTGTGATGTACTTGGACACGCACATGACCGGCAATAAATATCGAGATTACTTCATCATTGCAGCATTCACTTAGATTAATTATTTATTACTTGTTATTTACTTCTTTCCTAGTTAGTCTCTCTCACCCTTATCTCATGTTAAAATGTGGAATGAGTACGACTTGATTACAAGCATTTAAGTGTGACTATTTGGTAACCCAGTAGCGTACCTAGGATCTACGCTTGGTAATCCTAGTGGTAGTTTTGCACGAAGTCCAACATGTGTACAAATAATCAAGGAATGGATGCTCATCGCACTTAGGCTAGATTAGATTCTCTTACCCCTTCTCTCCTAGCTTAGTTAATATTACCTTTCATTGCCCTCAGGAGTAGCATTAGATTAGAAACCCATCATACACCTCACTTTGGACTAAACCATATGTGACAAAGATAATACTAGTCCAGGTGGGAAGACAGTAAACTGCAACCTAAGGCTAACTATCTAGATGCCACAACTAGTCCTTCTGTGGAGTTCAACCGGATCATGCGTGTAATGCTCGTATTCGTATGGTTGAGTGTAGGGGTATCTCACCACTCATCATTGGCACCATTGCTAGGGACAGTGCTAGTTATCTAGATTAGTTATATCATACAAGGTCACTGTAAAGGACTTAACGATATATCTTTTAAAAGGAAATAATTATTAAAAGTCACATCTAAATTCACACACAATTTCACAACCATGCCTCTCCTACAAGACTATAATAACGATGAAGATTGGAGTACACAACCTGAAGCAGGGGTTTCTTATGAACATAAATGAAAGCAACGTCATCCCAATGCATGAAAGCATAACTTACGAGATGACGATGAACCCCCACTAGCCACTACAAGCCTAACGCAAATACAAGAGGCTGTTTGAATCTCCCGTAGACATCGTAAAGAGAGCTATCTACCCAGGCTCAATTTAAACAACTTCCCTAATTTCTCAAGAGGCTATGACTTGGATCCGCATCAACATTTACAAGCCTTCTAAGATGCCTGCACATGGAACAACATTGATAATGAGTGGAAAAAACTCAAGCTCTTTCCTATGACATTTGTTGGCCAAGCCAAAGTATGGTATAGATCGTTAAAACCAAATTTAATACGACGTTGGCCAACAATGGTAGAACTTTTTAACGAAAGATATCAAACTATGCAAGAGTGTCAGGCTTGAGGAAACAAATCCAAGAATGGAAACAAGCAAAACATGAACCCTTGGACATGGCCTTAGAAAGATATTATGCACTGTTAAACAACTGTCCAGGCCATGGGTTTTCCGAGGAAAGGCTAATGTACCATATCATTGATGGGCTTCATGATGCAACAAGAGAAACCCTAGGGATGTATGCCCAAGGTCAACTATACAAACTATGAACCCATCAAGTCCAAGAGCTTATTAAGTGGGTAGCAAAAGAAGAAGGAAAAATGACTCAATGGGAGAATGTTGAAAAACATCAACGGGACCAAAATATCAACTTAACAAAGGTCCATAATCATAAAAAGGAGAAATCAATCTATCACAAGGAGGAAGAACCATCTTTGCCAGTACAACAATCACTAGAAGAAGTCGAGTCAAAGATCAACAAGATGTTGGAATGGACATATCAAAAGTGTGGAGAATTTATCGATAGTATTGGAGATAGAGTTTTGACAACCCAAGAAGCAGGACAAAACATTAGACAATTGGAAAGAAGGAATAAGGAAAATAAGAGCTCAACTACCAATCATATGTATGAATGCAACATATGCCTATACGATCACCCCAAGGGCCAATGCCCAATATTGTGACATTTACGTGAGCATTGGGAAAATACATTACATCCAGAGTTCGTACAGAGATATTGTGTTCGATCACAGTGGCAACAATCCCAGTCGTGGGGGAAACCACCACTAAATTGGAGACATCCTTTGTATCATCCAAACCCAAACGCTTATCTTGTTCAACATCTTGTTTCCCCAATTGGGCCAACACACTTTATCTCACCATAGTACCATTTTCCTCAAAACTATTAGCCCATGCCTTCAACACAACCACCACCTTGTGCATCTTATACCCCTCCTAACTTTTAACATTCTCATTTTTTCCCTCCTTCTACAATGCCACCAACTGTTTCTAAGGTGCCTGCACCACAACAACAACCCACGAATGTTACTTGTGCTGCTACTACCAACAGTAGTGAGAGGCCTCCTCAACATCCAAAGCATTCCTTCTTTAAACATGACCGCAAGAAGGGACAACACAATTTCGAGGCCACTGCATCCTCCAACTCAGCACAAGTCCCACATTGTGGTGCACCCTCATCTTTGAACCCAATGCCTCATGTTACTTCATCAGAGCCACCGATTAACACTCCAACAACTATCTAGCCCAATGAACACAGGAATGGAGAGTGACAACCCAATCCTTGCATACCATCTAACGATCCCAATTATCATAGTGGGTCAACTCATTATCCAATAACTACATCATATAAATTTCCCCACTATGCTCATTATAATAAAGTGTGTGAACCCTGCTGGTGTAAGTATGACTGGGCCCCAATATTTCCAACATGCAAGGATCCTCAATTTCCATTTATTAATCCTTGCCATCCTCAACCGTTTAGTTATGGGGGATATCCCCCATTCTAATAACAAGCAAGATTAATAACCACTTTTTATTTTCTTTAATTTTACAACTTTTTGTTTTCTAGTTTTTCATTCTTCAATTTCTTGTTTTATCTTTTTGTCTTTTTGGTATTTTTATCTTTTTGTAAGTAATCTTGTCTACGAATAAAACACTCATGTGGATCGTTGGTTGAGGTGTGTTCTATGTTATTAAGTCTCGGACAATCAATTATGTGGATAGTGAGCCCATTACACCCACTCATCCATTCTACAAATAAGAGGTTCTGTTTGAGGGTATAGTGATATTCTTGACATTTTTAAAACTTAAAATTAATTTTGTGTTCATTGTACCCAGAATGAAGAAGGACAGACCAAGAGGGAATGATTTGGGTGTGCCATCAAGGGGACTTGTGGATTCTCTTTGGTGATGTCTGTGGGAGTTATCATGCAACATGGTTATGCTAAGATCCTTGTAGATCTAACGAAAAATGGGAGTAAGAGTAATAAAAAAAGGCACTCAAAAATCCAATGTTGTTCTAGGGGGTTCCACTAGAAAGATATGCACCCATGCCTGAAGGTGCGACTTCTCTGGATTCAGTATTCCGAAAAAAAAGGAAGAAAGAAAGGAAAAAGAAAAAGGAAGTGCCACAAAACAAAAATCACTCCTCCCTTGAACAAAACGCCAAGTGATCGTACGCCTTGTTGTTATGGTACTCTCATAGTTGTTCATCATGGGATGAAACAATGTGATGTCACTGATTAGAAGGATGGGTTGGTCCTGATCTTGGAACGATGGGTTAATGACATGTTAATCATGCTTTTCACTTAGGATTCACTGTGCCCTGGGTTAGTTACCTCATGTCCCAAATTCTACAATCCCTTTCTCTAGTTCATCTCATCTCACTATTCGTGTATTTGTAACTCATGTCGTGTGTAACATAGAATTCTTACCTCATTTCGGTGATAGTTACATGTGTGTGTTTTGTGAAGTTGGTGCGGATTACATTTAACCCTTCTAATGCCCACGAACACTTTAAGTGTGGTTACACAAGGGCATTATAGGTGGAAACCTACTTTGGGGAGGATCCACTTATGTAATTTTTTGTAATCTTCACTTATAACATAGCTCACACACACCATTTCTTATCCTCGGCATAATTTTCAAACAATTTTCTTTCCCTACTATTATCCCTATGAATTTCAACGTTCCTATGTACCATTACATAGCCTTTTTCTCTATCACCGAAGGTCCTTATTGATAAAACCCATAGATCATTATTCGTGCCTTTAAAATCATCTAATTACCTGAGAATCCCTTAACAATAGCCTAATGTCCTAACTTGCAACATTGATTTCAAGAAAATCTTTTAAAAATTTGGTATTTTTGTTGTGCCTCATGTCACTAGGGCCATGATATTACGTACACGATATTGCGTCCCCGCAACCTATAAATAGATGACCCCCCGCCCCCCCCCCGCGCAACACTTAGCATCATTTTTGCCATTCACACGGGGGAGTTTTCGAATTTTTTCTTTACAACTTGTGATTGAGAGACCCTTGCTTTTCTTACTATATCTCGCTCGCTGGTACTTTGATTTTAATTCTGTTTGAATCTACTTGAATTTGAAGTGTTCAACTTAGTCGTGGAGGAGGGACATCTGCTGAAAAGTGCCTAAAATTTTTTGAAATTCATCATCGCCTAAAGGACATCTTTAAGGGTGATTAGTTCTAAAATTAAGAATAAAATGTGTCAAAAAAAATTTCATCCCCTTAGCTATACTAGAAAATTAAATTTGAAAACCACCTAAGCAAAGAGGACTCAACATTATAATCTTTCGGGGACATGTTCTTCCAATAATTCACATCACATGGAAATTAAGTAAATCTATTAAGGCAAGTAGTAAGGTATAACCTAACTTTGGTAATAACCTTACTAACAATTGGCCCTGTGTGATTGCAGATGGCCCCGAAATGCAGACAACAGGAAGGTCCTGCTCAAGGTGCGATCAAATGACCTAGGAGAGGTAAAGGATGAGTTCCTGCCGAACAACATGTAGAGCAGGAGGAACAATCATTTAGTATCCACCAAGAAGACCCTGCTACTGTACAATCAAGGTAGGTGGAAAGAGGAGCTGCTGAAGCATCTGAATAGGGACAATATCTCACGTTGCCCCAAGATTGTGTTCAAACCATTCATGAAAGGTCCATATTCACTGTAATGATCATGGAATCAAACTTTGGACCTTTCGTAGAATTTGCTTCGAAGGCCGTTAGGGATTACCTCAAGGGGTCCCTATTATGGCCTACCCTCTCTGAAAGTGGTGCCTGGTACTTAGGGGAAATGTACCAATTTTGGCACAATAAAGAAGAAGGCACCACGGTTAATAATTGTGGTGTGACTGTTGATTTCTCTATTCAAGCCATTTTGGAAGAATTAAACCTTCTGAATACAAGGTCAAAGGTTGCTCAGAACCAATTAGACACTTTCAGAACCAAGAAACATAATAAACTGTTGACAGAGAATAAAAGGATGGCGGAAGAGAAAGAGAAGGCTGACTGGGGTGCCTCTATGGCACAAGCGCAAACTTACGTGCATGCCAAGGCACTTAAGGCCTTACAAGAGGAGAAACTCTAGGCCATACTTCGACGCTATCAAATTCCAAGACCTGGAGCGCAAGAAAAGGGAAAGACACCCATGGAGGAGCCATCGCCAC
>MNCI01004062.1:4500-15402 GCA_015680685.1 Gnetum montanum | reverse complement strand
CATGCACGATCCGGTCGAACTCCGTAGACAGACTAGTTGTGGCATCTAGACAATTAGCCTTAGGTTGCAGTTTGCTGTCTTCCCACCTAGACTAGTATTATCTTTGTCACATATGGTTTAGTCCAGAGTGAGGTGTATGATGGGTTTCTAATCTAATGCTACTCCTGAGGGCAATGAAAGGTAATATTAACTAAGCTAGGAGAGAAGGGGTAAGAGAATCTATTCTAGCCTAAGTGCGATGAGCATCCATTCCTTGATTATCCATACACATCTTGGTNATCTGCGCTTGGTAATCCTAGTGGTAGTTGTGCACGAAGACCAAGATGTGTATGGATAATCAAGGAATGGATGCTCATCGCACTTAGGCTAGATTAGATTCTTTTACCCCTTCTCTCCTAGCTTAGTTAATATTACCTTTCATTGCCCTCAAGAGTAGCATTAGATTAGAAACCCATCATACACCTCACTCTGGACTAAACCATATGTGACAAAGATAATACTTGTCTAGGTGGGAAGACAGCAAACTGCAACCTAAGGCTAATTGTCTAGATGCCACAACTAGTCCGTCTGCGGAGTTCGACTGAATCACGTGTGTAACGCTCGTATTCGTATGGTTGAGTGTAGGGGTATCTTGCCACTCATCAAATATTTATTTCATAAAGCAACAACACATCCATAAATAATGCTTTTAGCTAAGAAGCCAACTGTTGATTATAGATTAGTAACATTAATTAACATTCTATCCACAACCCTTGAAGAGAGGCTATTGGTACTGCTAAATAATATTTCATCGATAACAAAAACAAATTTTACCATCCTTTCATGTAGTTTCTCCTAGATTCATCAAAAAAATAAACTATACTCTTGGGTATATATACCACATTTTTTTATTTCTTTGCTATATAATTTTCTACACAAGAATACAGAGGATTTGGTAGGCTCATACATCTTTCTTTATGAGAATAAAAAAGATTCTCATGATAGAACTATAGATATATATTATAAATATCTTGGCCTAAAATGCTCCTGTAATTACAAATGAGATTAGTGTATTACTTACAAAGTTACAAGTGGTATGAAAGCTTTAGTTGTTTTAAAAAGCAAATGTAGAAAGCAATCTATATGAACTTGGGATATTCAAAAACAACACTGCCATGCCATCGTTCAATCAACTAGCTTAGTTATATATTTATAATACATATATATATATCTATTGTTTAACTAACCGAATATTTTTTTAAAATTAATGAAACCCTAGAATTGATTTATTGATAATTAAACTCTTGCTTTTTCGGATGAAGAATATTTCTATCTATAAAAAAAATCAAAACTAATGTTAAATAATTATTGCCATAATAATTGTTAAGCTTCAAACTTTATGTTAGTTTTTGTATTATGACAATAACTATTTATTTTTCATGACAAAGTCCAATCCATTATAATTTTTGTGAAAAAGTTTATATCCTCATCCAATATTATGACCATAATTATTTTTATTATTTTTCATAATAAAGTTAATTAATTAATAATTAACCTCTTTCTCGAAATTACATAATTAGTATAGAAGTGTGATTACCAAGATCATGTATTAAAAAGAAATAGGTAACATATGCTACTCATATTGTTACTTGGTGTACTGATTCCCAAGATCATGTATTAAAAAAGAAAGAGGCAACATATGATACTCATATTTGTTAGGATATTGTCCACTAACAACTTAGATAAATTAGTTCACAATTACCATTATTTAAAGTTATGCACTATGTCCAAGTCATATAACCCATGATACTTTGGTATAAGTTGGACATAGCAAAGCAACGAAGAAGCTTGCAACCTATATAACATTCAAAGCATCAAGCTCTATGACGATAACTACAAGGTCCTAACTTAAACGTGTCTACACTTTTGCCATGTGTGATGCTACGGAACAAGCAGAAATACGTAGAGCAATCCTTTGACATGCATGTTTGCCACGTACAAACTACATTGTTCCTATAAATATGTCACCACTGTATTACGAAAATAAATGCCCAAATGAAAGTGAATACTGCGTTGTATTGTATTCTATGGTTATGCAAGTAAAACATGGCTGATAAGCAAGAGCAGGGAGGACATAAGAAAGTGAAGGTTGATGAGATATCCATTGCAGATATTATTGGCAAAGAAGGAGGGCGTTTTCCACTGAGCGGAGATGTTAAGGTTGCAACAATTGAACCTCAAGTTCAAACAGCCTTGTTTCAGAACGATAATCTTGTTAACACAAATACTGGCTCAAGTTCAGGTTCGCCATTATCACTTTTATTTTTGCATTGCTCCATTTTTTTCTACAGTGCAGTTGCTGTTTTTCTGAGCTTCTTTTTCAAATGATAACATTGTTGTTGTTGGTGGGTTTTGTTTCTATTTTCTTGCAGTCACAACGGATGATGCTGCCAAGCATTCTGCAACTCATAAGTCTTGAATTTCGCTGACGGCAGTGGCAGGCAATGAATGAATAGTGAAACTGTATTTCAGGCATGGATGAATAGTGAAACTGTATTTGTAGTAGTTAAGTCGTGTAAACTTCTCGCACCAATCTTAATAAAAGTTTCAGCCATGTACATTATTGCTCTTTAATTCTTATTTGTTTATATTCGCAGTTGCAGATGCAGATGCCTGAACGTTCGAATGTTTTATGATGGATGTGAGGATGAATTTATGCGACAGTGAATTATATTATTATGTGATGAAGTTTATGGATGTGGTTGGTTGTTTCTCGAATCTCCGCCAATGGCGTGAATTTTTCTGCGTGTTTATGCTACGTTCATCATTTTTGTGATACTAATTAAATCTTAAACTCATACATACCCATATAGCTATGCGCTGATAAACGAACCGCTTCCCGTTGGATTCGGGAGCGTACAGAAGAGCATCCGCAATGGGTACATATTGCATAATTTCTAATTAATTTTGTCCAGATCTGTACATATACATTGAAATGGCCAGAAACTTGATTTCATGCTTAAGTGGCCAGCAAGCAATCAAGATTCATGGCATCGGCATGACACAGACCACAGAAAACAAGGGAGTATGAATGAATAAACAAACGCACGGAGATCACGAAAGGACTACTTTGGTAACCAAGGCCAAAGGGCCAAGTTTGGGTCATACGGAAATCAAGTTTGGGACGGGGCGTGCGAGGTAAACATTGCATTTGCATGGATTGGCCTGCCTTCGAGAGCGCCAAAGGTTCCGCCATGACTCACACATTCAGGCGTGTTTATTGTTCATTGCTGGTTTTTGCTCTTTTTCTCAAAGAAAAAACAAAACAGGGTCATCGTCATGGGTCATGAGACATGAACATGATGACGGATGGATGCTTGTTGACCTTTTTTAAAAAATCTGTTGTTTATGAGCCAACGAAGCCCAGCAGCACATGGCCAATGGCTATGTGCCGATAGCATCCTAAAGGTGTTGGATCATCATCGTTGGTGAGGTGAGTTACTGGGCTTTGGTGAGGTGAGTTACTGGGCTGTGCTTAGTTTACTTAAGTAGGTAACTTGTGTCTTCTTATAAGTCTTCAACATGGTCATGGTCATGGTCCTATGGTTACTCACACAGGTACTCACAGGTCATTATTAGCATAGCAGACTTGGTTTGGCTACTCACCGGTCATTATTAGCAGAGCAGACTTTGAGGTTTAATTTAATTCAGGCTTGAGGTTTAATTTAATTCTTGGAAAGATTAGAATTTGTAACAAAAGGATTTCATTTTATTGCTGTTATTTTGGTTCTGCATTTATTGTTGTTATTTTGGTTGTTGCAGAAATTTATTGTTGTTATTTTGGTTGTTGCAGAAATTATATGTGGCTGGATTATGGCTCAATGGATTATGGTTCTCGAGATGGATTCGATGTCCTTAATAACTTTGTCATTGATTTGATATTTGATATTGCAAATGGATTCGATGTCTTTCATAACTTTGTCATTGATTTGATATTTGATATTGCAAATGGATCTGTGCAATTTTTAAGCATTAACAATATTGTGCAATTTTTAATGTACTTTCTATTCTACAATGTACTTTCTGATATTCTGATATTGCAATTTTTAAGCATTAACAATATTGTGCAATTTTTAAGCATTAACAATGTACTTTCTATTCTACAATGTACTTTCTGATATTCTGATATTGCAAATGGATCTGTGCAATTTTTAAGCATTAACAATATTGTGCAATTTTTAATGTACTTTCTATTCTACAATGTACTTTCTGATATTCTGATATTGCAATTTTTAAGCATTAACAATATTGTGCAATTTTTAAGCATTAACAATATTGTGCATTAACAATGTACTTTCTATTCTGCAATGTACTTTCTATTCTGCAATATTTAATTTTTAAAAAAATTTAATATATTTAAATTTTCAAAAATTTAATTTTTGTACTTTGAGGCACACTTATACGTTCGGAATCACCACGAATCCTCGATTCCAACGTTCGGAATCACGAATCCTGGATTTTAATTCATAGTACGTTGAATTCCTCGTTTTCACGAATCCTCTACAAATTGGAGCAGGGTACTTCCATGGATTCTTTTAAGTTGAATTCCTCATGGATTCTTTTAAGTTCACGGAGGCGTTCGGAAACGCCTGGGGCGAATTCCTCATTTCTACGAATCCGTTTAATTTCTCGTTTATTTCTCGTTTTCACTAAGCCTCAAATCCTCGTTTCTACAAATTGATCCTCGTTTCCACAAACTTTGGAGCAGGGTACGTCATTCTCGTTTCTTACACTCGTTTCCACAAACGAGAATCGGATTACACTCGTTTCCACAAACGAGAATCGGATTACACATTTCGGATTCTCGTTTCTTCCACAAACGAGAATCGGATTCTTTCGTTTTCACGGATTTTGCAGGTAATCCTCTCGAATTCTCGTTTCGCAGGTATCATTCTTCCGCAAACGAGAATCGGATTCTTTCGTTTCCACGGATTCTTTCGTTTCCACGGATTTCGGATTCTTTCATTTCCACGGATTCTTTCGTTTCCACGGATTTCGTAGGTAATCCTCGAATTCTCGTTTCGCAGGTATCATTCTTGTTTCCACGAATCGGATAAGCAGGCACATTCGAAACCGGATTCTTTTGATTCATAGCCTGGTACATCATTCGAAACCGGATTCTTTTGATTCATAGCCTGGTACATCGAATTGAATTGATCATTCTTGTTTCCAATTGATTCGAAAGAAACCAGCCGGATTCTTTTGATTCATAGCCTGGTACATCATTCGAAATCGGATTCTTTTGATTCATAGCCTGGTACATCGAATTGAATTGATCATTCTTGTTTCCAATTGATTCGAAAGAAACCAGCCGGATTCTTTTGATTCATAGCCTGGTACATCGAATTGAATTGATCATTCTTGTTTCCAATTGATTCGAAAGAAACCAGCCGGATTCTTTTGATTCATAGCCTGGTACATCCCTGATTCTTTTGATTCATAGCCTGGTACATCATTCGAAATCGGATTCTTTTGATTCATAGCCTGGTACATCATTCGAAATCGGATTCTTTTGATTCATAGCCTGGTACATCCCTGATTCTTTTGATTCATAGCCTGGTACATCATTCGAAATCGGATTCTTTTGATTCATAGCCTGGTACATCATTCGAAACCGGATTCTTTTGATTCATAGCCTGGTACATCCCGGATTCTTTTGATTCATAGCCTGGTACATCGAATTGAATTGATTTGATTCAGAATTCTTTTGATTCATAGCCATATAAGTGGGCTTGGATTCTTTTGATTCATAAGCGGGCATGTAGCCTTTTGGAGAATTCAGCCTGGTACAAAGCAGGCTTGAATTCTTTCTTTTGATTCATAAGCGGGCATGGATTATTGGATTCTTTTTGATTATTTGATTTTTTTGGATTATTGGATTCTTTTCATTCATAACCATATAAGCACATGTATCCCTCTGATTATTTGATTCTTGATTTTTAAGGCACGTATCCCTCTTTTGATTTTTAAGGCACGTATCCCTCTTTTGATTCTTTAAAGCACATGTATCCCTTTTGATTATTTGATTCCCTCTTTTGATTATGTTGCACGTATCACTCTTTTGATTCTTATGTATCTCTTTTGATTATCTCTTTTGATTATTTGATTCTTTTGGATTATTGCACATGTACCTCCTTTTGATTATTGATTCTTTTGGATTTGGATTATTTGATTCTTTTGAAAATTCTTTTGGACAACACGTTCCTTTTGATCCTCCTTTTGATTATTGATTCTTTTGGATTTGGATTATTTGATTCTTTTGAAAATTCTTTTGGACTTGGATTATTTGATTCTTTTGAAAATTCTTTTGGACAACACGTTCCTTTTGATTCATATCCATATAAGCTTGAAAAAAATAGTGAACACAATGGACGATCCGTTCCTTTTGATCCTCCTTTTGATTATTGATTCTTTTGGAAAAAAATAGTGAACACAATGGACGTTCCGTTCCTTTTGATCCTCCTTTTGATTATTGATTCTTTTGGATTTGGATTATTTGATTCTTTTGAAAATTCTTTTGGACTTGGATTATTTGATTCTTTTTGATTATTGATTCTTTTGGATTTGGATTATTTGATTCTTTTGAAAATTCTTTTGGACTTGGATTATTTGATTCTTTTGAAAATTCTTTTGGACAACACGTTCCTTTTGATTCATATCCATATAAGCTTGAAAAAAATAGTGAACACAATGGACGATCCATTTTTATGATGTAGGCATGCCTTACACAAAATTGATCGCTGTGGAAGAATAGTTTCGCTGTGGAAGAATAGTTTAGCAGCACTCCATAATATCTGTTTGAATGGGTTGACCCTTTATTCTATGTAAAAAGAAGTAAGGATTGGGTTTTGACACAGGATTTTTTTATGGTTGGGTACTGACTTAGACATCATCATAACGTAAAATGTATGTTAGTTTTATATATTTTTCTGTCGGAAAATTAGAGGAATTGATGATTTGATTTGTTGCTTCTTTACTGGACAAGGATGTCGACTTGGCTATCTAGACATCATCACATACTCTCTCCATATCATCACCTCTGAACTGTCTTTGTTTTGTATATCAAATTATTATTAGTATTATTAATTTTTTGGTATACTAAATTATTATTATTATTTACATTTTTGTTATATTAAATTATTATTATTATTATTTTATTGAAAACTAACCCTTAGGATGAAAAATAAGACTGTAAATTGGCCTACCTTAAGGCTTAATACATACTCCCGTCACCTCAAGTTGAACTATTTAAACAAGCCTCATAGAGGGAAGATAACTTGGCCCTCATAGAGGGAAGATAACTTGGCCCTCGTGGAAGACTAGGGGGGTTCTACAAGAAGGTTAAAAAGAGGGTCCCATCACAACGACTTCATCAGGGTTTTGCAACAAGGTTATAAAAAAAGGTCATACAAGGTTATAAAAAGGTCTTATAAGGTTATAAAAAGGTCTTACAAGGTTATAAAAAGGGTCCCCGTGGTTATAAAAAGGTCTTATAAGGTTATAAAAAGGTCTTACAAGGTTATAAAAAGGGTCCCCGTGGATAGGGTGATAGGGTGAAATGGGAAGTGACCAAAAAGGGGTCCCCGTGGATAGGGTGAAATGGGAAGTGACCAAAAAGGGTGGATAACGTGGGCGTTGAACGTGGGAATTGACCAAGAAACGGGGGAAGTGACCAAAAAGGGTGGATAACGGGGGAAGTGACCAAAAAGGGTGGATAACGTGGGCATTGAACGTGGGAATTGATCAAGAAACGGGAATTGACCAAAGGGTCCCACAAGGTTTAAAAAGAAATAGGAATTGACCACAAGGGTCCCACAAAAGAAATAGGAATTGACCACAAGGTTTAAAAAGAAACAGGAATTGACCAAACAAGGTTAAGAAATAGGAATTGACCAAACAAGGTTATAAAAAGGAGGGTGGATAACATAGGGTCCCACAAGGTTTAAAAGGTAAAAAGGAAGGGTCCCACAAGGCCACAAGGTTATAAAAAGGGTGGGTAACATAGGGTCCCACAAGGGTGGGTAACATAGGGTCCCACAAGGTTATAAAAGGTAACATAGGGTCCCACAAGGTTATAAAAAAGGGTGGGTAACGTAAGGTGAAAAAAAGGGTGGGTAACATAAGGTGAAAAAAAGAGTGGGTAACATAGGGTCCCACAAGGTTATAAAAAAAGGGTGGGTAACATAAGGTGAAAAAAAGGGTGGGTAACATAGGGTCCCACAAGGTTATAAAAAAGGGTGGGTAACGTAAGGTGAAAAAAAGGGTGGGTAACATAAGGTGAAAAGGGTGGGTAATATAGGGTCTCACTAGGGTGAAAAAAGGGTGGGTAACATAAGGTCCCACAAGGTTATAAAAAAGAGTGGGTAACGTAAGGTGAAAAGGGTGGGTAATATAGGGTCTCACTAGGGTGAAAAAGGTGGGTAACACAGGGTCCCACAAGGTTATAAAAAGGGTGGGTAATATAGGGTTTCACTAGGGTGAAAAAGGTGGGTAACATAGGGTCCCACAAGGTTATAAAAAAGTGTAGGTAATGTGGGTTAAATGGGAAAATGTGGGTAACGTTGGTGAAATGGAAATTGATCAAAAGGGTGGGTCTTGCTTGTATAGTGAAAGAAGAATTGACCCACAGGTTGGGTAATAGTGAAACAGGAATTGACCCACAAGGTGGGTAACATAGGGTGAAAAGGGTGGGTAACGTAGGGTCCCACAAGGTTATAAAAAAAGGGTGGGTAACGTGGATGGTGGGTAACGTAGGGTGAAAAGGGTGGGTATCCCACAAGGTTATAAAAAGGATGGATAACGTGGGTGAAATGGGAATTGATCAAAAGCGTGGGTCCCACTTGTATGGTGAAACAAGAATTGACCCACAGGAGATTCCTTGGCTTTAGTCAAGGAATGACAAGGGTCACGTATGACAAGGGTCACGTACGAGGTGTTCCTACTTTGATGGTCATTGGCGTTCTCACTTCGATAGTTGCTACCACCATGAGTCGTTGGCATTACCACTCCAATAGTTGCTACCACCATAAGGCAACAAGGTAAAAAAAGGAGCCTATGCAACAAGGTAAAAAAAGGAGAGTTCTATGACAAGGTTACTTCACCACAAGTTTACAAACAAGGATCTCACCATAATGATTCATTCCTTGTCTCGAAAAAGGTTTTAGGTTATAAAAAAAGGGTCTCACCACCACTTGGATGTTAAAAAGGGTTTCATCGCAAGGTCACAAAGGGTTTCATCATAAGGTTTCTTCAATGTTGCTACAACACCAAAAAGGATCTCTATTACCACAAAGCTAGGTCCTAAAAAGGGGTTTCAATTACCGCAAAGCTACTTCACCTTAAGGTCTTTAAAAGGGTTTACCACTANTACCGCAAAGCTACTTCACCTTAAGGTCTTTAAAAGGGTTTACCACTGATGAGACGTGGTCTGCGTCGGCCGCGATATCGCGTACGCGATATCGCGTCCTTCCCTACGATATCGCATACGCGATATTGCAGTCAGCCGTCATTTCTATAAATAAGAGGTGGCTCTCCCTTATTCGGGATCCCAGTTTTAGAGTAGCGAAGCTCTGGCAGTTTGATCCCTCCAGAGTTAGAATTTTCCCGTGTTTGCCTGCAGTGTGGTGAATGTGATTGTACGGTGTCTTTATTCGAGTGTGCCGTACTTGGACACGCACATGACCGGCAATAAAGATCGAGATTACTTCATCATTGTAGCATTCACTTAGTTTATTTATTGTTATTTATTTGATGTTATTTATTGCTTTCATAGCGCGGTGTAAGTACGAATTGACTACGAGCATCTACGGGTGTGTACGGCTAGTTAAGGAATCGGTTACTTATCGCAATTAGTTTCTCACCCTTTCACTCCTAGAAGCGGAACGAGTTCGACTTGATTACGAGCATTTAAGTGTGGCTGCTTGGTAGCCCAGTGGTGTAGCTAGGGGGATCTACACTTGGTAACCCAGTGGCGTATTTGGGGTCTACGCTTGGTAATCTCAGTGGCGTACCTAGGCCTATGCTTGGTAGTCCCAGTGGCAGTCGTGCACGAAGTCCAAGATGTGTACGGTTGATCAAGGAATCGGTTGCTCGTCGCACTTAGGCTAGATTAGATTTCTTCCCCTTTTCCTCATAGCTTAGTATTAGTTAATATTATTTTCCACTGCCATCAGGAGTAGCGATAGAATTAGAACACATCATACACCTCATCTAGACTAAACCATACGTGACATATGCAAAACTAGTCTAGATGGGAAGACAGCGAACTACGACCTAAGGCTAACTAATCTAGATGCCACAACTAGTCCATCTGCGGAGTTCGATCGGATCACGCGTGCAACGCTTGTTTCGTATGGTTGAGTGTAGGGGTACCTCGCCGCTCATCATTGGCGCCGTTGCCGGGGATGGTGCTAGTTATCCAGATTAGTTATATCATACAAGGTTGCTGTAAAGAACTTAAAGATATATCCCTTAAACAGAAGAATTATAAAAAGTCACATAAATTCACGCACAACAATGCCTCTCCTACAAGATGATAATAACGCCACACTTAGTGAGGATGTTCATTGGAGAACCAATGAGTTATATGATGATGAAAGTTAGAGTATACAACCTAAAGTGGGAGTTTCCTATAAGAATGAGTAAAAACAACGTCATCATAACACAAGAAGACATAACTTACACGATGACGATGAACCCCCACTGGCCACTACAAGCTTCATGCAAATACAAGAGGCCGTTCGAATCTCACGAAGGCATCGTAAAGAGAGCCGACTACCCAGGCTCGATTTAAACAACTTTCCCAAATTTTCAGGAGGCTATGACTTAGATCCGCATCAACATTTACTAGCCTTCTACAATGCC
>MNCI01004056.1:128488-223029 GCA_015680685.1 Gnetum montanum | reverse complement strand
GGATTTGGGTAATTTTGGCCTTCACCTAGGCATCCATGTGTGTCAAATAAAGTGCATATTTAGCTCGATTCACCTCCAACCCAATTCCCTGGGCCATTCGCGCTAGTGCCAGATCTAGTGCCAAAGCCTATGGAACAGTGGCTATGGAGAAAAGAATAGTGTCATTGGCATAATGTTCTGCCATGCACTCTACCCTTGCAATGTGCAATCTTTGCACCCCTTCAATTCTGCAATAATCTTGTAGCATGTCCATCACAATGATACACAAGTATGGTGACAAAGGGTCCCCTTGTCGAAGACCCCTTCCCATGAAGGAGAAACCCCAAAGCCCCCCCTCAAGGTCAATGGAATAAGTAGCCACAGATTGTAAATGAAGGCATAGGTTAACAAAATCATGTCTGAAACCTTTGCATTTCATAATTTTCCTCATAGCATTGACTCCAAACCTCATTAAGAATATTGGGAGCCTTGACTCAAGACCTCACATCCAAAAAATTAATAATAATAAAAGAAAAATTGCTATGCAACTTTTGCTTCCTAGGCTTAAGTAAAATCATAAGAAGCTAAAAAAAAGAAACTTGAACCTTGTCTAACAAGCCTTAACAAAGCATTGACTCCAAACCTCATTTGTAATAATTTGAAACTACACTAAGGGACACTTAGACAAATATGTATTTGCCATTTCCTGAGCTATTCTGATTTTCAAACTATGCTGATACTATAACACTCTTCTAAGTTGACATATGATCTTCATTGACTTGGAAAAAACATATGATAGTGTCTAGAGATATTACTTAGTGGGCCTTGTGGATTGAAAACATCTTCGATAAATATATTAAAATAGTTCAAGACATGTATTTAGGAGCTACTACTAGAATTAGCGTTAGAGCGAAGTAGTGGATTAAGGCTTTCTTCAGCTCGTTGTCTTTGAAATTTCAGTTTCAAAATTGACTTGAAAAATTTATGAGAAGTGGTAGGATCACTCTTGGGGAAATTTTAATAGACAAGTCATGGTGAGCTTGTGGCAAATCTACTGCAAGTTGTGGTTGCCCAAACCAACTACTTGAAATAGAGAATAATATTAAAAAATACAAGCCACCATACACAGAACAAGTTGTGGTATTACAAGCACAAGTTGAGTTGGAGACCACTAATGAGACTAGGGGTTGTGGTTGCTATTTTGAAGGTATGTACCTGCCCGCACTTCAAATCTTGTTCATCACATGTCAACCATGAGTCATGGTGGCCTTTACAACATTGAACACAAGGGGACCACAAGTTGTGGCCAATGAACAACTGAAAAGATGATGAGCCATAGGGCAATCATGGTAGGAGGAACACAACTTCTGTTGGGTTGTATTCTTAAAGAATACAACTCTTGGTGACTTCATGGTCTAGGATAAACCAAAAACAAAAACCAAGAAACTTTGGGATAAAAACTAGAGTTGGATCTGGCCTTGGGTAGGGTAGATAATGTAACACCCATTCATAAGGAGCAAGAGCTAGCACTCGAAGCCCCTTAAAAAGAAGAAAGTTGAAAGAAGAAAATGCCCAGGTGGTTTTCTTTTTACAACCATCACACTAACGTTATCCTATAAAATTAAAATGAAATCAACAATGCCCATATGTAGCTCAAAAACAGGTCAATCAATATTAATTTAAGAATTATGAGATAATTTTAAAAAGAAATAGGCATAGTAAAATATTTGTGCAAGATTCATTAGATTAAAAAAAATCAAACTTTTTATTATTCAACTTAAAAAGCAATATTTAAGCGAGATCATTTGCACATTTGAAAACCAAAGAAGTGACCACAAAAGAAGATAAATTAATAATCTCCTATTTGTTCAATCACATAATAATATTTTATAATTTCCAACCACACACAAAAACAAAATTTGAATTTAACTCTTGTAACCATTTTACCAATAATCATTTAATTAGAAAATTCATATGTTCAATAGCAAAGAATAGATAGATCACAACCCCACTCCATCAACTTATAGAAAGATATTAAAATCAGACTTGAGAAGGTATAGGAAAAAAATAAGTATAATTCAAGATTTATATCCAAGATTTATGCATTCAAAAGGGGAGGGTTTATCAACCAAATTCCAACCAAAATTCAAGAATTCAACAATTTTAAAGCATTCACAATTATCAATGGGCCCAAGGATACTCTCGCTTTCTACCGGCGGTACCAATCCTCACATCAGGGATCCATAGCCCCTGTTGGCAACCTTTTGCCAAAAATGCCCCAAATCATTATGGGTGTTTCTGAATTGTTACGGAAACAACTCTCATTCAAGTCATTTAGGTATGGGAGTGCAGAGGATGGGTGGAGAGATCCAAAAAAGGGTAATAAAGGATTTCCAAAAAAATCTAAGTTTATGACAACAATCTTGATATTTTCATACAAGCATTGTGAAGGTGGTTAGACAAGTAAGAAGAGAAAAGTTTAAGAAAATCAGCCCTTGCTAGCCATTATCAAACATAACAAAGATGAATCATTTTACCTCCTTGCTTAGATATCTTGCTTACTAGGAGGAATTATTTGAATATTGGATTGCTATGTCACACTTGTTTTCTTTCTCTTTGCTATCTTTTGTAGCAGCGACAGTCTTCTCTCCCTTGTCAGCCACACTCCTTGTTGTATCCCTCTTTTTTTCTTGTATTTTGCACAGCTAACTTTGCCTTGCGTGTGTCCTCTTTTTTCCTCTCCTCCTCTTCCTATTTGTAGGTGGAATAAGGGATAATGAATGGTTTCTTGTAACTAAGTTCTTGGGGACTATTTGTATTTTTTTTTTTCTTTTTAAAGTTCTCTCTCTCTCTCTAGCAATGGGTCATGAGTTCAATTCTCTTCATGATCACTATAATAAAATCAATAAAATATGTATATTCATAGGTTGCAGGTTCAATTCCTAAATCAACAATTTTTGATATTTCAGAATTTAGATTTTGGTAGATCTCAAGTTCAATTTCTCTTGATAATTACAAAACATTCTGGCATAATATCTATCCCTTTATCATTTGGAATTGTCATAAGATGCAAGGAGAGAGTTTTCAAATAGATTCATGATAAGGGCAGTTCAAGATACATAATCAAATAAGGCACCTTCTTTTTTAGGTCATCAACAATGTGAATTTTTCTCATTGTCTTACGAGCCCTGAAAGGTCATCATGTGACCTTTCTACAGCAATGGAGAGGGTACTTATACTCTACTATTTTAAACTAAAAAGAGCAATGCATCATATTTAGATAAAATAAAATATAAAGCTACAATATTTGCACAAAGTATCCTTGATTCATGGGTTAGGTTCCTTCAACTTAATTCATAGGTCAAGTTCCTCAATATGAGCATTCATTTGCATCTCAACACACCTGTTTTAGCTCTTGAGGCACACCCTAGAGCATTGTCCTCTATTTCTTAGCATCTTTGTTGAAATAGAACAGAAAATATTTTGTTTTCCCATATATCATTTATTATTATTATTCTAAAACATTCCCAACATGCATTTTAAATCATATTTTTTATGCATAAAGTATTTAAACATTTAATCATAATACATAAAAAAATATGGTCAACAAATTTATTACTATTCCAATTAGCCTTTTCCACCAAAGCACACACAACTTGTCAACAAAACATGCACACAAACACACAAAAAGACTATTACAATCATTAATGCAAAAACTCAAGGAGAAGTGGTTCGTTACTAGAAGGCAGGGAAAGTGATTGTTAACCTCTAGGTATTGGAATTGAGGCTTTGAACAAACAATTACATCAAATTGACATGACAAAACAGAGATAACATGAAATGTCTTCAATTCTTCATGAAATTGAGTTAAAGCATGCATGGGATGATGAGAAAGCATCTATCCAATGTCCATCAAGCTTCCAATGCTTGAGAAGTGCTCAATTCAATGAGATTTCTGAAGGAAATGGACCACATACCAAGTGGAACAAGAAACCGTAAAAGAGGGTTTGCTCCAAGTGAAAAATCTGTGAAAATTAAGAGTGAAAAGTGCAATTAGAGCTAAATGTGAGTTGAACCTCCGTACATCTAACATCTAATGCAAGAGGAAAACATGCATGCTTGTCCAAACACTTATTAAATCCTTGAATTCAACGCATAAACCACTTAAACTTCAAACTTAAAATGAAATATGAGAAAAAACATGAGAAGCTTAAGAGAATTTGTTTAGGAGCTTAAATTGAGAGTTCCATGTTGCATTTCCAAGAGTTTGTATTGTAAAATTTATTTGCATTTCCAAGAATTTGTTTAAGAGCTTAAATTGAGAGTTCCTCTAATGTTTAGGAGCTTAAAATGTTCTAAGAAAAAAATAAATTTTACAATACAAACATTAGAGGAAATTTGGGAGTTGCTTCTATTTTAGATAAGCTATAGAAACAGTGTCTTAGATGGTTTGGGCATGTGCAAAGAAGATTATATAACGAGCCTATTAAAAGGTTGCTACATCTCTGTTCCAGCAAAGCCACCCAAATGAAGATTAAAAACATGGGAATAAAATGATTGAACATGATATAAAGAAATTATGAATAAACAAGGATCTAGTTTTTCTTAGAGGTGAATAACAAAAGAGAATTCATGTAAGCGACCCCATTTTAGTAAGACAAGGCTAAGATGGTGATGATAATAATGCTGTTATCCAAATAAATTGTAGCTGAAAGGTAAAGCATTGTTATCGTCTGCTAGAATTTTGCATATATGGTTTCATGAAATGTTCATTGCTGTTAGATGATAAGCTTGCTTTTTTTTTTTCCGGTCATATTTAACAGAATATCCAACAATAGTTTTTCTTCTCTATTCAAACTCAATCAAAATGGATTTTTAATATGGTTCTTTTAGTTTTTATTTTTAATATCACAGGTTATTTTCTACAGAGTGCAAAAGTGGTCTCCGAGGTATACTTGATGACAATAGCAACGTAATTGTAACAGCCAGTTCTGACCACACGGTAGGCATATGGGGAAAGGTGAGATGAGCAATGTTTATTTTTGCATCATTACATGAAAACATTACAGAGCTCACTTTAAATTCACACCTTTCGAATTTATGTGTCATTTGTCGTGTATGGATTCTTTAAAGCATTACAAAGTTGAGCAGTAATTATGATGTTTACCTCTGTTGGGACTCGATTGCTGCTGTTACCATTTAGTATGTATATTCTGTTTATTTCTATTTAGCCATTCTGGGCTGCTCAGATTTTACTTATTTATGCTTTGTCTTAGATATATATGAGCATGTACTCTTAGGTTCAGATTGGATATTTAACCATTTTATTTGGTCATGCTTTTAATTTGTTGTAATTTAAATTATTATCCGAAATATATGTTGTTGTGTTAGCCTGAATATTGTATTTTAGATGCTTAGATATAAATTTCTGGAATGAGATTATCCCTTAATAAACCAGTTTAGTTACATGTATACGATGAGATTTCAGCAGTGGATGAGAGTTAGGGATTCTTTACAGGTTTGTGTATGAGAGTTATTCAATCATAACAAAGCAACATGGTATCTTTCAGATTTTACAGCGTACTTTAAGAGGGCATACAGGTGAAGTTACTGTTCTAGCTAATGACTTACTGGGAGACCAAGGGGCACCGGTACTTGCTAGCGGTGGTTCAGATTGTACTGTGCGGCTCTGGTGTTTGTCATCAAATAAGCCTGGGCGATCGATGTTGAAAGCAACATTACATGGGCATGAAAATAATGTGAAGGATTTGGCTGTTGCTGAGTATGATATAATCATGGCTCCTTTTATTGGTTATTTTCCCTTGTGGATTTGCTTTGTGGTTCTGTATTATTTTAGACTGAACTTGTAGTTTAGATAGTTATATTATAAGTTGTTTATACGTGATTTTTCTTCTTTGAAATCTGTTTCTGTTCCAAATTATCTCTGAAATAAAATAATGAAGCCGCATATCTGCATATCCTTCTTGGTGGTTGTGCTTGGGTGGCCCCGTTGGTGCCTGTGTTCCTGTCTGATATGTTTTAGTCAGTTCAGCTGATACCCAGCCATATTCGTAAATACGCAGTCATTTCCCAGCTATTGCATACTGCTAGTCCCTTTCCTGAGCAGTCCTATCTATCAACAATCCTTGTTGAGTTTCAGTAGCCCATACACAATTTCTTATATCTGTGTTTTCTCTTATCTGGCAATTCTCTGGTGCTTAATCGAGTCACCCATTGGAGAATTCTCTTATACTTGCCAGCGTAACCCTAATGGCTAATGGGCCATCATTCTTCAGTTACATGATTCTTGTCTTATATTTACTACTGCCATGTGCATCAATTTGGATAATTTTGATTCTTGCTTGGAAGACACTAATGCTAACTTGAATTCCAAAATCCATGCATCTTTAGGAATACGGTTAATTCACAACCTCTTCAAAAACTAAATTTGTTGATTGTCGTTATTAATAGTGATAGTCACCCATTGGAGAATTCTCTTATACTTGCCAGTGTAACCCTAATGGCTAATGGGCCATCATTCTTCAGTTACATGATTCTTGTCTTATATTTACTACTGCCATGTGCATCAATTTGGATAATTTTGATTCTTGCTTGGAAGACACTAATGCTAACTTGAATTCCAAAATCCATGCATCTTTAGGAATACGGTTAATTCACAACCTCTTCAAAAACTAAATTTGTTGATTGTCGTTATTAATAGTGATAGTCACCCATTGGAGAATTCTCTTATACTTGCCAGTGTAACCCTAATGGCTAATGGGCCATCATTCTTCAGTTACATGATTCTTGTCTTATATTTACTACTGCCATGTGCATCAATTTGGATAATTTTGATTCTTGCTCGGAAGACACTAATGCTAACTTGAATTCCAAAATCCATGCATCTTTAGGAATACGGTTAATTCACAACCTCTTCAAAAACTAAATTTGTTGATTGTCGTTATTAATAGTGATAGTCACCCATTGGAGAATTCTCTTATACTTGCCAGTGTAACCCTAATGGCTAATGGGCCATCATTCTTCAGTTACATGATTCTTGTCTTATATTTACTACTGCCATGTGCATCAATTTGGATAATTTTGATTCTTGCTCGGAAGACACTAATGCTAACTTGAATTCCAAAATCCATGCATCTTTAGGAATACGGTTAATTCACAACCTCTTCAAAAACTAAATTTGTTGATTGTCGTTATTAATAGTGATATGTTCCAACAAGATGTCTTTAGCTTCAGCAGTGGGCACCCTGAGGGTGTCACATGCCAGGTGCCAACTGCTTGATGTTTTCTTGAGTAAGGTTTGGTCTCCATAATTCAAGATTGACTATAGCCTGTTGGAGTGTGGGTATATCGCAAGTAATCGTAAAGGACAGGACTTCTGCATCTTTTGGAACTATTAGAGTGGGCTTGATTATACTCTAGGGGCTGGGTGCTGACTGGAGCTGAACGGTACGCCTGTGCAGCCAGCCTGCCCGCCGTCAGCTTCGCTTGCCCTTTGCTTTCACTGCCATCCTTGTATTAAAAAATGTATGGAACATGTAATGAAACGAAGGAAATCATATGGGCATTTACTGAAACCGTTCAACTTATTCTCTATCCATCCTTTCATAAATGCTCTGTAATTTTCTGTGGATCTAAATCATATTCTTTTTCCTTGAAATGAGAATCCTCAATATTTAATTTAATTTTTATGAGAAATCATCTTTTAAGGTTCTGCATTCATATTAATTTTAATTATGGTGAGAATTTCTTTTGTGAGGTTTCTGCGTTGTTTTCTTGTAAAATGGCTGCGGTTGCAACTTCCTTTCTAGAATGTTCTTTAAATGCTGTGATTAAGAAAAAAACGTTATACTTTTTCAGAAAATCAAATGGAAACTGATCTCAAGAAAGGAAAGATGGTTGAGATTGAAGAAGCGAGGAATGATGACGAAATGAGGGTGTTTCTTTAAGTACTGACATCCTAAACGTAGGACATTTTCAAAGAAATTGGACAGCAATGAAATTAGAACTCGCAAGAAAAACTTCAAAATATTTAGGGGAAAACATTGAAAGAAGAGTCTGGAATAGAAAAGCAATAAACGAGAGCTCAAAAGAAAAACTTAAACAGAAAATCTTTATGCATTCAGAGGAAATCATTAAAAGATAGGCAGCTGCAGCAGAAATCCACGATGTAACATCCATCAGAATTTAAAATGATTTTCTTATTTGCATTTTATCGGTTAGGGCATTTTATTGTTGTCGGCACCCACCCCCTATATTATATTTCAACCTTAGACTGTATGTTTAAGGAACATTACACATGAGAACAACCGGAAGCCAGTATTGGTATTATATTGTGTTGCTATTAATGGAACTTGGTGAGTCCATATTTTGCCATATGGAGGTGGTGTAAGCACACAGATATGAGTAGAGGAAGTCTCAAAAAGTGAAGGTGGAGTGTGACATGCCGTTCCTGGATATTTTGGATATTATGACAAACATTAAATATAGGTAACATTTGACATTAGGCAAAATGAATATGAGAGGACCGAAAAGGAACTTTATTAATAATGAATGTGAAGATAAATGAGTGTATTAAGGTCATGCTGTGAGGGTTCCCTTGGGTTATCTTCTTTTGTATCTATCTCTTAGAGGCAATCCAATATTGCCATGATAGTTAGAACTAGATTTGGCCAAGAAGAGGTGGCGAAGTCCCTTTTTATCTTGCTTCACCTAGCACTTGTTACTTGGATTTACCAACTCCATAACTATATGTTGATATGACCTCTAATTCTAGAGTATAAATACCTCAAGCCAAACCTTCAAAGGTTACCTCAAGAGACGTGTTTGTTTGTTACAACATGCCTTTTTATGAAGGGTCTTATCACAATAATTACATCACTTGTTACAAAGTGATACCATCCTAGTAATGAAAGGCCACCATTTGGGAATTGGGACATGACACTTGATGGCTCACTTGGTTTCATGTTATGTGACTTGCACTACAAGGTGGCTTAATTAGAAGCTTTATCCACCATATCATAATCAATGCAAACAATCACTCATATATGTATGTATGTATGTATCTATGTTAGTTATTGATATAATGGTTTGGGGTTGTTAAGCTGGTTGATTTCAACTCAATTTAGTGGGCTAATGCTACAAGATTTAGCTCTCTTTCCTCTTAACATAGCTTGGATGTCAGTGAACTTATGAGGAGTTATTCTATTTTTGTATTTTGTTGAACAAAAATTCCACCTTCTGGGCACTCTCAATGATGAATCATCAGTTGGTTGGCATATTGCTAATGGGATATCGTCAATGCGATATTGTTGATGCTATATTGCATTTGTTCGACAAAAAGTCAATTTTTGTCCACCAATGATATCGTAACTACGATGTTGTACATTTGATATTGTAGCACAAGTTATGTCATCGTAAATTCGATATCATGGGATGTGTGTAGCCTATAAATACAACACTTGGGTGCACAGATGCAAAGAACTTTCATTTCATCCTTAGGTAGAGATTCTTTTAGTTTGTTTTCATAGTTTTAACAATAGAGTGAATGCCTGCAGTGTGGTGTTGAGCAGTTATATGGACTCTTTATTCGAGTGAAGTGTACTTGGGCATAGTTTATTTTTGGAAATAAAGATCGAGATTTCTTTTCATCATTGTAGTATCCACTTAGTTTTACTTAGCATAGTTTTTGCTGTTTTTTTAGTTTAATCATTTACATTTCCAAGTACTTTACTTTCTTGTTCATTAGTAAAGCGGAGTGAGTATGACTAATTTTGAGCATTTAAATGTAATCGTTTGGTAATCCTAGAAGTGTTATTGCTTGGTTTACCTAGTAGCATAACGCTTGGTAACCCAGTAACGTTTACATGAGCCCAAAACGTGTATGGTAAGCCAGGATCGAATACTCATCACTCTAGGCTAAAGTAGATTTACATTACTGTCATTACATAGACTTACGATTAAATTTCATTTTCCATTATGTTTATTGCTAGGAGTAATTAGGGCCTAACAACATCAATTATCATATACCTCACTTTGGATTAAACCATACGTGACAAAGCTACCACTAGTTTGAGTAGGAAGACAGCATCCTGCAATCAATGCTTAATGATCTAGATGCCACAACTAGTCCCATCCATGGAATTTAATTGGATCGTGCATAAACGTTTGTGATTTGTATGGTTGAACGTAGGGGTACCTGTTGCTCATCATTGATGTTGTTGCCAGAGATGGTGTTAGTTATCTAGATTAGCTATATTATGCATGATCGTTGTAAAGGTATTAACGATCTATCTTTTAGAAAATATTGATATTTTAAAGTCAAACATTATCAGGTAAAATCATGTTTTCTTCACATAGGATCAAGATTGCATTACATGATGAAAACACTTATAGAAAAAATGATAGGATCTATACTGAAGAGAATTGGAGTGAACAACCTCAAGTAGGGGTTTCCTATGCTCATTTAGACCTTTATTATACTCAAAGGTTATGTTCAACTAATGTGGACAATCTTAGAGGAGATGGAGTAAGTCCTAGAACAAGGAGGGCCTTAAGGTCTAGGACCTTCTCTAAACGTAAAAAAGATAGATCAAGGGACCATGGGGGAAGATATATAAGCCATGATGATTCTTCCAGTTCCTCATCTTTCTCTTCCTCTTCAATGTCTAGTTTTGACGAAGATTAACGTAGGTGTAGAGATAGAGCTCCACTATTGAAATCGAATTCAAGGGAAAAATCAAAGACATCAAAGTGAGCATAGGCAAAATCATCAAAAACAAACAAATAGAAATAGAAATCATTACCACAACATTTCTGATGATGAAGAATCCTTGTTGGCTATTAGGAGCATGATGCAGATAATGGAGGTAGTTAGAATACCCCATAGGCATCAAAGGGAAAGTTGCATTAAAAGGCTTGATATGAATAATATCCCTAAATTTACGGGAGGCTATAACTTTGATCCATAGCATCACTTACAAGCCTTCCATGATGCTTGTGCATTGCAAAACATCGAGAATGAGTGGCAAAAGCTTAAGCTTTTTCGTATGATACTAATAGACAAAGTTAAAAGTTGGTATAGATTGTTGGAACTAGATTCAATCCATTGATGGTCCACAATGCTAGAACTCTTTAGCAAGAAATGCTATACCTATGTAAGCGTGTCTAACCTAAGAAAACAAATCCAAGGATGGAGGCAAGAAAAACATGAATCCTTGGATGTGGCCTTGGATAAATACTATTTGCTACTACATTTCAGGTCATGATTTCTCTCAAAAAGAGTAGCTTTTCCACATCATAAATGGACTTCATAACCAAATGAGAGAGACCCTCAGAATTTATGCCCAAGGTTAGTTATCCAAATTGAAAGGCCATAAAATACAAAGGTTAATCGAGTGGGTGGCAAATGAAGGATTGCTATGTAAACTAGCGAATGTAGAGGAACATAATTGGGATCCAACTCTTCAAAAGAAGGGAGTCTATATCTATGATGAGGAAAAAGAGGTAGCTCTTGACAAAGTGATTTCACAACAAACCTTGCCAATACAACTTAAAGTAAGGATAGATAAGATGTAAGAGTTGATAAATGACAAAGTTATGACCTATGTGAAAACCATAGAGGAGAGAGTAACACAAAAAGAATATAGTGAGCAAAAAGATTATAAAGAACAAAGACACAGGTAGGAACACTTATTAGCAAAAAGGGAAAACTTCTATAGGAGAAGAGGTTATAGACTTAACCACAAAAGAGAATGATGGATGTGACATTTGCCTATATGACTATCCAAAGGGTTATTGCCCAATCATGTTACATCTACATGAGTATTGGGCTTTTGCTTTGAATCCTAAGTTTGTACAAAAGCAAATGGCTAGGAAATTACCTTACTCACAAGGTAATTATAGACAGTCCTACAACCAACCATACTATTCTAGCGAAATTTCTTATTAGCCTCAAAATCACTATCAAACATAGTGGCAAAACCCATAGTTGTGGGGGAGGCCATCATCAAACCAACACTACCCTTACTACTAGTCGAACTCATACAGATACTATGTTCAACAATCTGTTTCTCCAAATGGTTCTTAATTCCTCTACTTCAAATCATTACTATCATTCTCTTGAATATCATCAACCCACAACATCCCTTGTGGGATCACTATTTCGTAACATCCTCAATATTCTCATACTTCCCTCCACAATATGTCACCACCAATAACACAAAGAGGATTAGCATCATAACATCAATGGAAGAATGCTATTTGTACTATGAACATACAAGTAAATGATAATGTTAGTAGATCTCAATCATAGTTTTGAAAATGTCCTTTCCTTTCTTTAGGATAGTTTCCACACATGGGCACAAAACTCATAGATCTACTGGCTCATCAAAACTAGCACGAGGTCATCCAAGTGCAACATTCTTCCTCATCAAAATAATGTCTCCCAATCTGATGCAAGAGCCAACATCCATTACCACTCTAGTGCAAAACATAACATATGAACTTATCACTGTGGAGAGACAGGCAATTCCATGCATTACTACTAAAAATGAAGGGTGTAGTTGTGGACTGATTTTCTAGAATGCTAACATAGTCTCCATCCTAGTCCACAACAATAATGAAGAACAAGTGTGTGTAAAAGAAAGAGCAGAGGCCGCCAAACCAAAAGACATCTTGTGGTCACCAACTGAGAACCAACAATTGTCTAAAACATGCATGGAAACATTTGAACCACTTACTAATTCCCGATCTTAGAAAATGGCTCCAATTGAAAACCTTAAAAGAAAACCAATAAATCATAATCATACACCAAAAGGGAAAGAAAATAGGTACTTAGATGATCAAAACTCAACTACTATCAAAATTGCATGGGATAATAATAGAAAAAGTTAAATCAATAAAGATGGTAAGTGAACCACCTAGAGTGTATGATCCAGAAGATCTAGGAAGCATTTTCAGAACACTCATCCATAAGTTTAGTGATGGGGAAGATACCTTACCATGATTTTGGAATTAATAAGTGCTTTTCTATTTTTTTTTTGTTTTTTCACATTCTTAAATATTTTCTCATTCTTTGATACTTTTCATTTCTTGAATTTTTGATATTTTTTGATCTCTTTTGATTCTTTTCTATTTTCTATTCTTTTAACATTTTTCATTCTTTATAATTTTCACAAATTTTACCATCTTTTTCATTTCTTTTATACTTTGTTTTCAAACCCTTTGTAAATAGTTGTGATTACCAATAAGACACATTAAGAATAAAGCAAAATGTAGTCCCAATAAGGTGAAGATTTTCCTATGTTATCAAATCATAAGGGATTGGTTATTTGTACGATGAGACCACAACATTCACTCATTCATTTCATTAATAAGAGGTTCTTACCATGGCCATAATGATATTCTTTCCATCATAAAACGAACAATAAACTTGTGATCATTATGCCTGGACCGAAAAGTGAAGAACCAAGTGGGAATGCAAAAGGTGTGACATCAAGGGTATTTGTGGATTCTCTTGGCTTATTGTTGTGAGTTCTATACTCTTGCTAAGGAAGTATTATATCCTTACAGATCTAACGAAAAATGGGAGTAAGAGTACAATAAGTGATACCTTACCATGTCACTAGAAAGAGATGTTACCCATGCTTGAACATAGTCCTCTAGTAAGGTTGACACAAATAAAAATAAAACTCATGCATAGAATAAAGTTTTGGGGGTTTCACTAGAAAGACATTTTACCCATGCTTGAAGGTAGGCAGCTTCTTAGGAATTTAAAAAATAAAATGTGCAATGAATAAACTCCTTCCTTGGACAATATGCCAAGTGGTAATACTTCTTTCAACATTGCTAGTCTTATGGTTGTATATCCCAGAAATGAAGCAATGCGATGTCACTGGAATGTGGTCTGGACTTGGTTTGAATCTTGGAGAGAGAGACTAATGATTACTGTAATCATTAATAACACACAAGGATTTATTTTGCCTATGGTAGGATACCTCACGTTCCAAGTTCAGCAATTCCTTTTACAGTCCATGTCACCTCACTGTATATGTAATCATAACTTATGGTTTTGTATAATATAGCATTATTTAACTAACCTGGTGACACTAACATGTGTGTTTTGCTAAATAGGTATGTCTTACATTCTCCTTAAGTACCTAAGGACACTTTTAGGCATGGTTATACAAGGGGCTAGAGCCTACTTCAGGGAGGATCCACTTGTATAACTCTTGTATTTCATACTTGCCAAGCAATTCCACATCATCTTGTGTCTTCCGAAACATCTAATAAACTTCCCATATCATCTAATAATCTATTCGTACATCAAAAATTCATTACCCATCTCTTATCCATGTAATAAACTTTCACTGCTCAAGATTCCTTCTTCATGAACTTTGAATGCCAAATTTTTGAAAATTGTGTATCATTAATGACCATGATCCTCTAGATAAGCTTTACACCTTTTAGATATTCCATTTGATCCATTTTTTACAAGTTTCAGAACTCTTGCACACTAGCTTTTAAAGGCCATAACTTTGTCCTCGTAGCTCCAATTTCCAAAATTCTTTAATCTTGTTAATCCCGGAGTGCTCAACTTAGTCATGAGGGGTGCATTGCATGATATAAGCGAACCAAAATTTGAAAATTTAAGCCACAAGTTCCTAACCCCTAGAAGATATTATAAAGGGTAAGTACAAGGAGATAATAAGAACCTTAAAGTTAATCAATTCAACTAAGGCCAGAAAGATTCAAATAATACTCCTAATAGACTATATCAACTACTTTAGCCCATAATAAGCAAGGAACATAATAGAATGTCATAAGTAACTAAAAGATATAACACCTAAGGGGTTCCTTTTCTACAGATTTTTCTAACTTTGTAATCATAATATAATAAGAACTTGATCTAACCAAGGGTATGAGCAAGATAGAAAAATACTAAGAATTGATAGGAACATGCTAATAATTTTAAACCCTTGTTGATTGTAGATGGCCTCGAAGAGGATACTAGAAGGAGGACCTTTATAACACAGGAGTAAAAGATCAAGAGGTCGTGGGAGAGGCTGAGTAGGGGAACAAATCCCATAAGTAGAACACATAGAGAAGGAGGCTCAATCATATAGCATTCATCAAGAAACTCCTGCTACAAAGCACTCAGCCCAAGGAGAGGCAGAAATTCCATAAGCATCTAAACAAGGATAGTGACTCAGGCTGTCACTAGATTACCTCTAAGCCATCCAAGAAGATCGATCATATCCACAATCATCATGAAACTAAATTTTGATCTCTTTATGGAATTTGCTTTAGAAGTAGTGAAGATGCAACTCCAAGTGTCTCCATTATGGCCTACACTACTCAACAATAGTGAATAGAATTTAGGAGAAACCTACCAATTTTGGTAGAACAAATAGGTCGATGCTACAATGAAAATTGAAGAAGTCTTTGTGCCATACTCAATAGGAAGGACATATGAAAAAGGAAGAAAGGGATAGAAGAGAAGAAACTTTCTAGAAGCCTAATGACAAAGGGAAGAAGCTAATGGGAGAGCCACCACCACCCAAAATATGAACTATATCAAGCTACTTCAAATTTTATTTTTGTTTTGTCATGTAATTGTGTCATTTTTGTACACACAACTGTGACATTTAGAGTCAATCAATAATTCCATACCTTCCCAATATTTTGTAAAAAACTTATTTCTCCTTTTGTTCACTTGAGGACAAGTTTTTTTAGTCAATCGTGGGGGTATGATGAATCATCAGTTGGCTAGGATAATGGGATATCGTTGATGCTATATCGCATTTGTTTGACAAAAAGTCAACTCTTGTCCACCAACGATATTGTATTTACGATGTTGTATATTCGATATCGTAACATAAGCTACATCATTGTAAATCCAATATCGCGAGATGTGTGCAGTCTATAAATACAACACTTGGGTGCATGGATTCAAAGGACTTTCATTTCATCCTTAGGTAGATTCTTTTAGTTTGTTTTCGTAGTTTTAGCGATAGAGTGAATGTCAACAGTGTAGTGTTAAGCAGTTGTATAGAATCTTTATTTAAGTGAAGTGTACTTGGGCACAGTTCATGTTCAAAAATAAAGATCGAGATTGCTTTTCATCATTGTAGCATTCACTTAGTTTTACTATTCTACTTAGCATAGTTTTAAATGTTTTCTTAGTTTAATCATTTATATTTCCAAGTACTTTCTTTTCTTGTTTATTAGTAAAGCAAAACAAGTATGACTGGTTTTGAGCATTTAATCATTTGGTAATCCCAATAGTGTTATTGCTTGGTTCACTCAGTAGCATAACACTTGGTAACCCAATAATGGTTACATGAGCCTAAGATGTGTACGGTAAGCTAAGATTGGATGCTCATTGCTCTAGGCTACAGTAGATTTACATTACTATCATTACATAAACTTAGGATTAAATTTCATTCTCCATTATGTTTATTGTTAGAAGTAGTTAGGGCCTAACAACATCAATTATCATATGCCGCACTTTGGACTAAACCATACGTGGCAAAGCTACCACTAGCCTAAGTGGGAAGACATCGTCTTGTGATCAATGCTTAACAATCTAGATGCCACAACTAGTCCCATTCGCAGAATTCAACCAGATCATGTGTGAACGCTTGTGATTCATATGGTTGGGCGTAGGGGTACCCGTCGCTCATTACTCAATTTTCAAGATTCATGTTTCTTATCTCTTGATCTAGATATTTGTAGGGGTTTATTGAAACTCTTCTTGAGATGCAAGTGAATCTTGAGCGGAAATAATGAAACTACAAAATATGTCTTAACAGTATGGCTTGAAGATGTCTTTTCCCAATCGTTTTTTTGAAAGGAGGTTAAGCTGATTATATAACAAGAGAAAATTTTATAAAAAAAAAGAGGTAGGGGCTTAAAAACACATGAACTAGGAGACAACCTAAAGGAGAGGGTGGTGAACTAGGGTAGGGGGTGGTGTGTAGGAGCCTAAAAAACATCCAACAATAGAAGAAAAAAGTAATGGACCTATCAAATATACCATACAAATGGACCCATGATGGCCCACATTTTGTTCATAGCCCAGTTATTGATGTTGCATGTCTAGAAAACATCAACTATTATTTAAAATTATTGTCCATTGGCATAGATTGAAATGTTGAAAGTTCTATGTGAAGGGTTTTTCAAATTGAGTCCTAACAAGCAAATGCTGTTCCTCAAGGAAAAGGTACGTATTAGAACTTATTTCCCAAATTTTACATGAAATGTGGTTTCACTTCCCTCACTAGTATATTTGATTATTATGTGGTCGTAGGATTCTCCCATACCAACTTTGCTCAACGATGACACTACAACACTCGGTGATATAGGAATTGGATCGAGTGGTGGAGAAATTTTCGTTGATGATGTTGACTATTGCTAAATTGATGTTTAGTTTACCATTTGTAATTTTTGAATATTGTTAATTCTTTTAATCTTTTTAATCTAGTTTCAGTTATTAGTAATTTTGGTTGAATAAATGCTTTGAGTTTGATGTCAAATCATTTTGGTTGAAAACAACATATAGGAAAATGTTAAAATGTTACCTAAAGTTTTGTGCTTGATGAAGTTGTACAATGGGTGACTCTTGATATTTTTTAAATGAGGTTATCTTTGGGCTAAGTCTTGCATGGTTATCTCAACTAGTTATTAAATGCAATGTTATTTATTCTCTCTTTAATCCCAATCTTTAAAAATTCCATTGCAAACTGATGAATCTAGTATGATTTGAAATATGGTACAAAAATTGGTAAAATAAAGTAAATATTCTTAAGAAGTTTTATAATGTTTTATATTATATGAAATTTTAAATGACTTATTGCATTTAAAAGGTAAAATGAAGTAATAATGATTTATTGCAAAAAAATGTTTTTATTTCTATGACATATGTAGTTGGAAATCTATTAAAAGTCCTAGAAATTTTTCACAATGATAAAATTAGACCTTACAAAAAAACAAAACTCAATAACAATGTTTAGATAAAAGTTATATTTTGGCATTATTGGTAGCTATTTTTTGTTTTTAATTTTGATAATGAGATTTTGATGTGCAAAATTGGTTAGTAGGTAAGGTAAATAAAAATATAAAAGGTAAGATTATGAAAAAAGAAATTTTTACTTAAAATATTTTACATTTAAATAAGGTTATTTTATGAGGGTTTGAGATATGGTAGGTGAACTTTATGTATACTTTACCATTTCAAATCACCTATCACATTATTTCTATGTACCCTATTGCATCATTTTAGATCATTCACTTTATCTATTTAAATCATTTGTTGCATTGTGGTGGCTAAATTTCATCTTTGGTGGGTATACCATTTCAAATCACCTATCACATCTTTTTTATCGTTGTTACATCATTTTCATATTATCTATTGCATTTTTTCTAATTGCATAACATTTCAATGATACATATTGCACCATTATCACTTGCTATATCTTCAGTCATATCATATCTTATCCATGTCATTGATTATACCTTTCTAAATCACTCGTTGCATCATCTTTGTATCATCTATAGCACCATCTTCACATCACACATTGTACCATTTCAAATCACTTGCACCATTTCTATATCACCTCACCATCTCCATAGTCCTTTATACTATACATCACTTGCTCAATTCAATCCTTGTCACATCTCTATAATATATTACTAATCTATTATAACACTTGTTCTTGTACAATCATATCACTTCTACTATACAACTAATCCCAAAAATAATTTTTTGTCAAAATGAGAGACCTTATGGTGATTACTATTGGACAAACTTAATTGAGATTTGAAGCTAAGATAGATACCTCTAAGGGCTCAATATAACCTAATGAATTTAGGATGAGAGGTGAAGAGTAGTGAGTGTTCCCTACACCCAACCATACAAATCACAAACATGTATCNGAGTGTTCCCTACACCCAACCATACAAATCACAAACATGTATTTGAGATCCGATCAAATTTCATAGACCTTGCCTAGGTGGTTATTATCCTAGATAGTTAAACATGGCATTGCTAGTCATTGTCTTCCTAATCATCACTTATGCTAGCTCGATGGGTATGGTCAAGTGAGATTGAGGTGTAAGATATTTATATTTTTATTGTTTTTATCAGCAAAACATTAACATGATAAAGTGATTAAAATATTAATTTCTAACTAGCTATGGAACTAAGTGTTATTAAATCTATCCTAAGCATGAAGTGTCTGTTCCTACTTTATGTACCCATCCTTAACTTATACTAACTTTGCTAGGGTTACCAAGTAGTCATTGCTAGGTGTACCAAGTATTCACTGCTAGGCATACCAAGTATTCATTAATAGGATTACCAAGCATTAGCATAACATGCTTGAAGCATTTGTACTTATGATGTTATGAAATGATCCCTTAGGATCTTTACACCAAGCACAAAATCTGCTTCACTCATTTTCTTCATTTTAAAGTGTAAGGAAAACCACATTTTATTGGAGATAACCATCTCTTTGTTATTACTACATGTAGAATATCATCCACATACAAGGAGAGGATAATGAAACTTTTATAAGATCTCTTGACATTCATACAAAGATCTTCTTTGATCATTATAAACCCATTAGTAGTGACAACTTGATGAAATCAAAAGCACCATTATCTCAATGATTATTTTAATCCATGGATGGATCATCGAAGTTGTGCTTCTAACCTTTAACTATGAACCCATGGGGTTGCATCATATAGATTTCCTCATCCAATTTTCCATAGACAAATGCAATCTTAACATCCATTTGGTAATGTTTCAAATCAAGATGTGCAACTACAACCAAAATGAGATGGATAAAAGTAAATCTTACTACCAGTGATAAGGTTTCTTCATAATCTATATCATCTTATTGGGTATACCCCTTTGCTAGAAGCTATGCCTTATGTTTTTTGATAGAACTATCTACCTTGTGCTTGATCTTTAAGATCCATTTGTTTCCAATGGCCTTGCACCCAGGTGGAAGGTCAACCAAGTCTCAAATGTGATTGGTACTAATAGACTTTATTTCTTCTATTATAGCATTCATCTATTGCTTACTGGTAGCTGGTGAGAGAGCCTCATCATATGTACATGGCTCATCATCATGCATATCCATCATAGGTACTTCCTCTTCAATCATAAAATGAGGATGAGACATCATTATATGATTGCTCCTACGTAGTTAGGGTTCTTCAAAGATTTCCTTTCATGAAGGTAATTTATTAATAGGTAAATTTCTCCCACTATTATTAAGAAGTTGAGAAATCTCTTCCTCAATTTCGACTGGTTTGATAGTACTACTAGATCAGGATCGTCCACTTCATAAAAGGTAAAATCTTTATCTATTTCTCTTTGACAAAGAAATTTCTCCTCAAGAAACTTAACACTTCTTAATTATATCTTAGTCACTATTTCATTTGGTAGTTCTCCAATGAACACATATCTCTTGGAGTGATTAGGGTATCTTATAAAGAAACTTTTTCCCTCTAGGTCCTAACTTCCCATATTTATGAGAAGTATTGTATACATAGGCTGCAAATCTTTAAGGTTATAAATGATTCATGCTTGGCTTTATACTTGTCCATAACTCATATGAGGTGGAAGGTATTGATTTACTTGGAAGATGATTATGAATGTAGATCGTAGTTAATAATGCATCTTCCCAAAAATTGAGCAGAAGTTTTGCTTGCATCATCATCAATCTTCTCATGTTTGGTAAGGTACTATTTCTTTTCTCAGTAATAACATTTTTTTGTGGTATCTTAGGAATCATTAGTTATCTAATAATTCCTTTTTCATCACATAGTTCCTTGAAATGTTTTGATAGACATTCATGTCTATGATTGGTCCTTAGAATCTTAATCCTTTTATCTAACTAATTCTCAACTTCATTCATGTATCATCTAAAGAAACCTATTGCCTCAAGCTTATGATAAATTAGAAAGACATGACTGTAATGTATGTAATGATATATAAATGTGATGAAATAGGAGGCATCATGCCTTGCCTTGACATTCATTACTTCATAGATATCAAAATGAATCAAATATAATGGAAAATCAACCATGGTGGCTTTGCGAAATAAATTTTTGGTTGTTTTTTCTGCTAAAAAAATGCTTGCAAGTTGGTGAGTGACTTTAGTGAGTGGCCTTAATAAACTCACTCTAGCTAACCTTGTCATCCTTTCTTGTCCAATATGGCCTAACCTAGTATGCTAGAAAATGGAATTGTCACCAACATTATCAACAAAAGTAAGCAATGAGAAAGAACTTTCTTCTTTATTAGCATATTCAATATATCACTTAAGAAAACCATCATAAAAAAAAAACATGTTTGTACCAAATTGAGTCTAGATGAATTGTAACTGAATTATATTTAAACAAAAAGTTGAAATCCAATTTTAAAAAAGCAATAATGGAAAGTAAATTCCTTTGAATTTTAGGTGCATAAAGGACATCATGGGATATAAAGGTATTTCCTATGTATATCTTCTTGCTTCCTATTGGAATTCAATAGTACTTGACAAAGCTAACTTGATCTCTCGCTACATGGTATGTTGCTCCTGAGTCTACAATCCACATAAGGATAGATTTAGCAACAAAAACACTAGATGATACAAATGAATTATTGTGAAACATAAGGTTAGGACATACTTTCTTAACTTCAATGCATTCATGAGGGAAGTGTCCTTGCTTGTCATAGTTATAATAAGTTATCTTAGAATTGTCTTTCTTGCCTCCCTCTTTTCCTCTATTTCTTTTATCCTTCTTAGTCTTTTTTGATGGATGTTCTCGTTGAGAGGACCTCTCATGATCTATTTTCCTCCAATTTATTTTGGATTTTTTTGTGTTAGAATTAGTAGCATACACATTAGAGATCTTAGTAGTTGTCAAGCATTCCTTTTCTCAAGTTCCAAATGATGTTCAATATCCTCAAATATTTTTACATTTTCATTGTGTGTCATGTTGACCTACATATGTTCCTAGGAGTTTGAGAATGAGTAGATAACCACCTGTACTTGTTGTTCATGCATGAGAGTATTCCTAGTAATCTTCAACTCTCAAATCATGTTGAACATTATTCTAAGGTGTTATTTTATAGTTTGATTAGGATGCTTTTAATAACTATTAAACTTGAGAGTTAGGCTCCTTAGTCTCGTGGTGGAGGTAGCACCAAACCTTGCTTTGAGAGCTTCCCACATGACATGTGTAGTTATATATTGCTCAAATTCACAAGGGATGGCATTTTGCATGTTGCTCAGCAACATGATGTAAGCAACATAATGCTCTTTTAACCAACTTTGATATGCCTCAGACTCTTTGTCATCTTAATGGTTTGTACACCATGTAGATTCCTCCATGAGGTGAAAGAGGATAACTGCCACCTTTTATTCATTTAAGAGATATTGAATCTTTTAATGCCAAATGTCATAATTGTCTCCATCTAGCTTTTTCTCTTTGTTAAGATCAAAAATAATTTTTTTGGAGGCCATGACTATATAGAAGATAATGCAACCAAAATATCAATATCAATGTGCATGCATGTACATAAATATTTTTGTTAAGATTCAAGATAACATGACATTATTAATGTAAAGGAAATATCACCAAGCTTAAAAACACATTACACAAATAATATCAGCTTGTTATAATCAAGTGTAATGAGATGTTAGCCTAGAGGTATGGGTCTTGGCCTAGTCATCCTAGGTCACAAGTTTGATTCTATTAGGTAGCATTATATTATAAAATTCTCTAAAATCTTGGGGTATAGTTATGTTTCAATTATTTTTGGTTCCCATTTGATTAAGGGGTCAAATAATAATACGTCCCAAATGAATAAATTACATCAAATATTTATACATCCAAAAATAATGAATTACAATCATGATAGAAATATAAATAAATAAATAAGTTTCCACTTGGTTGAAAGATTAAAATAATAATAATGATGATGCTCATGTCCCATATGAGGCCAAAAAGGAATGCGTGAAAGCCAAAATCTTTAAAAAAATTATAACCTTTAATAAAGATTATATAAAAAATATATAAATTAACACTAAAAAATAGTACTTGGCAACTTTACAAACAAAATTATATTAATGTGCAAAGAAAAAAAATGTTAAAGTAACAATGTACAGTAACATTAAAATAATAAATATAACATTAAGGTGGTTACTGTTAAGAAAATTTGTTTACTTCATATTTGACTCCCCATTGTGGGTGGAAGCACCACCAATGTAAAACCATATTTACATTGTTTGGCTATTGTAGTGGTTCCAAGCATCGTAGGTCTAGAGGCATCATAAATCTAGTAGCTTATACTATAAACTTCCCATTGCATTATGTCATCTTGTGGCCATCATGATGCTCTCATAATCTTGATATGTCAAGAAAAGCTTCCCTCTCTTTGGTAGTATAGTAATGCCCAATATTGCAGTGGTCATCAACTATGCAACAATTCATGCATCTAGGTTATGTGTAATTCTCCCTTGTTAGTAGCATGTGCTTTCATAAATTCTTTGTGATCTCTTAGGCTATGGTTCTCCTTTGAGAAAAACTAGGACTAAGATTCTAAGTCAACAATAAATTTCCATAGAGTCTCATTCACCTAGATGCTCTTTCAAAAGGAGGCCAGACATGAAGAATCTCAATTCATAGCTTCCTCATACAATGCACCTGATGCGGTTGCCCATTTGAGTGATGTAGGAGAGAGTTCATCAAACTCTACATGGCCTTTAAGTTCCTAATGAATTTTTGAAGTTTTTCAAAGCTAAAATAATAATGTGACTTAGCATCATAATAGCTTTGTATATAATTTTGAAATTTAAATGCATTAACAATGCTTACTTTCCTCAAGTACCACTTGTTGTAGCCTATTACTAAGGTCTTTTATGAGCTCTTTCATGAATTTTGCCTTATTGGGCATTATACCCACAACTTTGTTCTTAGTGTAGGGAGATTAGGATTCTTTAGAGCTTCAAATTTCATTTCTATTTAATCATGAAACATATTATTATCCCAATCATTCTAAGGGTTTGCTATCATGTTAAACATGTAATTTAAATACCTAGGTGGATTGGGAAAAAATTCAATGGTGAGAGTTCTATTTGCAATGTTTCATTCCCTTCATTAAATATGAAATAGGTCTCTCCAAAGAGTCTTTTTTCACTTTCTACCTAGCTTTCTCCTCCTTCTCCTTTATCCTTTAGTCTTTCCCTATGGCTCACTTTGCCTAAGCCTTCCATCATGCTTAATTCTAAAACTCCATATTAAAATAAGAAGACTTGAAACATAGAAAACAATAATAATTAAATTCTTTAATGTACCTACTAGTTTCTACCGATGCTTAAACATCTTAATCTTTAAAGAAAAAGTACTTTAGGCTTGTTAAGAGGAGGAATTTCTTCCTTCACTCTTGATAACTTAATCCTTTTCCTTCCAGCTGCCTCTACTCCCTTAGATTTTCTTTTGGCTCGATCTGCCATATTCCTAGTTAACATCAAATCAACATCATAACTGTCAAGAGAAGATTCCTATTGATTGCTTATCCACTTAGTTCTAATGGATACTAACTCCCTAGTATCTTCCAAAGATGAACTGTGAACTTGAATTGCATTGGTAAAATGTTTGGTCTAGGGTTAAGGGAGTTGGGTGATATCTCTCTTAATCCATGCTTTGTTATGCCTGACCACTAGAAAATCCATGAACCTTCTTAGATAGTAAATGAGAAATGCAAAGTGTACATAGTATATTGAGGTCACTTTTTAGGAAAGTTTTTGTATTTCACTTTGAATTCCTATGATCAAAGTAGCAGCTTAGTTAAAGCTTGTTCTATTTGATATGACCTTTCCCATAATCCATGCTTCCTATAGACCTATCATCTTGCACTAAGAAAGTAAGATAGGAAAGATCCTAGCATGGAATAAAGAGTATACTGTATTAATGATTCAGTCCTAGAATCTTTTCATTCATAACTATCCATCTAGAGAAGAATGCAACCAAGCCTCTAAGATTTTCCTTCTAACCAAGTCCTTGCCCCCTTGATGATCCATGCAATTACCATCCTATAACATATGAAACAATTTGGAAAATAAGTCCTTGCTTATGTTTATCACATTAGGCAAGCTATGGACTTGTGTATAAAATTGGGTGCTCACCTCATTGAAAGAATCCATCAAGTCAACCATTTTTATTAATGATATGAAAGGACTTCACAACATGAATAAGTTAAAAAGTTCAATATTAACCATTTTTTTCCTTCTATGAGAGCCATATTTTTAGCTACTCCTGGGCCTTGTCAAATTCACTCCACTTAAGAAGTATGGCTAGATGTAACAACTATAATGGTAGTTTCCCTTACAAAATTTGCAAAATCATGATAAATTATCTAAACAAATTATTAGATTAATCAACAAATAATTAAGTTATATACAACTTATCATGTTTCTTTGATGGTTGCAATGCCCTTATTGGGAATGGTATCTTTGTGACAAAATCTATATATTTCCAAAATTCATGCATAAAGCCTATATGAATACATCTCTAATATGCTTGAAAATACTATCTCTTATAGTTCTCTATTTTAGAGGTAATTGGAGTTGCTATCTGAATCCTGATGTTATCACCTTAAGTAAACTCATTCAATGCTATCTGTACTAGAACCAAAGTGCCATCTATGATAAATGCTTGTTATTTTTGGAGCTTATAACTATATAGCATGTATGACATTAAACTAAGTAGCCTTAGATGCACTATAAATAATGAATAATCATTAAGTAAAGGAACTTAAAATGTAAACTTATAAATTAATCAAGTAAGCATTCACAATTGGGTTGCAAAACAGATTCATATTTTTACAAGTAAGAAAACTATGTTGTTGATGATGAAGTAATCATATGTATCTTGCTACCAAATCTTGAATAATTGCCAAGTATAAACTGATATGATTTGGCCTAGTATGTTAGCTTAATTTGAAAGGAATCTTCATCTTTCTTGTATTCCAGAATATAGTTGGAGACACTAGTAAGGATCATTTCTAATGTCATGTTCATTATCTGTACACTCATATATGAATAAATGATCACAATAAAATTTTGTTACAAGTAGAATGGAAATTCAACTACTCCAAGATAGAACCCCACTTTAGTATTTTCATTAATAGTCATATCATGGATATGATGGTTTGGAACTATAATCTTCACAAAACATTGAATATCAACCGACCCTATGATGACCATCATCTACTTAAATAAAGGCCTAAAATCCAAAAATTTCTCTAACTTCAATTATGCAAGCATAATGGCTAAACATTAAGAAAATCACTAAAAACAAACTAGACAGCCATAACTCACATAGCATAGAAAAAACTTTGAAACGTAACTGGAAATTGCCTAACTTCTTTTATGCTAGAGTAAATAGTCAATGTAAAAAAAATTAGCATAAAATATTGTGGCATAACATAGAATACAAAAATAGCATATTTGAAAGGGAATTACATTTTGTGAATATAAAATTAAGAGATAGCATCAAATGTAATTGATGCTAATTTTGTGCTCGCTAGCATATTTTCAGCCAAATATTAACATGAAAATAGGTATTAACATAAAACATTTTGATAGTGTGAAAGAAGAAAATAAAATATTCTAGGATCTATAATCACATTCTAATGAATGTTTAACATGAAAACTAAAATACACTAGGGTAAACCAAGTATAGTGGAAAATGAACCATAACACATAAAATGATTTTATGATAGTACTAAGTCCAAAATGAAAAGCATAAAATTTTGCAAATACTTAAAATAAAATTATCCAATGGTTGGTTAAATGACAACATAAAATAAAAGAAAAGAAGAGGAACCATACTAAGAGAAAGAAGGAAAGAAAAAAAAAATATAGTAGAAAAATCTAGAAAATAAGAATCATAAAAACAGTAAAAAATTTGATGATGATGTAATTTCTAGTGCATATGCCCTAGGGTAAAGCAACATTCTATGGACCATAGTTTCTATGGCATGTGCTTCCTTCCTTAATTTGTTGGGCCCTATCTTTTTTCTTTCTGCTTCTTCAACACATCATTTTCTCTACTTTTAATATCACACTTTTTGTTGCTTAGAATGCAAAAATGATGGTCATTCACTTCCTTTGTTCCTTTAAACCCCCTTTCATGTCTTATGCCATGTAAAAATGTTATGTCATTTGTATGATGAATAGTGGAAAATATCTTTTACATAGCATAAGTTACTCTCTACACTAATTTTATAGTGAATAGCATACAAATATTTAACATAGCATGAAATACATGATATATTGCTAAACAACATAAAATCCTTTATGCCTTCATTATGCTACCTAGTATAAACCATTCCTCACATTGAATTCATGCCACATGATGTAAAATGTATTTACACTAACTAGTGTAAAACCCATGGAATATGCTAAAGCCTTCAAATACATTACAATTACACTGAACAACATACTTCTCCAAGCCTATGTAGCCTACATCACTCATGTTGTTCCCTTGAGAAACTTATTCTATGCCCTGATCCTCGATGATGATATATCCTCTTCCTTCAAGCATGCACCTTGTTGTATAACCTATCTTAGCATTAGAACTATATCATATAATATAATTAGGAAAATTTAATTATTTTATTTACTTATCATGTTAGCGGATGTTTTTTCTAAGAATAATAAATAGATGCTAGGTGATCTCTATTTTCATTCTATGATATGAAATGTTCACAAATAGAGTTGTGGAAATAGTTGAGCGATCCATTATATCTTTCTAAATGATTTGGTAACATCATTTGACAAGTAGACCAAAGATATTTAGATCCTAAATCTATCAACCTCCAAGAATACATTGCAACCATTGATAAACTCATTGAGTGACCTGAACACTTGATATGAATACTAGACTTGGAAGCCATTGACATAACTAAAGATACCCTTAGAGAAACCCCAGTCACTACCAACAAGGGTGAAGAAAAATCCTTGAAACTAAGTTTAATGTTAATGCTAGAATGCATGCAAAGCATTTATTAGACTTTATATAAATAATATTAAACATGGTCTTACAATAACATGCTAGGGTTAGACCCACAAATGATTTAGTACAACATAGTATTAGATCCTAAAGTTAAGCTAGTCAACAAAAGATTTGTCAAGTTTACATTGACCTATCCTTGATTATTCATGACAAAATTAAGAAGCTTTATCAAGATGGTTTCATTAAGGTAGTAAACTATGTAGATTGGGTGTCTAACATGGTTATAGTACCTAATAAAAATGGGAGCATTCACATATGTATAGATTTTCATGATTCCAACAAAGAAATAATTATAGATAACTTTCCATTACCAAGTGTTGATCAACTTATTGATACAGTAGTTGGTCATGCATTGCTATCCTTTATCAAAGAATTTTCAAGATATAATCAAACTAGAATCATTCTAGAACACTAATTATACATAGCCTTCATGCCACCTTAGGGAACTTTCTATTACACTATGATGCCTTTTATATTAAACAATTCTGGGATCACGTATCAATGCACAATGACATACATTTTTAATGATATTATGCTTAACATTTGAAACAATTATGTAGATGATATAGTAGTAAAATAAAGAGTAGCCAACAATCATGCTTCGGATTTATACACTATCCTTCAATGTTTTCTCAAGATAAACTTTGGTTGAATCCAAAGAAATGCATCTTTAGTGTCAAAACTAGAAAAATACTTAGCTTTGTAGTGTTGGAAGTAGGAATACATGTTGACCCAAATAAGGTAAAATCCATAGTCAACATGTTAGTGCCTACTAAACATAAAGAGTTGCAAGGATTACAATGAAGGTTGCTATTCATTTGCAGGTTGATTTCTAGATTGATTGATAAGATTTAACCTATGCAAAATTTACTAAAAAAGTATTAATTTTAATTAGAATGATAATTGCCAAGATACCTTTGAAAATATCAAACAAGAATTAGCCAAATTACCAACAATGTATCCACCACAAAAAGATAAGTTATTTTACATTTACCTAGAAACTTTCAATATGTCTATAGATTCTTCACATTATCAAAAATAAAGTGATGGGGCTGAGATGCCTATCTATTACTTAAGTCATGCCCTTGTAGTCTTTGAAACCTCATACATCATGGTTGAAAAAAATTACCTAGCCCTAGTCTATTTTTTGAAGAAGTGATGATACTACCTTTTTTGAGCACAAGTAAACATCATTTGTAAAGATAATGTTTTACTTCTAATATATATGAAAATAGTAGAATTTCTCGATGGAAATCCATAGTAGTTGACTTCAATTTACATTTTTTGTCATGAACTACAACCAAAGAATAAGCTATTGCTAGTCAAATGGCAACACTTCCTATAAAAGATAATGCTACTATAGAACTTGGATTTCTAGATGAACATATCAATGCTATTAAAGATATACCTAAAAAAATAGAAAGTAATACTCAACTTTGATGGGGCCTATAATGCACATGGAGCTAGTATTGCAGCCATTTTCACCTTTCCTTTAAATGACATCCTATCCTTAGTCTTTCCATTTTACTTTCCATGTACCAACAGTGTGGCCAAATATGAGGGGCTTATATGTAGACTTATTGTAGCTCATAAGCAAAAGATTACATGGCTAATTATCAAAGGTGATTCTTAACTTAGCTAAAAATTTAACCAAAACCTTTAAAGACATTGATATCCAACACATTCCTAATAGTAAAAACATACGAGTAGATGCCATAACTACTTTGGCCTTAACAATGACACTTGAAGTATTATGTAAGATACCATCAATGAATATGACTTGTGCTTAACCTATTACACAAGAGAACCAAGAGGTGCTTATAGCTAGTGTAGATAATGAGATCCAAATTGAGTGTTTAAATGATATCAAATACTATTTGTTACATGGTGAACCTCCTTAACATATGAATTCAACTCAAAATGATGCTATACATAAGAGAGCTAAACAATATGCTATTGTTGCTAATAATATATTGTGTTGAAAATCATTATGATGGTGTAATATTATTTTATCTTAGAAAAGTAGAAGCATAAGCAATATTACAATAAGTACATGAAGGTTTGTATGGAGGACTTATAGAACCTAGAATTATGACCACTAAGATTAGGCATTTAGGTTACTACTAGTCTAACATGAGTCATGATTGCATCTAGAAGGTAAAAACTTTAGACACTTTCCAATGACATGACAATATCATACATATTCTACCAATAGAGTTACATACTAGATAACTTGACCCTTCCAATGATGGGATCTTGACATCATCGAACTATTAACATCAAAATTATCTACAGGTCATAGTTTCATCATTACTACCACAAAGTACTTTACAACATGGGTAAAAGACATCTAGTTGAGGCAAATAACATCATAACAAGTTTGCCAATTTATCATGGATAATATCATTTCATGATTTGAATTACTATTCACCATCATTACAGATAATAGACATCAATTTAGCAATAATGAAATAAAAGCTTTCTATAAATACTTAGGTATTCATCATTTTCTTTCATGCCATATTACACATGAGCCAGTGGTTAGGTAAAGGGAAATAACAAGATTATAATCAATCCTCTTAAGAGAATGATAACTAATAACAAGCGTTAATGACATGAACAACTATGATATGCATTATGGAATTATAGGATAACTTTCTACACTGTAACTGGTGTCGCATATTATAGCCTTGTATATAATTGTAAAACCATCTTATGCTTGGAATTACAAATCCCATATTTAATAATGACCTTATCTAACCACATCAACAAAGGTCAAAATAATGCACAATGCATCATTGACCTCACTTAGTGGAGAAACATTGCTTGTAGAAACTCAATGGTATTGAATGCTATCAAGAGAAGGAGAAACAACAACATTACCTAAATTCAAATTAGTAAAACATTAAGATAGATGACTTAGTTCTAAAAGCTATTCATGAGCCTGCTAACAAGTTCACACTAAATTAGAGAGGACCATTTCTAATCATAAAGATCTTTGGTAATGACACATTCAAAATTGTTGACATGGATGAAAATGAGTTATCCAATTTGATCAATCACTTATATATAAAGTTATATTATATCTATCACTAATCTTATTTCTCTTATTTTAGTTTTAGTTTTTGTTAACAGGTTAAACTTGGTATGGATAAAATAACTGCATCTCATTATTCAATAGCAAACAAGTGAATGAATGCATCTCCATCGACACTCTTTTTTTCCTCTATTCTCTTCCATGACTAAAAGATATTATAAATATTATTGACTCTATCAAGCATGCAAGCTCATGAGGCTTTTGGAATTGCTGTATTACTAGCACCTACATTATCATCCTTAAAATACATGTTCTAAACATGGGCATTACTTGTCCCTTTTTCTATCTCTCTACATCATTACATGTATTTATCCTTTTAAAGTTGCTAATTGGTTTCTTCCTAGTCATGTTGAAGGGACATTCTAGAAGGTGCTGTAAAGAGGCTACTCAATGAGAACGAAGTTTCCTTGTAACTTCAACATATCTTACTCGATTAGATTGTTTACCCATATGTTCACTAGAACTATCCTTCCCTTTTTCTTCTTCTCCTTGTCTCATTTCCTAATAATATTGATAACCACATTATCAACTATTAATCTTTTCCTTGCATAAAGTTCATCCTATTCAATCTTGCTCATGTGAATTATTGACCTCATGCCACATGATAACAACTACTACTTGTGTCTAAGTATTTAAGACAAGCATGATTATATTTAAATACTTTAAAAGCCTAATGCCTATCAAAATGACATCTATGTCAACTATAGAATGTTGGCTAGTACGATAAAAGTATACTTCTCTAAAAGAAGAAGAAGAAAAGAAGGATCATCATGAATTTTAATGAATGTTGGACTAAAATTATCATGAAACAAATGTCATGTTTTTTTTTACAACAAACCATTATTTCCAAGAAGGCATCTCCTAATGGTCAAGTTATAACTAATTGTTATGATCTCAGATGAAAACAGAGGTAATTAGGATGTCATCTGTAGCATCATGTTATGGACAGATACTTATGGATTAGAGTTATGATTGCTGTCCCTTCATGCTGATAAATTTCCTAACAGACTTTGCTAATTCCCACTGTTAATCATTCATCCCTCTTCTATTAACATAGTTTAGCATCTATGAAAGAAAGTATGACACAGAAGCATGTGTACCAAACCTTCAATGGTATTTTGCATTCTTTGTTGACATTCTTCAAGATGGACCTCAAAACATTAATGAATATGTACCAATGAAACATCTCAAATGAAATTCATTTGTATCCTAAAAAATGAATGTCTTATTTATATGATTAGCTTATAATTTTGAATTGAAGAAAAAACATAAGAGTTTCCTTGTACCTACTTCAAAAAATTATTTTATAGCATCCCTTCTTAATCAAAGTCTTTTGAATGTAAATCTAGTATAAAATGTAAAAATTTCACTGTGATTCTTGCCTAGTGTATGTTTTCTTATTAGTGTATTTTGCAAAATACACTAGGAGGTACGTTGTAAAAGTCAATGTTGAACTAGATAGGGTTCTTCATTACACCACCTAACTATTTTAGCATAAAAATAGCATGCTTTGGGCCTATAAATGTTAAAACCAATGCTTCACTTGAGGATTTTTTGGATATTTTTTAACTTTGAAGCAAAATTTGAGCATTAAGAGTAGCATAAACCAACAAAAAAAACCTTGGACCTTGATCTACACTGAGCAAGAAACTGAATTTATTCACTTCTTCTCTAGAAGGAAGTCGTAAAGTAACCTATCAAAACAATAGAATTTTCACAATGTGATAACCTTCTAGAAGTAGGATCTTGAGGTAGGTTAGAGCATCCCATGTATGAAACATTTCTTTTACCATTTTTAGGAATAGATCTAACTTTGAACCAATTAGCATCCAACAAGTTTCTATAACTAGAGTAGCCTTGACGCCTTCCCTCTACAACTAAGCATCTAACACTTCCTGGGTCCTTTATGCCTAGATCTATACTATCTAAACTTTTATGCACATTTTAATACAACTTTATAGAGTTTTTAGTTTTTCTTTTTTTTGTGGCCAAGTTTACATTTTATCATTTTCTTATCAATGATCTATTAGATCTAACAAGTTTGACTCATTTACATGGGTTTCCCTTTTTTGTTTGTCTGTGTCACACTCGTTATTAGTCCATAAGTCTTTAGATGATCAAGCTTCCTACAAGACCATCTAAGACATCCCAGATCTACTTTCTAGGTTTGTATAGATCTAGGGTTTAAACTATTTCATCCATGGAAATCTTTGGTTCTCTAGCATGTTGATGAGTCATCCTTTTGTGACCCCGATGTTAGATATGCAACGTTAGAGTCTTGATGTCGCATACTAGATGTTGGGGCTAACAAGCGATGTTGGATACCCAACGTCGCCTCATCTGGATCTTGCCTATAAATACTACACTTGGGTTCCCAGAAGAAATAGCATGTAGAGCATAGGGAATAGAGAGATATTTTAATTTTCAGTTTCTTCTCTTTTAAGTTTGTTATTCCTAGTGCATGCCCACAGTGTGATGCTTCTAATTGTATGACACCTTTTTTCAAGTGTGACATACTTGGACATATTACATGACTAGCAATAAAGATCGAGATTACTTCCATCATTGCAGCATCCACTTAGTTTATTGTTTCTTTAATTATTTATTACTTTATTTAGTTAAATATTTTCATTTATTGCTATTTACTATTCCTGTTATTAAGCAGAATGTGTATGCCTTAATCACAACTGTTTAGGTGTAAATACTTGGTAATCCAGAGGTGTATCATTTGGCACAACTAGTGAGGTACACTTGGCAACCCCAGAAGTAGTCTCACAAAGTCCAAGATGTGTACATATGGTTAAGAGTGGATACCATCACCCATAGGCTAGTTAGATTTTATTTTCCATTATTCACTAGTTTAATTAATTCATCTCTTTTATGTCATCAGGAGTATTGTAGAATTAGAAAACATCATATGCCTCACTTTGGACTAAACCATACGTGATAAAGCTACCACTAATACAAGTGGGAAGACAACGAACTATGATCAAAGCATAGCAATATAGATATCACAACTAGTCCCATCCATAGAATTCAACCAGATCATTTGTGAATGCTTGTGATTCATATGGTTGAGCATAGGGGTACTTTGCTGCTCATCATTGGTGCCATTGTCGGGGATGGTGCTAGTTATCTAGATTAGTTATATTATACATGATCACTGTAAAATGCATTAACGATATATCTTTCAAAAACTCTTAACTCACACACATCATAAACCAACAACGTCTCACCCACATGGAAATGGCAATGCACTGTATAGCAAACACATTCATTGGAGAACTAACGAGATATATGATGAAAAAAATTGGAGTGATCAAACTTATGCAAGGGTTTCTTATGATCATGACCACACTAACAACATTCAAAGAATACATTCACCTAAGGTAGACAATCTTAGAGGAGATGAGGTAGGTCCTAGACTAGGGGAGGCCTCAAGGCCTAAGAGCTCCTCAAAACCAAAAAATGATAAATTAAGGAACCTTGAGGAACACCATAGGAGCCATGGCAACTCTTCTAGTTCCTCATATTCCTCTTTCCCTTCAATGTCTAGTTTTGATGAAGATGAACATATGTATAGAGATAGAGCTGCACTAAAGGGTCAGACTAAAAATTGGAATCGAACCCATGAGAAAAGTCAAAGAAGTTACCATGAACATAGAAATTTTTCTCATAATTTGTTTCATGATGATGAACCCATACTGGCCACCAAGAGCCTAATGCATATGACAGAGGCCATTAAGATATCTCACAGGCATCGCAAAAAGAGTTGACTACGTAAGCTTGACGTGAATAATATTCTCAAATTTGTAGGAGGCTATGATTTAGATCTGTAACATCATTTGCAAGCCTTCTGTGATGCCTGTGCTAACTATAACATTAAAATAAAATGGCAAAAGCTTAAGCTCTTTCCTAGGATACTAATTGATAAAGCCCAATTGTGGTATAGATCGTTGAGACTAAACTCAATTTAATAATGGTCCACAATGTTGGAACTTTTCAATGAGAAATACCAAACCTATGAAAGAGTGTCCAATCTAAGAAGAAAAATCCAAGAGTGGAAATAAGAACAACATGAACCTTTGGACATGGCCTTAGATAGATATTATGCCTTATTAAATTGATGCCCAGGCCATGGTTTCTTTGAGGAAGAGAAACTTTAGCACATCATAGATGGGCTTCATAATGAAATAAGGGCAACCCTTAGGATGTATGCTCCAAGGAAATTATACAAGCTCTAAGCCCATACAAAGAGCTAATAGAGCATATGGCAAAAGAATAAGGAGAAATGCATAAATGAAAAAATGTAGAGAAAAATCAATGGGACCCAACTCTTCAATAGGAGGAGGTCCAAATTTATGGTAAGGAGAATGATCTTGCAATAGACTTTGCTAATAAAGGAGTCTATTAATGATCTAGAAGAAAAGCTTAATAGGATGTCCAAATGGGTAAATGATAGTGTCACAACTCTTGTTGAGACAGTTGTGGAGAAGCTCATGCAACACATGCCAGGAAAAAAAAATAAATAGGGGACACAGAATCAAGAAACAGTTAGGAACACTTTTTGGTAAATGAGAAAAGTGGCTAATGAAAGTGAGGCTAAAGACTCCACCAAAGATGAAGATGATGGATGTGATCTATGCATATATGACCATCCAAAGGGCCAATGCCCTGTATTATTGCATCTACAGGAGTATTGGGTAGATGCCTTAAATCTGAGATTTGTGTAAAAGCACATGCCTAGGAGATTTCCTCTCCCACAAGGTAATTTTAGATAGTCCCACAATCAATCATACCATCCTAGGGGGACTTATTACCAGCCTTAGCATGGCCCTCAACTGTAGTGGCAACAACCACAGTCGTGGGGGAGGCCACCACCAAATCAACCATACCCACTGAAACCTCAAGGATATTATGTTCAACACCCTAGTTCTCGAACCAGTTTTGCATCCTCTACTTCAAATTGTCACTACCACTCTCCTAAGTACCATCAATACATGACATCCCTTGAGGGATCATAACCTCACACTTCTTACCATTCAAATTACCCTCGATATTCTCATCATCCACCTCCTTATACACCATTGTTAGTAACTTAGGAAGGCCTAGCACCCCAATATCAACAAATTAGTGCCACTTGTGTTGCAATTGTGCATAGACATGTTGACACCAATGGGTCCCAACTGCAACATCAGAAATGTCCCTTTTGGAGGAAAGATCATAAGCCAAAACAAACCACGCATGAACCCATTGCATCAACCAAGCTAGCACAATGCCAATTTGGTGCACCACCTTCCCTATCTCAACCAACGTCCCCTGACTATATACTAGGGCCACCATCCATCAGTCCTCTAGTTTCACATCCAACCAATAAATCTACAAACATGGGAAGACAAATCAATCCATGCATACCGCCTCATAATCAAGGATGCTATCATGGGCTAGTCATCCATAATATTAACACACCTCATATCTTAATCCATCATACATATAACAATTAGGTGTGTGATCAAAAATCATTTTACCTAGCCACCACACCACCAACGGCCACCCAATGGCTAGGGCATGAAAGGTTCCCAATGTTTCATACATGCATGGATCTATTTATCCACTTATTAATCCTTGTCATGGCCAAATGTTTAGTTGTGGGGGTTACCCAAAATTCTAATCTTCAGGGTTTTTAAGTGCTTTTTATCTTTTTGTTTTACAATTTTTTATCATTTTCCTATTTGTCTACTTTTTTCTAATTGTCATTTTAATTTTCTTTGTATGTAATCTCGCTATTGATCATGTTTCCCATTGAGGTGAGGTTTTTCTCTATGTTTTTGAGTCATAAGGGATTGGTTATTTGAACATTGGGACCACTATATCCATTTACCCATTCCATTAATAAGAGGTTCTTACTCTAGTCATAATGGTAATCTTTTTCATCATCCAACCTAATAATAAATCTATAATCATTATGTCTGGATAGAAGAGTGTAGAACTAAGATGGAATGTAAAGGATGTGACATCAAGGGGATTTGTGGATTCTCTTTGGCTACTTTTGTATGTTCTATCATGTTGATGAGGTTGTAACCATATCCTTGTAGAAATGGGAGTAAGAGCAACTTGAGATGGCACTAAATAAACTTCTATGGGTTCCACTGGAAAGACATGTACCCATGCCTGAAGATTGATGACTTCTCCAAACTAGCAAAAAAAAAAAAAGAACAATGATTGTGCCATACTAATGATCCTCCCTTGGACAAAATTCCAAGTGATGTTACTCCTCATGACTTTGGTAGTCTTATAGTTATTTGTTAATAGGATAAAATGATGCGGTGTCACTGAAAGGTGGTTTGGACTTGGTTTGAATCTTGGAAAGATAGACACATGGTTATAAAACCATCAATAACACACAAGGTTTCATTATGGCCATGGTACGACACCTCATGTCCCGATTTCTACGATCCCCTCTACGGTCCATCTCATCTTGTTGTCCCGATGCTCATAACTTGTGGTTTTGTGTAACATAGAGTTTTTAGTTTAATTAAATGGTTTTAACATGTGTGTTTTGTTTCATAGGTATGTGTCGCATTCAACTCCTCTGATGCCTATGGACATTAGAGGTGTGGTTCCACAAGGGCATCATAGGCTAGAGCTTGCTTTGGGGAGCATCCACTTGTGTAAGTTATGTTGACTTATGCTTGTTTAATGTGACCACATCATTTTTCACCTTCCAATCACTCAATTTGTTCCATTTTATTGTTTTGCTTATCATGTAATTCAACTATCTCACAATCACACTTTCAATGTCCTTTCTCTCACTCATTCTCACATTTTTCACATTGATGACTTCACCTTATCGTACTTTTGGTGCCTCCAATTAATTTTCCACTTACCCAAAATGAAAAATTTAACTTTCAACCTTCCAATTCATCCTAAAGCTTTCATTTGCATGATCATTAGCCCCATGAAACTCAAAATTTTTGGACCTCAATGTTGTGTACCCAACATTAGGTAAAAAAGTATATATAGTTGACCCCCGTGCAACATGAAATTCATTTCTCTCATTTGCTCCTAGGGGAGTTATTGAAATTTTTTTCTCATGAATTAGAGCTTTGCACTTCCATCTTTGCCTTGTGATATCTCGCTCTTTAATGCTGTGATTTTCATGTCATTCAAATCTATCTAAACTTGAAGTGTTCAACTTAGTCATTGTGGGGGGGGGGTGGTGGTGTGTGGGAGGGGGAGGGGGAGGGGGAGGTATCATAAGGGTAAGGATGTTAAAAAACCTTAGGAATTATAATGAAAAATCACTAACAATAATGCTAGATGTCCAATTTTTGTAACCCATGGGCCCATAACCATTATTTTAAGCCACAAATAATGAAAAAGAAACTAGTTGCAATGGGTTGTAGAAGAGATAGACACTTTTTGGGGGATTTTTCTCAAAAATTTTCCCAACCCTACAATCATATGCATTATGAACTCAATGAACTAAGGTTATGAGTAAGGTATAAATTGATTAATGATAATAAACATAACCTTGGTAATACCTAGTATTTTTCTTAATTATAGATGGCCCCAAAAAGAGGTGCTTAGGGTGAACCCTCGCAGAAAGCCGCTAAGCATCCACTTGATGGTCGCGTCCAGCAAGGAGAACATGAGTAACATGTTGAACAGTAGGCCTAGTCTTTCAGTATCTATCAAGAGGCTCCTACTACTAGGCAATTGGCCTAAGGAGAGGTGGAAGAAGTATTAGCCTCCGAATAGGAACAATGTCTCACATTGCCTCTCGACTACCTTGCTGCCACCTTGAAGAAATCCTTATTAGCTTTGGTCATTGTGGAAATGAGCTTCGGTCTATTTGTGGAGTTTGCTCCAGAAGTGGTGTGGACACAACTCAAAGCATCCCCATTATGGCCTTTCTTGTCCAATAGTGGTGACTGGTACCTAGGCAAAGTCCATCAATCTTGGCATAACAAAGACGAGTGCACACTATTAATATTTGTGGGGTTATTGTCTCTTACTTAGTTAAGGACATTGCTGTAGCTCTCAACCTACCCAATGAAGGGGCCAAGGTTACTCACTTGTCCACTAGATTTGACCCCAAAACAAAGAAAGTATGGTTGAGGTGGGCATATGGTAAAGAAGACAAGTCATGCCATGAAATGACTTTGGAAGAGAAAACCTACTTTAAGATTGGGACATACCACCTGTTTCCTACCAAAGGGCTCAATTGAATCTCAACCCATGCTACTAGGAGAAGTGCCATTCTAATGGGAAAATTTGTAGTCAACCTTCCTCAATATTACTTCATAGAAGTCCAATAGTGGTTCAAAGAAATGAAGTTAGGGAGACCAAAACTTCCATTTCTCTGTTTGATTAGAAAGCTATGCAAGCATGCTAGAATCTTGGAATATACCAATGATATCCCTAGGAAGGCCCAACACACCTCTTTGCGGAACTTCTAAAAATTGCAACACTAAGAAAAGATTCTAGTGAGGAGCGAGAAGCTAAAAAGGAGACTGAACCAAGAATAGAAATGCAACAAGAGCCTAAGTAGCATCCACAAGCACAGGCTCCACCATTGCCATCAAAAGATTATAAACCATTGATGAGCCACTTGCAGAGAATTGTTGAAACCACCAACTGTGGAAGTAGGGATGAGGCCAATCTCTTCTAGGTTATGGACGATGTCATACGACTCACCATATTAGTTGATCCAACAAGGGGAGAGATCTAAATTTAGTTAGGAGGAGGGGATCCCAATGGTCATACGATATCTCTGAAAATACTACATATTTTCAAGTCACATTGGAAACTAGAGAGGGCATCACAGTCATGGTGCTACAACATGAGGATGTAGCAGGTGTAGTAGAGGTGATCACTGATCACATTAAGGAGTTGTTCAATGTTCTTGTTGTGCCTTTGACTAATTTGGTAGGAGCTAGAGATGCAAAAATGCTAGTTGGGACCTCAATGACTCCTACAGTGCATGAGGACATGCTTGATCACTTGCTGCAAATGGGTTAAGCAATGACCACTCTATTTGACATCCCTAGCGATGTCACTACAACATAGTCAATCCTCATCACCACCAAAGGAAAGTTGGTCATGACAAAGGTCAAGGTAGAATATGTAAAAGCTGAGGTACAAAGATTGCAAGAACAATTAGTGGCCCTACATACTAAATAATAGGATCCTGCCCATTTTGTCACACCAGACCAACTAGAGTAATTTAGGATAAAGGAGTTCACCAAGCTAGCAAAGGAGAAAGTAGTTGTAGAGTGAGAGAAGGAGATGTCAGTTTGGAATGCCTTTGCTGCAGATGCATAATCTCATGCATATAAAAAGGCACTGACCACTATCCAAGAAGAAAATAAGTAGCTCACTATAGAGAATTCCTAGTTGACCATTGTAGAAAAACAAAATAACATCTTGGAAGAAAGCATCCACCAGTTGTGAGAACAACTAGTGAGTGTCAACTAGGATATGAGTAGATTGGCTAGGCAAAATAGAACCCTCTCCATGGAGGAGGTATGCGCTATAAAGATAGTAATCGATATCAACGCATGGTAGAGCAAGTACAAAAATCATGAAAAATTAAAAGAATACTTTCGTGACCAAGTTGGCATGTATAAGGAAATCAATGAGAAGGAAATCAAGATGGCCAAGGCCCATATTAGCTCCTTGTCATCGTAGAATTCTAAATGGCAGACCATCTTGGATAGTTATGCCATGGTTCGATAAGTGAAAGTAAAAAATAAAGAATTGTAGATAGAAGATTTAAAAGAATACTTGGTGTTGGCTAACCTTAGATATGCCAACCTTGCCATGTTAATAGTAGATCATCCCTAAAGTGAGCTAGAAAAAAAAGTGGTGACCACCTATGCATTGTATGAGAAAGAGTTTGTGGATCAAAAAGATGCTTTGCAAAAGTTGTAAGAGGCAAACTTAGAGTTGGAGGTGGTCAAAGCTAGTTATTAGGGATAGAAAGATGTAGCCTCGAACCTACCTTGTAGGTTGATGGATTAGCATGAGCTCAAAGATAAAGCTAGGGATTTTGAGGAAGAACAATGACAGTTTGTGACATGGTATGTAAAAGCGAATCAAATGTTCTTGTAGCTGCCATGTCCTTGAAATGTACTAGTGCTAGCACACATCAGCATAGTAGCCTAGAAAGTGCATAACCCAAGGATAGAGGAAGAAAAATTTCAGGCCTTGCTCAACCAATATAAGTTTCAATGGCCTAGCGACAAAGGGAAGTAGTAGATAGAAGAGCCACAACCTCTGGGCACTACATGATCTTCCTAGTCTTATTTTTTTCTTATTTTGTTTTATAATAATGTGTTCCATTTTTTATACTACACCACTATGGCATGCAAAGAGTCAATTATTTTATTTATTATTTGAGTTAGTCAATAATCCCATACCTACTAATAACTTGTAAAAACAAACTTGTTCCTCATTTTGTTTAACTCAAGGATGAGTTTTCATTTAGTTGTTGCGGGGGTGGGTGGTGTGTGTATGATGAGTCATCCTTTTGTGACCTTGACATTGGATATGCAACATCAGAGTCTTAACATTGTGTACTTGATGTCAAAGCTAATAAGTAACGTTGGATAACCTATATTGCCTCATCTAGATCTTGCCTATAAATACTACATTTGGGCTCATAGAAGAAATAACATGTAGAGCATAGGAAATAGAGAGATAGTTTAATTTCTAGTTTCTTCTCTTTTAAGTCTATTATTCCTAGTGCATGCCCGTAGTGTGATTCTTGTAATCGTACGACATCTTTGTTCAAGTGTGACATACTTTGACACATTACATGACTGGAAATAAAGATTGAGATTACTTCCATCATTGAAGCATCCACTTAGATTATTGTTGCTTTAATTATTTACTCCTTTCTTTAGTTAAATATTTTAATTTATTGCTATTTACTATTCTTGTTATTAAGTGGAATGCATACACCTTAATCATATACAGTTAAGTGTAAATACTTGGCAATCCAGAGGTGTATCATTTGGCACAACCAGTGACGTACACTTGGCAACCCCAGAAGTAGTCTCACAAAGTCCAAGACATGTATGGACAATTAAGAGTAGATACCATTTCCCATAGGCTAGTTAGATTTTGTTTTTCATTATTCATTAGTTTAATTAATTCATCTCTTTTTCGTCATCAGGAGTAGCATAGAATTAGAAAACAGCATACACCTCACTTTGGACTAAACCATACATGATAAAGCTACCACTAGTCCAAGTGGGAAGATAGCGAACTACGATCAAAGCATTGTGATATAGATATCATAACTAGTCCCATCCACAAAATTTGACCGGATCATGCATGAACGCTTGTGATTCATATGGTTGAGTGTAGGGGTACCTCACTGTTCATCACATGTGAACTTTCTATAGCTATAAATATCATCTATATCATCAATCAAGATAAGAAATAAGAAGATATTATTTGAAGATCAATATCCATTATTTCACTTGGTGGATTTATTATAATTATAGCTGTAAAAAGAAGATCAAGTTGAAGAATAGGATTTGTGGCTAACAAAGAACCCATCAAAGGTTAAAGACTAATTTTTGCTAAAGTTTTGAATTTAGCTCTTAAGTGATTAAGAATTCCTTTAAATATTAATCAATTTGGGCTGTTGTTGTTTCTTGATCACCCATTCTATCATCATCTATCTTAGATTAGTTGGTATTTGATTTTAATGTTATTTGGGAATTAATTTCATTTCCTTAATTATACTATGACTTAACCATTTGTTGACTACAAACTCATGGTATCCTCAAGGATATTCCATAACCTCACCATAAGTTATAGTATTGCAAGAAAAAAACCACTATCTTTGCATGTCATAACTTTATCATAATTTATGGTATTATAGTGAACCATGACTTGTGGTTGTGTCAAAATTCCAAAGGGGATAAGAGGAAAAAAGTTATCAACTTTTTGATAATCATAACCCATGTTCAGGCCAACCATGATCACACCACAACTCGTGATCTCCTAATCACGAGTGTGCCATGATCCATGATCCTTGTCCATAGCTCTTAGAAAAACCATGACTAAACCATGACCTATGGTCTTAAATCATGAGTAGAGCATGACAAATGATCTATAATACCATGAGTACACCACCACTTATGATCTTAATTATGATTACCTTTTTGGCTATTTATGAAGTTGGGGAAAAAGACATACAGAGTAAAAAGGGATCTTCCTCTATTGTCACCTTCAATAAGCAACTACATTAAGGTGTAAGTAGTAGCCACATGTAGCACTTTATTTTAAGAATTTTATAAAGAAATTTATATTGCAATTAAATTGTTAGGGACTACTAGTCATAGTCATTCATATTCTAAGATTGTGTTACATCTTGAACTATAAAATAATTAAATTATAAAATCACTTAAGAGGCATGATAAATAAATCTCAATTACTTAATAAACCCTAAATAAATTAAAATACTTATAAAAATATATAAGCATATAAAAAATTATAAACTTAATAATTTAAAAAATCACTTAAAATTCATGTTAACTTATTAATATCCATGTAAGCCTTATTACAACATAAATCAAAGTTTGATAGAAATTTCATATTTATAGCCCAAATGAAAAATACATAAAATGATCAAAAACATAACAAAAAATACAAAAGGGATCATCTTTTATCTAGTTTCAATCCTTCTTCCAACTTCACCTTGACCACATCCAAAGCTTCCTACTAAATCTACATGGAAAACACACATGATAAGTTAGAACATCTTTATAGAAGAGAAAATCCATTTAGAAGCTCCTAAGAACATGACTAGAGGGTGGTGTACAAGCTACAAAACACATTGTTAGTATATCTAGAATGTTTATTCATATAAACATTAACTTATAGTTAATCATAAAATGCATAAATTAATCACAGATGTTTGGCTTTCTCTTAATAGTGATATTTCCATGGGGTTCTAGCATCAGACATTAGAATAACTATAAGGCTAATCCTATCTTAAACTAGCCCTAATGTAAGACAAGATCACCGGTCACCATTGTTTGAATGCATCATTTCTACTTGATGTCTATATAAATGCATCACCTTCAAAAATAACATAGTAGGAAGATGAAGCCAAAATGTAGAGTGGAAGATGATAAAAATGGTAAATTATGCTAAGTGATATAAACAAGGATTAAATCAACCACACATGTAATATGGTTAGATTATCAATGAAAACCATCACAAAGAGAAAAGAAGGTATAATAAGGCATGTTTTTTATTGAAATTAATGGAATTAAGAATATTTCTTCTACCTTGAAAGATCAATTACCAATNAACCTAAATATCTATTAACATGTCTCATAATCATATTATTACTTGATTCCATAATCATAGAATAAAATATGCAAATATAAATTTAATCATAAATAAAGTACCTATAATGATCCACCATCATCCTTTTAGCTTGTCCACATTTAAGAGGAACAAGAGTTAGTAAAGATAATTATAAAATAAATCCAAGTAAAATATAAAAATACCAAAGTGTCACATATGGGTAAGAAGCCAAGAGTCCAAACCTTAAGATGTATAATAATTAAAATGTGTCAAGTTCAAGTCTCAATAGCATAAAAAAAGAGGTATTAACATACATTTTTAAGGTATAATACAACATTATACAGTAAAATAAAACTCTTAATAAATACTATTGTAGAGGTTCTATGCCTTAGAACACCAGGGTATTACATGTTTCCACTCTTCAAGGAATTATAGCCCTTGAAGATGAGTAAAAAAACCCACTTAATGCATCATTCTTCTTACACTAAAGTTCTTCTTAAGCCTCTAAAATGTCGATAACCCTAACATGTTAATTAGAAAAAATTCCTTTAAGACTTGAACAGTCAAGAACCATGCACTTCCAACCATAAACCATATTCTATAACATGATTTATGCTCATGCATAAACCTCAACTTCTTGCATTTAATCTCATTTATAAAACTTTCTCCAATAACATAGATTTTCTTTAGCCTTTGAGGATTCTCGTGTTACACCATAATTTCCATGAATTTGGAGCAAACTTGTTTCTTCAAACGTATATCCTTTTTATGCCATAAAATTCATTTCAAAACTTTACAAATTAAAAAATGTAACTTATTATCTAAAAGTGTAATTTCTTGTACAAATATTTTTTTTCAAAAGTTTCATTAATTTAAAGAAATATCTCATAGCTCAAAAAACTCTTTCTTGCAAAATAATCTTTTAGTTTATATATTCACTAATTTGGATAAATAACTCAATATCTAAAATACATTTCCTTACAACATGGACATCCAAAATAATATTGGAAACATTATTAAAAATCACCACCATACCTCATAACCCTAGTACTTTCTCTAAAAGCTTCATTTTCTTATTCTATTTTCTAAATGCACCTACAAAAACTTATACAAAACTTTAATAAGTGATCTAAAGTCATGGTTTGATATGAAATTGTCACATTCTGAATTGTACAATAATTAAATTATAAAATCACTTAAGAGACATGATAAATAAATCTTAATTTCTTAATAAATCCTTGAGAAAGTTAAGCACTTATAAAATCATATAAGCATATAAATACTTAAAAACTTAATAATTAGAAAACCACTTAAAATCCATGTTAATTTATTAATTCCCACTTAGGTGTCATTACAACATAAATAAAATTTCAATAGAAATTTCATATTCATGGGCTAAATTACAAGTTCATAAAATGGCCAACAACATAACAAGAAATACAAAAGAGATAAATTTTCATCCAATGTTGATACTTCTTCTAGCTTCATTTTGACCACCTCTAAAGCTTCCTTACATGAGGGTTGGTTTAAAATAGGATTAGTCTTATAGTTATACTAATGTCAGATGCTAGAACCTCATGGGAATTACATTGTTAAGAGTAAATCAAACATCTATGATTAATTTATAGTTTTATGGTTAACCTAATAAGTTAATGTTTATATGGATCTATATTCTAGCTACACTAGAACTGTGTTTTGTAGGTTGGGCCACACCCTCTAGTCATGTTTCTAGAAGCTTCTAAGTGTATTTCCTTTACTATGAATGTGTTCTAACCCTTCATACATGTGTTTCACATAGATTTAATAGCTATACATCAACTATTAGTTTAGAAACCTTCATGCATGTCCAAACAAATTATTGGTTTATGTTATAACTAGTATCAACCTTATAACTACCCTACAGTCCTAGCTCCTCATACCACTCTAAAATAGGCTTGAGCCTAACTAAATGTACAATTTACAAGTGACATGATTAGTTTCTTCCAAAAGGCTTTTCCATTGAATGACTAGTATTACATTAGTTGCCTGATAAAACTATGCTAATTTATGAATATCTTAAATGATTGTTTAAGGTTTTTGAGATGTTAATCATGCACATACATGTCTAAAATGTCTTCTAGTCACCATCATTTAAATGCATGGTGTAGGGACACCACTTATAAGCTTCTTTTTTTATCCCTATAGGTAGAAGACCAAAGGTTTCAAGTATGAAAGACATCTTGGTTACCTATAGTATTGCTTAGTTGAGAGCTAGCAATTAATAGTAGATGCTCCATATGCTTGAAAAAAATCTTGGCCAAGAGGAAAGACATCGGAAAAAATATATCAAGGAATTTTACATTAAATTTTATAAATTATTCCATAAAGTTAAGTTAAATTAGGAGGAACATGAATAGGTTTTAATCTTTCTTTGAGGTTTAAAAATGATAAATTAGTAGGAGTTTAAAAATTTTGAAAATGGTGTTTAATTTGATACAGTAAAAAATATGTGAAGTGTATAAAGACCTGATGGTATCCATGAGTTGATTCCTATGATAATTAAATAAGTGAGGTAGCAAAGCTCACTTAATATTTTCCTAATTATACTTTTAAAGAAAAATATATTAGGGAACATGATGAGGTTAGTTTTGATTTCATGTTTGTATCAACTATTGCTTCTAACGATGATGTTCTATAGGTAGATATTTCAATAGGTGTGCTAGGCTTGAAGAAATAGTTTCTTAAGATGTTTAAAGGGAAATTGGATGGATTTCCACAAATGAAAAATTTCATGTCATATTCCCTTCCCTCAATGGTGTTGGTGTATTACAAAGATGTTGTCTCTTAATAATAAGTGTTGTAATTATTGTAATAAGACTAGAAAGGTTATGTTGTAATTAAGAATCAAAAATACACATTGTAATAATCAACATGTCTCTCAAAGTAACCTTTGGGGCTTTAACCTAAGGTATTTATTCTCAAGGAATAGAGGTCATGTTAACATGAAGTTACAAATCCAATAAAGGTGAGTAATAGGTGTTGGGTTAAGTAGGATAGGAAGAGGACTAGCCATCCCTTCTAGCTAGTTATAGGCATAATCATAATGGTAGTGTTGGATAGTCTCTAAGGAATAGATGCCAAAGGAAAATAACCCCAAGGAACCCTCAAAGCATGACCTAGATATATTATTCCACATAAATAAAGCATTCTTTTCATTTTTCATTTTTATTTTTTTTCTTATTTTCTTTATACATAATATCAAATGTAACATATATTTGATGTTTTCTGTGACATTCAGAAACACGATGTCATATTTGACATCAAATAAAGCCATGATCTAAGGACCAATCATAATCAAGGCTTGACTACAATCTAATAATAAATCAAGGAGCCATGTCCTAGGGAGAATCATGAACTACCACTAGATGCATCTTACATTCAAGAAGAATCATGTAAGTTAAAAGATATTCTTATAGTGATTTTCATGGGAAAAGGAGTTAGGATGACACATCTACAAGAGAACCATGAACATGTATAATGTTTGATGAACCATGATATTAGGACCGTGATATCGCATCCACGATATCAGAGCCTTCCAAGCGATATCGAGCATCTGATATTGGGACTTGCCTTGTTGCCTATAAATAAGAGGAAGGTGCACTTGGTTTTGACAATTAGTCATAGTCCCTTACCCAAAATCTTGCCTTTTTCCCTTTCAAGAGATAGAATTATTTCTGAGTGCCGTAGTAGGAGTCATAAAGTGAACGGATCTTTATTCAAGCATTGTGTACTTGAGCACACCCTATGTACCGCAATAAAGGCAAACTTTATGATAAACATTGCAGCATTCAAAAAAGATTAATTAATGTTAATTACTGTTACTTAATGCTTTCCTTAGTTAATTAATGTTCTCTCTCTCACCCTACAACTATCCTAAGTAAGCACACTCAGTACGACCACTTCGAGCATGCATGTAATGCTTGGTAACCTAGTAACGATTAGCGTTTGGTAATCCCAATTGTGTTGCACTGGTTCAGGATGTGTACGACAAGTGAGAATGGATGTTGGTGTTAGGACTAGCTGAAGCATAGTTGAGTAGTTGATTTAAATTAGTTACTTAATTATCTCTCTCCTCCCTTAGTAACACTAGGACATAAAAACATAAAAAACTATAAAAAATCATGTACCTCAAGTTTACTTAACTATATAATTATGTTATACAAGTAAGTTTGGGAAGATAACGATTGATCAACTTGTCCTTGTTCCACAAAGGCGCATAAGCACTTAGTCCTTGGAATTCGACTAGATCGTGTGTGTATGCTCATATTTGTATGGTTGAGTGTAGGGATACCTCGTTGCTCATCATTGGCACTGTTGCTAGGGACTTTGTTGATTGTGCGCTAATTAGAACCTAGGAAATCTTTCTCATCATTAGAATGAACCCTTAGGGTTGGTTATCTTACAATTATTAAAGAGAAGAATATTGCACATTAAATAGACAATTATGTCTCCTTCTTCTTACAAGAGTGTTTCACTGCCTAGGTCCAATACAGGGAACAATTGAAGGCATAGTACACATGATAATCTACCAGTCCCTCAATAGTTTCATGTGGTATATGTTCATCCTAATGAGTATATACCAAACTTTACCTTTATCCTCCACCAGGATGAACAACTGCGTTGGCATGATTTAGAAGGTAACATAGTGTTACCTCTTGATCACTCAGTCCCAGGCATGCTTCTTCATGATCTCACATGAAGTGGTATGCAGAACTTACAGGTAGAGTACATTGCGCATGATCATGACTCGAGAGAGTATTGACCCATGGAGGCACAAAATTAAAGGGATCTACAACAGGAGAGACATCATGAATCCATGAAGGGAAAGTTGTTTCAGAATGGNAGAGACATCATGAATCCATGAAGGGAAAGTTGTTTCAGAATGGCCCGTATGTCATAAGTGAAAATGAGGGTGGTGAACCTACCTCAGGAAGTCTCCCACATAATGATGTTCCTCATGTTGACTTTGGTCAAGGGGTTATGTATCAGAATCTTCACTCAACTATCCATAACCCAGATTCTAGTATTGACAAACACAAAGGGTTTAAAAAAGGAACATGAACACATGACAAAGATGGACATTCAGATCGTAACCGCGATTGAGGCTGTGACCACTAAAGAGAAGGAAGTAGGAACCATCATGGTGATGGTCCTCATTCTTCTTCACCTTCATCATCTCCTTCATCCTCTCCTTTAGGATTTGGATGCAGTCATAAGGGAAAATACCTTGAGGATAACAGTAAGCAGAATGGAGGTCATAGACAAAATAGTCAAGAAATGGGACAAGGGCATTCTAGAGAAACTCATCATGAAAGGAGGGAAAGTAGGGAACCACATAGGCATCATAGATGCCATAGACAGTACGATCACGATGAACCCCTACTTGCCACCCGAAGTATGCTAGACATAGTCGAGGCTATTAGAGTTTCAACAAGGCACCAAAAAGATAGTAGGATCAAGAGATTAGACATGAACAATATCCCACGATTTGAAGGGGGATACAACACTGATCCTCAAAACCATTTACAAGCATTTCATGATGCATGTGCCTTACAAAACATAGAAAATGAATGGCAAAAACTAAAGTTGTTCCCATGGACACTAGTCAAAGAAGTGAGCCGGTACTAGTCCTTAGAACTAGAATCCATTTGTAGGTGGAGTACCATGTTACCATTGTTCAATGATAAGTACCAAATGTACTCCCAAGTGTCCAACCTATGAAAGCAAATCCAAGGATGGAAGCAAGGAGGATATGAACCCTTAGATGCTACCATGGGCTGATATTATGCACTGTTACATTATTGTCCTAGCCATGGTTATTCACAGAGGGATCAACTACACCATCTTGTAGATGGGCTTAGGCATGAAACTTGAAGAACCCTTGGGACCTATGCCTAAGGAAGAATATTTGAGCTTAGGGCCCATCAAGTATAAAGATTATTGGAGCAAGTTGCTAAAGAGGAATTTGAGCTAAGGAAAAGAGAGAGTGCAGAAGAATATAATAGAGATCCTTTCCTCTGAAAGAAGGGAGTAAGATTTTGTGAGGATGAAGAAGAGTCACCACTCGAAGAGATGGTTAATAGGAAAACATTACCTATTTAAAAGTTGGCATTGGAAGTATCGACAAAGGTAGACCAACTGTGGGACTCCCTAGATAATAGATTTTAAACCATTCTCAAAATAGTAGAGGACTCTAGAGAGCAAGGTAGTGATCACAAAAATAGAAAAAAGAGAGAAACTGAATATGCACATAACAAAGGTAAGGGCAAAGTTTCTGTCATCGAAGAGGTTGTGGATTTATATACAGACAACCATAATGGATGTGAGATATGCCAGTATGACCATCATAAGGGATGTTTCCCTGTGATCTCACATTTGCAAGAGTTTAGGGTGTATGCACTCAACCCACGATTCAACAGAAGGCAAACACCCTGAAGGTTACCTTATCCTCAAGGTAACTCAAGATAGTTCCACGAATCCTTAATGTATTATCCAAGTGAAACTCCACCACAACCAACTAAGCAGTATCAACAGTGGCAGCACCCACAATCATGAAGAATGCCACCATCATGACAAAAATATCCTTACCGTCAACCTGACCCATATGGATATTATGTGTAGTAGCCAATCTCTCCACGTGACTCTACTGGTCACGTTACTCCTCAACCTCACTACCAAGCCTATGAGTATTGTAGGACTCCTTCTCCTAGGAGTGATGTTCCACAAACATACTATCCTTCTCATCCGGCTACATCTCTTCCATCCATATCTCCATTACCACCTGCTCCAGCTATGCAGGGTGAGCTCCTTGCCCAACCATAGCAACATAACACTACGAGAGTTGTTAACTCTCAATCTATTGTTGATCTTGACAACTGCATAAAGAAAAAACCTTTCTTTAGAACCAACAATCTGACTAAGTCCTTGCAACCAAAAGCAACTAATCCTTTAGATGTCTCATTACCAATCAAAACTTCAGAACTCCCTTTAGACCAAACACCGTGCCCAATGCATACAGTCATGTTAACTCATGCTGTCACCTATTGGATAAAAGCTAGCCATCTTCCTAGGAAATTCTCTGATCCTAGGAGTCCTCTTATATATCTACAGATTGTTGGGAATGAGCCATGCAAAGCTCTTTTGGATTCAGGTTCTAGCGTCAACTTAATTTCTCAAGAAATGTACAAGGCCTAGAACCTACCTCCATTAAAAAAGAGTAACATTCATTTAGAGTTGGCCGACTAGTCCATCACTGTACCATTAGGACTAGTGGAGAACATTGTTACCACTATTTGTAGATGGTCATGTCTAGTCGATTTCCTAGTGATTCAAGTGAACAATGGTAAGGGGGACTTCCCAATCATAATGGGAAGAGCATGGCTAAGTACAATTGATGCATGCCTAGGAATCCATGAACTTTCCTTGGAAATATCAAAGGAAAATACATTTGGAAAGATCGAGAAGAAGAAAGTTCCATGCATGGCATACAGTGACACAAGGTGTAATTGTGTGCAGAAGTTATGATTTTTACAACGTTTAACATTTCCTGCATGCAATTAGTGTGCACAAGTGACTAATATACAAAGGTGCATGTATGTAGTAGCCACAAGACAAGAAGGCATCCAGTGGTTGATACTTGATCAAGAAATTAGTTCAACTATATGCATGGAACCAATTGACGGTTTGACTTGCACTTACATTGATAGCATAGACACATTAGAGCAAGTACATCACCAACTTCCAAGTCTTGACATTGAAAATATCAATTGGGGGAAGTTGGAAATCCCTAATAAGTTTAAGTAGGAGCCCCTTGAGTTAAAAGCATTACCCACTGGTATGGAATACATATTTCTCAAGAATGGAAAACCAGTAATTATTAACGCTAAGCTTGCTCCTCAACAAAAAGAGAGACTGCTGAAGGTAATAAATACATGGTTGAAAGTCTTTGCTTGGTCATATCCTGAATTAACAGGAATAGATCCTAGGATATGCCAACATAGAATTTACATCAACCCCTCCATGAAGCCTCGAAGACAATCGCAGAGGCAACTTAACCCAAAGCTTAAGTAAGTGGTTAAAGAAGAAATCGAACAGCTTCTAAAAGTTGGGTTCATATATCCCATTGCTAATAGTGAATGCGTTAGTCCCTTAGTTATTGTGCCCAAAAAGGGAGGTAAATGGAGGGTGTGCATAGATTTTAGGCTACTGAATATGGCAACATTCAAAGACCACTTTTTGTTTCCATTCATTGACCAAGTCTTAAACACCATTGTAGGCCATTGTTACTATAGTTTTTTGGATGGGTAGAGTGGGTACAACCAAATACAAATAGCCCCAGAATACCAAGCCAAGACTACGTTCACCAGTCCTTGGAAAACATTTGCATAAAAACAGATGCCATTTGGCTTGTGCAATGCCCCTACAATGTTTCAAAGATTAGTTCTAAGCATATTCTAGCAGCAGATAGGAAATGGTGTGGAGGTCTTCATGGACAACTTCTTCACCTATGGAGAAAACTTTGATCAAGCCTTGGACTGGTTAGAGAAAGTACTAAAATGATGTGTAGAAACCAACTTAAGGATCAACTAGCAAAAAATCCATTTAATAGTCCAAGAAGGCATCATATTAGGGCATAAGATTTCAAAAACAGGGATAGAGGTAGACCCCAAAAAGATCAAATTTATCCAAGGAATTACACGTTAACTTGAAACTATAAAAGATATTCAGTCATTCCTTAGACACACCGACTATTATAGAAGATTCATTGAGAAATTTTCAAAGGTTGAAAAACCATTAGTTGAACTAATGAAAAAGGACATACCTTTCAAATGGACTAGAGAATGTGAATTAGCTTTCCAAACTTTAAAATAGAAGCTCATAGAAACACCCATTCTACAAGCTCCTAACTAGTTCAGAGTATTCCACATAATGACTGACACATCCAACTATGCTTTAGGAGCTGTACTTACATAGTTAGATGACCAAAAATGTTCTTATTACATCTATTGTGTAAGTCAAAGTATTGCTGGTGCACAACTTAACTACATTACAATAGAAAAAGAGTAAATTTAGGCACTATGTATTGGGCTATAAGGTATTTATACACATGGATCATAGTGCAATACGGTTCCTAATGAATAAACCAATGGTGAGCCCTCACATTATATGATGGTTTGTAATCTTATAGGAGTTTGATCTTATGATGATTGATCAAAAAGGCACTAAAAATGTAGTTGCTGATCATTTATCTTAGTTGCGATGGAACAAAAAAGAGGATGAGTATCCAATTTTTGATCATTTCCCTGATGAACTCTTTGCAGGTGTAGTAACTAATCAATTGACCACAGTGACAAACTGGTATAGTAGTATTCTCACCTATCTCCTTACACAACAACCACCACAAGAGTGAGATAATAAAAAGAAACAATAGTTTCTTCACTAAGCCAAATATTTTATGGAAATCAATGGGCAACTTTATAAAGTATGCCCTGATGGCTTGGTCTGCTAGTGCCTTCTCAATATAAATCAATTGCGATTTTTCCAAGATGTTCATGAGGGTCCTTGTGGGGGTCATTATGCCAGGAGATGAACAACCATTAAAATCTTGCTTGCAGGATATTATTAGCCTACATTGTTTCGGGATGCCCATCATTTTGTCCAATCTTGTGAGCACTGTCAACGTGATGGGGGAATGACTACTATAATGGAGGATCTGCAACAATGGATTCAACCTTTAGAACCCTTTGACATATGGGGAATTGATTTTATGGGGCCCATTACACCAATGTCCAATGGAAAAGCTTACATTATTGTTGCCATTGACTACTTTACAAAATCGAGAGAAATAGCTATTGTTATGGATTGTACATCATCTATAGTTGCATGATTTGTTCAACAACAAATTGTAAATAGGTTTGGCATGCCTCATGCACTTATTTTTGACAATGGCACACATTTTACAGGTGTAACTTTTTGGAAGTTCATGTAACTGTTGGCGACCATTTGGGACGCGATCGCCAACGAGTGTCCTCGAATAGGATTTAGGTGCTTGCTGGTCTTCTGGCAACACCAAGGCCCAGATACCTCCAAATAGACTTAGTAGTTAATGTGAGTATGTGTGTGTGCTGTTGCGGTGTGTTGTTGTGAAAAATGAAATGATTGCGTTGTGTGTAAACTACAAATGACTTATCTTAAAGAGATTCAGTGAACTTTGCAAAGTACTGTGAGTTGTTGAGAGTTCCTATTTTGTTCAATTGCCTAGTCTATGCGGCCCTTATAATACTTGTAACAAATAAATTTTTGCAAAAACATTTGAGCACAACTCTATGAATCTACTTCTAATTTTCCCTAGAGAAAGAGATAGTTCCACAAGAAAACTAGAAATAGAGTGAGATTCAATGGAAATAGAAAGAAGAGAAAAAGAAAGTAGATTTGNTACGAGACTCTATTTGGGCTAGATAACGGATGTCAACAATTGCATTCAATAGAACCTTCAAGAGACTTGACAATTTTTGATTGAAATACCACGGAGATTCACTTTAAAGATAAAAGAAGCTATTCTGGTCCTATCAAAATACCAAAGATTTTCTGAACCCTCTTGACTATTGAATCATTCAACGGCTTGACTATATGTAGAGGCTCTCTTACAACAATCTTAATAGCGGTTCTTATACAATGCAAAATAATAAAATTCACTACTAAAATGCTCTTAAGGCTTTTAAACATAAGTGCTTCTATGGAAAAATTTTAATACAAATTTTCAATTATGCAACAAGAATAATAAGAGCAATCTAAAAATCCCAAAATTACTTGCCAAGCATGATACTATCTAAACCACTAGCTAAACAACTTAAAAAAAATAAAAAATAAGCATAACTCATAGGACTATGACAAAGAGGCTGAAATGTTGCCTTTAGCAAGTCATCTTACAAGCAATTTTCACAATTTCTTCTTTACAATGCTCTTCCCAAGACCCAAAGTGTGTCTCCAAGTGAGAGCTAGTAGTGTCATATCCCCCTTAACCCCTGAAGCCTTTTTATAGGGTTCAAAGGTAGTTAGATATTCCAAAATATCTTTGCTAACTTCTCTCCCAAGTAAGGAAGTTATAACTTGCCCAACAAGTTAGGAGATATTACTTGCCCAACAAGTTAGGAAGTTAGGAGAAAATCATGCTAATATTGACATGTGTCTTTACAAACTTTACAATTTTTAAGAAAATTAAAGCCAAGGTCTTCATACTATAGGAGCTTCATTCAATTGTCATTTTTTAAGTTTCCAATTGTTAAATATTATTAACCACCGATGCCCTAGTAATTTTATAAACAGGTGGTAGTAAGAAGGTAATTTTGCATACACCTTAGTGTAACGTTGGTGGAGGCGGTTGTACGGTCTTTAGAGTCAATAAGGTTGATCCTTGCAATTTAAATAAATCATCTTCATTTGCACTTTCCTGCACCTTATTATTTTTGAACTCACGTACTAGTAAATCGCTGCACGGATTATAAGTAATAGTTGCAAGAACGGTGGGAGTAATTAGCTGGTCGGTTGTTCTTCAACAGCTGGCTCGTTTCTTTCCTTCCTTGCCTTTGCGTGTAACCCGTAGAAATGGACACATGCTCTACCCCATTCCCAGCACCGATTTCAACCAGAACTGTATGTGAATTGCCACCATGAAAGAAGGCTTTGCCACAGTCGATGGTTTCGGTGGAGGGCTGGAACCAATTGTCCATGTTACAGGGCCTCCAGGGCCATGGTGTTTATCATGGTCACCCAAGAAGACTAGGAATTTGAGTGCCACACCACCGCATGAGCCAGCCATGGCAGAAGCAAACGTAGATGTAGGCCCAGCTGAGTTTCTGTGACAGAACCGATTTTAGGTTCTCTGTTCAAACATTTCTTCAGCTGAACTTTTAATTGCATGTGACACTGAAATCCAGTGTAGTATCTGAGATACATAAATATTTTGCACTTTTGAAGCTTTGGAAAATTTGTTAGATCTTTTCAGCTACACTAGAAGCAGCTATGGCATTTGTGATGGGAGTATCTTCGAATCTTCGGGTGCTTTCTTTGGAAGTTTCCAGAAAGGTGTTGTCTGCGGCGTTTCAGGCGAGTGTTTTGCCATGCTTCCTGCAGAAGTGTTTCTTGATGTCGGTGAGGTCACCCAGAGCTCACACCAGGTCGTGGTGAATGCAATTGGGCTCAGGACAGATGTAGACGTGCTTGTTCACTTCCTTGCTGGTGCATTGCCTCAGCTTCCAGGGCAGGTTGTGGCCACGTCGGTGCAGTTGTAGGTTTGATTTCATTGGCAACCCTTCTAGTGTATGTCACACATAAATTTGCTGGTCGCCATTAGAGTCTTGGGTGACAACGTAATCACCTCTGTCTTCGGGTGCCACTGGCAGCAGTGGCAGCTGCTACTGCTGATGGACACCACTGGAGTGCACGGATGAGATCCTGGCAGCCTCACCATGGAACATATCAAACTGACAGATCGAGACTCTTTGTAGGGCTAATGAGAATGCCATTCAATTTTTCTTAACCCATAAAAACTAAACCACTAAAAATTGCAAAATTGAGCCTAACAATAGTGCCCATGAACTACCAAGGACTAACAGTTTAATCAGTGAGTGCATCCTTCATATTTCGACTACTCAATATCGTTCTCCTCCACGTCTCCGGGGATAAGTCGTAAGGCACTCTTCTTCAGTTTTACCTCGTGCATTTTCATAACCACCAACAACATCAACCTTAGATTTTTTTTTAATTTGAGACTTTTCCAGTGGTTTTTCCCAGCATTATTCATATTTTTCCAGTGGTTTCAAAATAGATTTTCTGTTTATGCAGTTGTTTTAAATATTGCCTTTTTCCAGTCTCTACTTTTGTTGTTCCATGAAATGGCCAAATGTACCAACAGTAACGCTTAGGGGTTGAACACACATTGACTACACCATACCACCCTCAAGTGAATGGTCAAGCCGAAGTCACCAATAGGGAGATTACAAAAATATTGACAAGAACTATTAGCAAGTATAGGTGAGACTGGAGCACCAAACTGAATGATGCTCTTTGGGCATACCGCTCCACATGGAAAATCCCTATAGGTTATTGATCCATTCAAGTAGAATTCCATACACTATCTATGGCATGTGATCTTAACCTTGACCTTGATCTAGCACAAAAAGAATGGTTAATGACCCTTAACTTGCTAGATGTGAACTGATTAGCTACCTTGTCATCTAACAAATTGCATAATTCCTTTAATAAATAACGTCATGACCTAAGGATTAGAAAACTTAAATATTAACTGGAAGATAAGGTTCTCTATTGGAATCCCACACATGTGCCACAATGAACCAAATTTCAAATGTTTTGGGTAGTACTTGATGTCATTCATGTAACTTTTCCTTCAGGGGCCATGATGATTTACAAACATGAGAGCCCAGACAAGAAACTATTGGTCAACATCCAAAAAAACAAACCTTTCTAGTACCAATGCTACCTCTGTTGGTGGACAACCTTGCTCCCTATTTCGGATTACCTCCTATCACCTCAATCATGGGGGAAACAATCACCAATGCTAACCATGAAAATCCCTTAGTTCCTTTTGTTTTTTTATTTTACACATTTTTGTTTTACACATTTCTTCAAATTTACTTATTTTTGTTTTACACCATCGTTCACAATTTTACTATTTCTTTTTTTGATTTACTTTTATTCATCTTATAATAAGTGCTCATGATGGTGGATTGTATTATAATGATGTTGGTTGTTAATGTTTGGTTTTTTCCTTTTATTTTCAATGTTGATACTAAGATATGGTTCTTTTGATAAAATAGGTAATGAGTCCACATTGTCCATTCATCCATTTAACTTTGTGGTATCCCTTGGCTTGGAACTGTATTGTCCATTTTTCTAAATAAACTTGTTAATGAATTGGTGGCTTCGTATTCATCAAACCAAGGAAGGACTCAATGGTTGAAAAGGGTGTGACTTTAAGGGGATTTGATGCACTTGTGCTGGCTATTTTCTTGGGTACTTGGATGCTTTTCATGGGTTTTCTACCATTCCACCGATGACCAAACATTAGGAAGTCGAATGAATCAAATAAGTCTTTGCATGGTGTGGTTCTCACATAAAAAAATGTGGAAATTCAAAGCACACCCCTTAGAAACAATAAAGAAATATGGGGCTACAAGCACTGGTTATGGCCCTAGAAAGGCATGTCACCCATGCTTGAAGGTTCCCTCTAACTAAGGCCCTTTCTTGCTTCCTGCTTCTCCATCTTGCTTTCCTTGAAATGGTGGTGACTCTTTGGCGAAGCATTCTTGTTGCTTCAGGAGGATGGATTGGTTAAGTGTATTGATGTGAGATCACTAGATGTAGTTGGTTTGAGTCTGGATTTGGAATGAGTTTTACTCAATCACCTTAACCATAAAATACACAAGGGACTTTACACAACCTTACTCTTGGGATTCCATTCCATCTTCTCCTCTCCATCTTTCTTCCCATTTTCCACCTCATTGTCAATTTTATGATTAGTCTATATTTTGGTTGATGCATTGGTTTTCCTTGGTAAATTCTTGTGGGTAAGCTTTTAACCCTTGTTCCATGTGTCATTCCTAGAGCCTACAGACTCTTTGGTTTGTCGTTTGTCAAGGCATAAAAGACATGAGCCTACTTTGGGAGGACCCACCGACATTCCTTTATGGTGCAATTGTTAAGTTCTTTTCCTTTAACATTCTTTGCAATCAACCATTTCTCATTTCATCCCCATCCATGACATCCATTTTATTGGCTTTGTCGTTGTTATTTTTCCCATCTTTCTTGTTCCTTCTATTTTTTCTATCTTATTGCTACTGGAGGTTCGCTCTTAGTCGTGGGGGCCCTGTCACAAATTTTTCCATTCTACTACTTGTTTCACCCCTACACCTCAGGTAGTCACTAGTAATAAACCTCTAACCTAGTATCTGCCATATCGACAACCCAACCAATGTGCTTCATATCGAGGCAAGGTATCAACTGCATGATGACTTATCTATCCTTGCTAATTTGTGACTATGTTGTGTGTGCAGATGGTGATCATAAAAATAATGAACTAGGCTAGGAGGGAGCACTCATGATGGACTGGAGCTGGAGCATTTACGAAAGGAACAATTTTGGTCCCGTGGCTATGGATAAACAATGGAAGGCACAATCTTGGCATCAGTAGCAATGCGTCTCATTTTCTTTTCTCTCTCTTCAAGTTGTCAAATAAGGGCCTAGATGTCATTTATGTATAGTGTTCATCACAATGGGCATGAACACCAATGTTGTAATATGCTTTTAGATCCATTCAGTGGGCACCTTGAATCTATCATCCCGTTTCACCGTTAGTGTCATTCAGCCAATAATCCCATACCTTGCCAATATTTTGTAAGGAACTCAAGGACATGTTTTCATTTAGTTGTGGGGGTATGATGGACTGCGATATCAGGATCACGATATTGCATCCGTGATATCGAGTTTGCGATATCAGAGCCTTCCAAGCGATATTGGGCATTCGATATTGGGACCTACCTCATTGCCTATAAATAAGAGGTAGGCGCACTTGGTTTTGGCAATTAATTTTAGTCCCTTACCCAAACTCTTGCCTTTTTCCCTTTCCAGAGATAGAATTATTTTTGAGTGCCCACAGTAGGAGTCATAAAGTGAACGAATCTTTATTCTACCATTGTGTACCTGAGCACACCTTGTGTACGACAATAAAGATGAACTTTGTGATAAGCCTTGCAACATTTAGAATAAATTAATTAATGTTAATTACTGTTACTTAATGCTTTCCTTAGTTAATTAATGTTCTCTCTCTCACCCTACAACTCTCCTAAGTAAGCACACTCAGTATGACCACTTCGAGCATGCATGTAATGCTTGGTAACCCAGTAACAATTAGCGTTTGGTAATCCCAGTCATGTTGCACTGGTTCAGGATGTGTACAGCAAGTGAGAATGGATGTTATTGTTAGGACTAGTTGAAGCATAGTTGAGTAGTTAAATTAAATTAGTTACTTAGTTATCTCTCCTTTGTAGCACTAGAACATAAAAACATAAAAAATTATAAAAAATCATGTACCTCAAGGTTACATAACCATACAATCATGCTATACAAGTAAGCTTGGGAAGACAACAATTGATCAACTTGTCCTTGTCCCACAAAGGTGCATAAGCACGTAGTCCTTGGAATTCGATCGGATCATGTGTGTACACTTGTATTCGTATGGTTGAGCATAGGGATACCTCGCCACTCATTAATGTTTAAGATAGATCCAAATAACCAACAAAATTATTTTATGGGTATCAGTAATTAGGATATCTAATTATGCCTTAACAAGATATACCAGCTATGAGAACCCTAGTAAAAACAAGGATACATAATTCTAGATAACTGTTATCCATATTTTAGTAATGTAGAATGTTGATTGATTAAGGTCATTATTAAGTTATTCCTAGAAGATTAGTAACCATGACCTAAGTTAACCTTGTCATGTTTGTAACTTATTATCATAAGCATCTACCCCTGATAACATGGAATTAATTATCTTACCTAATACCTATGCATTGGTAAGTTTAAGAGATTCAACCTAGTCATAAGATTATCTCATCCCTACTTAAAAATTAGGGGTTATTATCATGAGATTCATAGGGAAAATTGTATACAATGGATAATGTTGTGATGTCTTACTTTGCTAATTCTTGACTTAGTACCTTGCTAGGGTATAACCATGGTCTAAGAGAATAGGTCTACATCATTTGTAAATTTATAAAGGTATATGTATTACATTATGCTCAAGAGTTGGTATATCATTTATAATAAAATCCAAGTCATCTAGAAGTCATCATGTCACCCATACATTAACCTAGAAATGTTAATTTAGCAAAATATGCTATTCTGATCCTTTAAAAACTTGAAAATACAACCTAATATTTGAACCTAAAACCATGGCAACATGTAGCACTCATCAAGATGATTCTAATGGTACAAATTTCATCTTGATTAAACTTACGGTTTGGGAGATATCATCATTTAAAGGTTTTTATTATGCATGCTTAATTAATTAATTAGAAAAGAAAAAAAGTTTAAAATTAGGAATCAAACCTAGAACCTCCCTTTATCCAAACTAAATCTTATTCCATCATTCACCGAACCACATCAATCATTGAGGTAGGAAGAATATAATAATAATAAAATGTTGAAAAAAAATTCTTAATATCAAAATTAGATGTGAAAATCAAACCCCTAACTTATAACTTACTATTTCCAACTTTTAGACACTACTCTACTAACCACCTAGTCAAGTTTCCATGTTGTCAGTCATAACTTAAATATTATTTTAATATACATAATAGTAATAATAATAATAATAAGTTTTATAGAAAATAGTTTGGGGCCATGAGTCCTTGCAAGGGCTCATGTAGCCCTACATGGGGCTATGCTAGCCTTGTCATGGCTTTCCTCCCACCACAATTCACTATCACCAACTTGCCACCACCTATTTTGCCTCCTATTCACTACCATGCCACTTTAGTTGCTATTGTTCTATGTCATCACCTACTACCTTCATGGTACCATGGGAACTTGTCTTCTACTGTTAAATCCTCACCTTGCACAATGCCATTGTGTCATCTACCATTTGATGCCACATGCCTACCACTATGACCTTCCACTATCCTAGCTTGTCATACTGTTGCACCACTAAAAGCTCCACCTCCCATGTTGTCCTATGACTTCCATTGCTAAAAAAAAAGAAAAAAAGAAAAAAAAAAGATTTGTACCTCTTCTACACAACATACACCATTTTTTACACCATCATCATTATCATCACCACCAAAAACTTCGTCAAGGATTTTCGTTATGATGGTTGCTAATAGCACCACTGATGCAATCATTTCTTAAATCCCTCATAGCCAATGATATCCATTGGCATCATCATTCCTTATCTTTCTTAGTAACCATCAGTGTCATTATTTCCTACTTACTATTGAGTAGAAAAATTTCTGTTCATTGATGAGAATTCCAAAAAGACATCAAAATTAAAACCATAAAATATAAATATGCAAACATGAAAAATTTTGTAAATAAGAAAATTTGAGAGAATGGTAGAAAATTTGAAAAAAGAATTGTAATTAAATGCACCCATCCTGAAGTAGTATTGCGATGGGTGATCTCTTAGGAAGTCTCATTTTTCATGCCCAAAGTCTTGGACTTAAAAATCCAGAACTTTTGATTCCAAAAGCCTTTATTGACTCTTTGAACCTGCTAAACATATCTTCCAAACTTATGCCTTGCACAAACAACTCATATGTATGTTAGATCATACCCTTCTCATGCTAAGGTTTCATATAATTTTCCTTCTCCATTTTGTACAACCTCTTATGAGCTTTTTGCTTCTTCCCCCACTTTAGCACCCAGGTACAGTAGTCTCATGACTCATGTGTCCTACGAACCATCATCTCCAAGTACATGTCTTTCTCTAAGTTGCTTTTGGCTATAGTAACCTTCCCCTAGATGGCATTCTAGTAGTAGGACCACTCAATTTCTTTCATGCACAAAGAATCCCTATTGGCCACACGAGCCTCTATGAACTCTTTTCAATCTCCTTAGAACATTGGAACTCCCAAAATGTTTCTACATAGGATGCAATACATTTTGTAGCCCCCTTTTACAATGTCCATGAAACATTTTCTACATCAAGAGCTAGCATAGGGAACTTATCAAACTTGATGTCTCACAAAGGATTCCATCTAATCTTTGAAATTGTGATAGCAAAAAAATAAAAATAAAAAAAAATAAAAAAAATATTTAAAAATTATTATTAAAACCATAAAAATACAAAGCCATAAAAACATGAAAACATAAAAATATAAAAACTAAAAATGTAAAACAAAAATATTTTAACTTTTCTTACCTATATCAAAAGCCAATTGTTCTAGCCTATCAACCATGTCATTCATTATTCCCCTCATGAACTTCATCTTGTCTAGTGTCTCCGTCCAAGGTTTAGAGTGGAATATGGATGCTTCTAGAGGAGGCTCATGCCATGTGGTAGCCATAACATATCAACATCTTTTACAAAAAGAATATATATATGAAAAAATCCCAAAAATTTACCAAGAAGCTCATGTGGTACATCCATTGGAGGGTTGCCTTTTGAAGGTAAATCATCTAAGATATCTTGTGCTTCCTTAGCCATTCTTTTCTTTTCTTCTTTATGTTGTTGCTCTTTCTCCATAGTAGCCTTGCCTACCAAATCTTTCTTTTTCATAGCAACAAAATCAAAGCCAAAAAATAAAATAAAATTAGTAAACATTTTTATCAACAAAATATCACCAAAAATCAATGTTAAAACCAAAAAATTAAATTTTAAAAAATATATACATACCATCAACAACTTTACTAGTCTTTTTGAGTGTGATTGCTAGTTTCCTAAGTGCCTACTGGTTAGGAGCTATGACATTGTCTTCAACTCTTGGTCTTTTTATCCTTTCTTTAGCATACTGTCTACTTCTACACATGACCTTTTGGCCCTTTCTTCCTTGCCACATGTAGCATGGGGCTCAATCCTTGTGCTATTAGGGGAATAAACACATAGACTACTAATATTCTTAGTGATAATAGATAATGATTCATCTGCATCCTTCATTGTTGAGCCTTGGCCATGCATTAAGTGAGCAATATGCTTATCCCAAGGCTTGGAAAGTTGGGAAACATCATGTGCTACCCACTTTTCATCTTTCTTGAGTACCAAAAATCCTCAATCCTTTTGAGATATGCTCTAAAAAATGTAAAATGTACATGATACATTGAATTGTGTTTGTTATGGAGTTTTTGTATTTCACCCCTTGGACTAGTAACCAACAAAGTGATCTAATCAAACCTAGAACCATCAATCAACATATTTCTCATTGCCTAATATTGTTATAGTTTTATGGTTTTCTTTTATGATAATAGCATAGAAAAAACTCTAGAGTAGAATAGATGATATAACTCATTCGCCTTCTCAATATCATAGTTATCAAAGGATAACATTGCACCAGGAGATGATTTGAGCCAAGCCTCCATATCCTCTCTACAACTAGCATTTTTCCCTACTCTAATGGTCACCTTAACACCATTAGTAGGTACATCAAAGAGATTGTTAAACATTTCCTCATCAATACTCAAAACTACAAGAAAACCATAGACATAAGTAAAAAATTTTGACTTCCTCATTAAAAGAGTTAATAAAATTCAACATCTTGGCTTGTGATATAGATGGACTAAGGAACAAAAAAAACAAAAACAAAAACAAAATCAAACAAGCTTGTGTTCATCATTCTTTGTTGGATATTTATAAAGGCTTTGTTTGACAGTCATTCTTGTACTCTATCTACTTCACCTTACTTGAGGAAAATCTTTTCCTTAGTATAACTAGAAGTAACCATGGTTATTGTAGACTTGTGCATGGAATCTATAACATATGACATAGTTATCCATTAGCCTATTAAATGGTAGGAAACTAATGTAGGCTATAGCAAACCATAAAACTAAAAATTTAAAAACTAAAAAAATGTTGAAATATAAATTATGGAAACATTAGAATAATTTTTAATTACCCAACTTGGACAAAGTTGAAACCTTGGGTTAAACCGATGTACAGGCTTGTAGATCTTGGAGATGCCAAATTTTGTGTATGTGTTTGGTAGTCATACATTTTTAGTACACTCAGGAATATTGCATCATGTACATAGCAAGCTCTACACTATCATGGTTAAGCACTTGTACTTTGATGTTATCTCCTTATCTGAATTCCTTCAAGGTTGTGTAGGCTAAGGACAAGGTCTAGTCATTTAACATCAATCCTTCACTATGCACATGAAACTTGCAAATTAAAACATAAAATAAGTTAAGAAAATAGCCTTAAAATGCAAAAAAACATGTGGAGTTAATACAAAGATTATCCATCTAGCATGTAGATATTTCTAGGAGGATTCTGGAATAGACTTATTGGATTATGACCTAGCATTAAGATGTTGCTTGCATTGTACTAAAAATAAATTGTCATTTTCCATATATGCGATAATTGCAAAATCCTTGCATAGTACAAATTTCCATTATGCTCTAGTTCCATCTAGGTCTTAGGATCATCAATCATGTAGTGAATGATATAATTGGAATACCTTGCCACAAGAGTCTTTGTAATTAGAGCTGCAACAACTGTAGCCAAGTGTGATCACATTATCACACTGAAATGTTGTAGTAAATATATCAGGAATTCTTTGGCACCAAATATGAACCATACATGGGTGTGCTCCTTAATGGTCATATTAGACATTAAATTGTTCTAGGAAGCCATTCTAGTACAACACTCAATGCTACTATTTTTACAATAACCAAAACTGGTTTCAACAAAGCCCTGCACATAGCCAAAATATGTAATCATTAAAGCTTCAAAACCAAAATCAAATAAAATGAAATAAAAATAGCCTTGAGAGTGGAAATGTTAACATAGACATACAAACTTAAAAATAGCCAAGCATTTCAACATAGCTAAAATTTCAATTTAAGTCAAAATTGAGCCTTTACACATCTCACTTGACACAAAAAAATTAAATTCAACATTTTACTGAATACTTGATATAACAAAGTCAAATTTGATATTTTGAAAAACATTTGTAAAACACCATAAAAATTTGCATGTTATAGCCAATTTTCATAATGTAACATTCACCCCATGAGGCCAAACTTCATTGTAAATGTGAACATTGTAATCCATAGTGGGCAATTTTACATACTTTATGCTTTTGGAACTGAAAAATGCCTCATAAGTGGTTAAAGCCTCATTTCCAAAGTGAAAAAAAGGTCACCTAGTGTTTATATTTGGGCTTGGGGGTGGGGGGCTGAAAATGCCTTTTGGAATATCAAAAATAGCAATTTGATGGGTTTTGTGTGGGGTATACATTTTTCTACATTGGAAATACTTGTAGGGAGGGTAAACCTCACCTACTCCTAGTGTGGAGAGGTTGGGGATTTTCTCTTAGCTTTGAAACCTTCCCCCTAGTGTGGAGGCTACATGCTTAGCTTAGAAACCTTCCTCCCTCAATGTGGAAGTTTCCACTTAGCTTGGAAGATTCACCCCCAATGTGGAAATTGCATGCCCCCAATGTGGAAGCCATAATAGCTAGATTTCATCACTCCATGCACTCCAACATTGACTAGCCACTTTGTAAGTCCCTGGTTGATCTACTAGACTAGCCAAGACACCTTGGATCCAAGGTTGAGGGCTATTGTGCACTGTATCCATCGGTCTTCATTCCAGTGATTGATTTTTCCGATCGCAATAGATTTGTTGGCACTAGAAGGAGGGCCTCTAGCCAATTTCTATGTCAAAATCTGCTATCCATATTACCAATGTTGTCTCTTAGCAATAAATTTGCATTTTTGTAGCCAAAATCTTGGAAATTCAACGGTGCCCTTTCCCCCACCCCTTGAGATTAAAACTATAGTTTGGAAATTGTAGGTGGTTTGGTGATGGTTTTTTGCAGCACTTGCTATGAATTTTTTTTCCTCCAAAGATAGCATTGATATTTTTCCCCCGCTCTTTCCTTTTTGCTACCAATTTCTTTTTTCAATTTCTAAGGTGGATGATTCAATCCTTTTGGAAGCCACAAACTTTTGGAAGTTGGCTCCCCCCCCCCATCTTCAATCTGAGAAAATTTGCAGCTTGTCAAAACCAAGTTCTTAGTGGGAAATACCAACTTTTTCCTTTGATTTTTAGCCTTTTTCTCTCTCCAACATTAAAACAAGAAGGTGTGAGATTTTCATTATCTCACTTCCCCTTCTTTTTCCCCTTGCCATACCTAGCATAGAAGTCATTGGGAGGAAAATGTGAAAGAGGGTTAACATCAATTTCCCTAAAGATCAATGTTTCCCCTTCCCTCTTGTGCTCAAAATTGTAGCATGGAAGTTGCAGGTAGTTGGGTGGTTGTTTTTCATAGTAGTTGCTATGAATTCTTTTAGCTCCAAAGCTAGCATTGAAACCTTTTCCTTTTTATTTTTATTGCCAATTTTAATATTTTTAGCTTATAAATTTGGTGGCATAACCCTTCCTAGAATTACAAAACTTTTGGAAGTTAGCTTCTCCCATTTTTTCAAGCTAAGAAAATTGGCAATCTACCAAGACCAAGTTTTAGTTGAAAACCCCAACTTTCCACTTTGATTTTTAGCCTTCTCCCCATTAATTTTGGGCTAGAAGGTGTGATATTCCCATTATTTCAATCCCTTCTTTTCTCTCCTACCATACCTAGCATGGAGGTAGTTGGGAGGCCAACATGGGTAAGGTATAAAACCAACTTTTCATTTTTGGTAAAGGGGTAAACCCCCCTTACCTCTACTTACTAATTATAGTAAGTACTTAATTTTTAGTCATTTCTTTTTCCTTTAAAAGTTTTGAAATACCATTCATTAGAATTTACTTCTATTTTATCATTTATAGCTTGTTTTAAGCCATTCTCAACACTATAGCCATGTCTTTCCAACAGTCGATCAAATTGTCCTTCACCCTCTAACAAGCCATGAGGGTCTATGACCCCAAAGACCCTAGCATAATTTAATGTAGATGATCTTTGAGGGTCAAATGGGAGAGTCCTAGCTTTACCTCCATAAATGAAGACTATTATCACTACATTTTCACCAAAATGTAGGCCAGCCTCATGATTCCATGTGTGGAACCAGAGGTAAAAATAAAGTTTGAAATCACACATTGAGATGGAAAAGAGTATGTTGCATCCCCATATGACCAAATACCTCTAACCGATGTCTATGCTAGTATCTTGGCTTAATTGATTACAATGGAAGAGGAAGATGATAAGCATAGCTCAAAAGAACAACAAGAGGAGCAGGATGAATTTAGGGTGGAATCTATGCCCAAAAACATCCTAGGAGGATTGTTCCAAAAAACGTCTCCCAAGGTCATAGCGCCTATCTATAATGCTTTTGTTTTCTCAATGGGCATGGTACCACCTTCTTCCACTCCTTCCTACACTACCATGGTTGGTCCCACATTGATCATAGTCACACATCAAACTTAATCAACACCACAAACAAGAAACTCTAGCACATTAACACCATTTGCAACACAACCTTGATTTGTGCAACCATCGATAGTGGTTTTTACCACCACCAACCCATTAACTATCCATGTGGAATCCAACATGGGATCCCAAGCAACTGAGGGGTCACACATCCACTTTATTTCATTTGTACCTCAAGTACTAGCATAAACATACTTTTCCTTGTTTATTCCATAAGCTACAACCATAACACAACCTTTTCCTTTTATCATGCAATCCATAGCAAGGCCACAAGCCTCACAAAAAATACCACAAGCTTATGTACAAACCCCACAGCCAATAAGACCACCACATGGCTTGGATTAAGCCTTTTAGATGATCTAGGACCTAATGGAGGAATTGAAAAGGCTTAAAGTCTCTACTTTACAAACCATCAAAATAATGGACTTCTACCAAGATGATCCCATCATTCTTGTGATCCCACCCTTGAAACTTCCTCTTGGTGTCCCTATTTCCCAATTTAGCAAATACAATGGAGAAGGTGACCCTAATGCTCATATTGTAACCTTTAGATATGAATGCTTACTCTTGCAACCATGGCCTCATATCATAATGAGAATTTTCCCCATGTCTTTAACTAGGGAAAGCACTTGATTGGTATTGTGTGTTACCTAGGAGATCCATATCCTCTTTGGAGGACTTGATTACCTAGTTTTTCAACCACTTCAAATATAACTTGAAGCCTAATACAACACTTGAACACCTCATAAAGGTTAAGTAGGGATCCCTAGAACCAGTGTAGAAATTCATTCAATGATGGAATGAACTACTAAATGAAATACCATAGCCCATCACTGAAGCCCATCTTTTAGCCATATTTAAGAGGGTAGTGAATGACTTTATCAAGTCAAAACTCTACTACATTGATTCATAGTCCCTTAGCCAAGCATTCTTGCAAACTAAAAATATAGAAGATACTATGGAGGCTAGTCATGATCCGACCTACAAAGAGAAAAAGAGAAAAAAAAACAATACAACCATAGCAAGTGTGACTAAATAAATAAAACCATGAACTAGGGGCCAAGGGCCAACCCACCCAAGGCCCACATTAATGACAACAATAACCAACCATCAACCTTTGGGGATACTACATCGACAACAACTAGACCTAATTTTAAAAGAAATGACAGGTCCAAATACACTACCTTACCTATGAAACCACTTGAGTTACTAGATCAACTATTAAAGAGTGGGTGCATGCAACACAAACAAATGACAGAAGTTGCTCAAAAGAAACATGAGTAGGTACTTCAAAATAGATTATTTTTGCCATTATCACCAACTGTTAGGTCATGACATATACTTTTTCCTTGCACTAAAGGATGACCTATAGAGGATGATAGATAGGACGAAGCTAGTCTTAGATGCTTCCAACCTAGTTTAGCCATAAAACTAGTCGATGTAGGTCTACAAAGACCCATTGAATACTAATGAAATTGCCTATGTTATTTCAACATTCAACATTGATGATGATCAGAGACCTACAAGAGAACCATTCATGATTCAAGTACCCCTCTATGATAAAAGGGCTTCTTTAGCTTCCCACCACTCAAGATCCCCCTTTGTCATAATAGTACCATCATAAGTACCTCTCAGGGAACCATTTATGATTAAGGTGCCCTAGCCTAACTCAACACAACTAGTCATAGCCTAGACAACTGCATAACAACTACCTTTGGTGGCCAATGCTACTAACTATTCATCCAAACCAATGGCTGACAACCAAAAAATGTTAGCCAAAAAAAAGGAAGAAGCATAAGCAAAATCCTAACAAGAAGGGTAACAAGCATGAAAGGAAGTGGGTTCATCGAAGCCCACTCCCATTTTGGCTATACCCATGACCTCCTCTACCCAAACCACTCCAACCAACAAGCCACATGAGGATACCAAAGCCCATAACTAGAATAATGAGGAAAAGCCTCAACAACCATAAACTAAAGCCAAAATTCACATTTTGGGGCATATGAAGAAAGTAAAGCACAACCAAGGTGATAAGCCCATAGCCAATGATAAAAACTTCCTTAGTGAAATAGACCAAGTTAGGCAATTCCTCAAGCAAACGAATACAACCTTAAGCTTGTATGACTTGATCATAACTTCCACAACACATCGTGAAGTGTTAGTCAAAATGTTGACTTCCATCCTCATTCGTGAGGATATCCTCACTAATGAGAAAGCCATCCATGTAGTGATGTTTCCTTCCTCACCAAGGAAGGAGAAGTGAACATCCTTAACATTTCACGATAGTGAAATTTAGGTTAATTCCCCAAATTGTGAAGTGACTATGGCCCCTCTATTCATAATCATATGCATAGGGTAGTTTAAAGTGCATAGGATGCATGTTGACGATGGAGCCACATTTTTGCTTAACTGAGCAAATACAACCTACAACTAAGACAGATCTCAAATTATTTAATGGATCAAGAGTTTCCATCAAGGGGTCTATCTCCTTGGATTTTGTAGCAAGGGAGCAATTCCCCAAAACTACCAATTTCTTGGTGGTGGAAGAGACACTAGGATTCACCTTATCCTGGGAAGGTCTTGGTTGGCTCAATTACGAGCTATGTCCTCTCCCATCCATCAAGAAATTTACTTTTCTCATGAGGAAGGTAAAATTATCATTCATGGCAATAACATAGTGCCCTTGGATGTTAACAATGTAAACATAGATCAGGGGTTTGAAGTGGAGCTTCAAAAAAAAAAAAGGCTCCTAGCTATGAAGTCCAATAACCCAAAAAAGAGCAATGACTCGACAATAACAACAATAAGCAATGGGATGCATTATGGGATGAACTTCCTTTAAGCATCATCAATGAAGGTGATGGAGAATACAAGCTTGTGTAGAACAAACCTTAACGATTTTCTTAATCTCACAAAGATTAGGAAGAATCTGCACAAGTTAAGTAACCTTTCCATCCATACCCTTATAACTGGATAGCCATATAGCCTAACCTTTTGTTTCAATTTATTACACTCTTTCATGCATTCTTATTTTACTCTTTATGCATGTAGACCAAATCCATTTTCATTTTTACTTATTTACTACAACCTTTCTTTACTTTTACTCATATTATAAACATCAAAAAGTCTTATAAATATATTTCTTTTTCATAATTGGTCCACTAAGACCTTCAATTGGCACCATGACCCACCATGACCTTAAACTGACAAATATAATCACACAACATGGTGCACCATGGCCTTAAACTAGCAAAATCATAGTATGTTAAGACTCTAAACTAGTGTCACAATTTACTAAGACTTTAAATTCGCAATATGGGCTGCTATGACCTTAAATTGGCAACACAATATAACCTATACCGATGATGGCCTAAAACTACCAAAAATATTTTTTATTATTATACTTCTTTTTCTTTGGCCTATAATTGTATTGATTAGCTATTTAATGTTATAACCAAAACCTCAGCATAGCCATTCTCAATGTTCACAATGTTTGCTACAACATATATATAGCTAAAAATAAGACCAAAATTTAAATTTAAAGTTAGAATGTCCATAACATACATAGCCATGGTCAAACTGTGTGGAAAAAATGTCAAATAATAATAATAATATGTAACATAGTCTTGGCTAATCATAGCCATCAACATCAAAATAAAGACAAATAGCCAACAAGCTAAATTGATGGAGGCTGCTGAGTGGCATTTAGAGGAGGAAGCAACAGGTCATTTCCACCCTCATAGCTAGGGCCACCAATGTTTCCTAAGGCCTAAAATTGAGCAACATATAGCTAGTTAATAATCCATAGCCAAAACCATGAATTAAAAAAAACTAAAATATAAAATATATCAAACTTGTGGAGATCCTGTTTACATAACTTCTAGGGGTAGATGTGGAAGGCCTTCCTCCAAATGATCAAGGATCTAGTCCTTTGTCATGTTGACCCAATTAACATTCCCAAGATCAATGCTAGAAATGATGCTAGTTCTATCTACTATAGTTTAAGCAGGTGGCTCCTAGGTAATAGCAGTCATAGAAGGCTCACCTACAGTAGTGGTAATTCGAGTAGTAGGGGATTGTTCCACTATGTGAGTACTTTCAAAAAGCTGATAAACACTCTTTGCCTATATCCCCTAGATGAACAACTCTCTCTTGTGCCATTCAATTGACACCTCCTTAAGCTACTTTAGGTAGGCCCCATGATCTACCTTGTACTATCACTTATGGACCCTTTTTTTCTTACCCCACTCTAAGATCTAATTGTAGTGATCTTTCCAATCCTCAACCTTCTTGGAAATGAGGTCCATTTGCATACGTTGTTCCATCATCTCCCATAGGATTGCTACTTTTTCTTGAATGACATGCTAGTAGCAGGCCCACATGATCCCTCTAGTCTATAACTTTCATGGGTTAGTCACTTGAGCCTCCACAAAGGCCTTGTGGTCTCAGAGATCTCTAATAGTTTCCTCCTACCATTGAGTCTTATCCCTTAAGATCACAACTTCCTCCCATAGGGATTCATTGGACCTCTCTAGCTCCCATGAAGTTTTTATGCATGACATTGCTAGATCAATAGTAGTTTTGTATAACTTCAAGGGTGCACTAGATACATTAGAGGGAAGCTTAGGTAAGGAGTCAATCTCCATGTCTCTATTGGCATCCCACTCCATAGAAGGAACAACATAAGCATCAAATATAATCATAAACATAATGGACAATCTAAGATGACCATTACATAAGCACAACCTATGCCATAGCCAAAAAACTAAGGTACATAAAATATAATCCTTACCTATCTTGAGTGCAACCTATTACAATTGGTTAATGATGTCCTTAGCCATTCCACGCATGAATTCCACCTTGTCTAGACTCTCCACCCATGGTTTCACATGAAACTTAGAGATAAGTGCTTACACTAGTGGCTCAGGAATTACTGTAAGCATAATAATCATCAAATGATTAGGATGAAAACCAAAATGAAACTATAAGATATAATGAAAACATTAAGGCATGGGCATACTTAGCTCTTCCTTCTCTTCCTCCTCTAGAATGATGATGGGGGATGTACCTAGTGCCATATCACTGAATAAGGCATCCAAATCATTTATATTTGCATCGACAAATCCTTTGACCTCAGGTTACTTCAAGAATGCCTCTTCTACACACCTTTGTTCTGCCTCCATGGTAACTTGTGCTACCATAGCCTAATGTTTTTCTATAATCATAGCACATAGAAAATTAGTTAACACATGAAACCATAAAGTAACCATAAAATTTAAAGCACAAAATAGCCAAACTTAAACAAAGCATACTTGTGACTACCTACTACGATAGCTTAAGCTTAAACTTAAGCTTCTTAGAGGTAGGTTGGTCTAATGTCGGTGGTGCTTCCTCCATAGGCCTCTTAAGTTTCTCTCTAGCAGCCCCTTTGGCCTCCCTATGTAGTTGTTTGACCTCTTGGATGCTTGCTGGGAATGTGAGAGGCTCCTCATCATCTATGTTGTTAGGATTTGATCATTGATGATCAAGCCTTGATCATTGACATTGTACTTGCAAGAAGTTTGTAAAATCGAAGAAGTTAGAAAAGGTAGTTAAGCCAAAAGCATTAAAACATTACAATAATCATGGTTACCCTTGCAAATGATACACGATGCCAAGGGAGTTCTAGAATAACATGTGGGCTCTATGCACCACTGATGAGATGCGATATGCACAAGTCGCGATATCTTGTACGCAATATCGTGGCCGCCGCGATATCGCATCCCCTACGATATCGCGTATGCGATATTGCGTCGTCCCCTGCGATATCGCATACGTGATATCACGGTCCACCGCCAAATCTATAAATAAGAGGTGGCACTCCCCTCATTTGATATAGAAGTTAGAAGTAGCGAAGCTCTGGCGGATTGATCACCCCAGAGATAGAATATTTTCCATGTGCCTGTAGTAGGAGTCTCCCAAGTGAATGGTTCTTTATTCGAGCAGCTTTGTACCTGAACGCAAGTTGTGTGAGGCAATAAAGATGAGCTTTGTGGATAAACCTTGTAGTACATGGATAGGTTTATTTAATGTTATTTATTACTTTCCTAGTAAGCATGGCATGAGTATGACTTGGTTATGAGCATTGACCAATGTGTACGGCTAACCAAGGAATCGGCTACTCATCGCGATTAGATTCTCTCCCCCTTATCTCCTAGAACGTGGGACGAGTACAACTTGATTACGAGCATCTACAGATGTGTACGGCTAGTCAAGGAATCGACTGATCGTCACACTTAGGCTAGTTAGGTGCCTCAATACGATCGCTTCGAGCACGTGCGTTACGTGTGGTAATCCCAGTAACGATTAGCATTTGGTAGCCATAGTTGCACAGTTCAGGGTGTGTATGGTAAGTGGGAACGGATGTTGATGCTAGTTAATTTAGACTTAGGAAATTAGTTAGAATAGTTAGTTCTCTCAACCCTTCACCCCTTAGCATAGGAGATAAACCAAAAAAGACCAAAAAAAATCATATACCTCAGACTTACTTAACCATGCACCATGACAACAACAAGTAAGTCTGGGAAGACAACGAACGATTAACCCCAAGTGTTCCATGGGGCGTTTAGGCATTTAGTTTGCAAAGTTCGACCGAATCACACATGCTACACTCATTTCATATGGTTGAGTGTAGGGGTACCTCACCACTCATCAACCACCATCAGAGTATTGTCAGCATTATGTTGACTATACTCTAGCATCATCTAGATCTTTGTGAGGTAATGTGGATTGATACCATCTACCGCTCCTATTGATGGCTTGTTGATGATGAACTTGATAACCAAGCTAGATGCCTAAGGTAACAAAGACTTCAATACAGTCCCAACCACATCTATAGACAAGTGTGACCATAACATCACACTAAAGTTTTGTAGAATGTAGGCAAGGAATTTCCTTGCCCCAATTTAGAACCATAGTGATAGCTTTTCAAAAGGCATATTGGGAAGAGGTGTATTGGTCTTGAGATGACCAATGTAGCATAAAATACCCACCAACTCAACATTAATGAGTATGGGCTTCAAGAAAACCCTACATGAAGCAAAGCAAAAACATTATGACCAAGTGGAAATACTTAAAAAATTTGGAAGAAACATCTAGTTGAAGGTGAAATTAGCCTCTATAAAAAGGTCTAAGGTGTTTATCTATGTTAACTTAAAGAATCCCATAAGGAAACATTATTACAACCTTGTGTTATGACCAATTGGAATTACTTAGGAAATTTGGAAAAGCATATAGTTGGAGGTGAAATTAGCTTCTATAAAATGTTCTAAGGTGTTTATCTAAGTTGACTTAAGAAATTTCATAAAGAAGCATCATTACAAAATATCACAGCCTTTCATAGCCTTAAATTATGACCAACTAGAGTTAACAAGTTTAGAAAAAATCTCCTAGTCAATGGTGAAATTAGATTTTGTAAAAAGTTCTAAGGTGTTTGTCTAAATTGTCTTAAGAAATTCAACAACAAAAAAGCATTATTACAACCTCTTACTTCATAACCAAAATATTATAGTCAAAACTTTACAGCCAAGACTAAGCCTTAGTCTAAAATATGCATAAATTTAGAAAAACATGCATAAACTTTAAAAAAATCATTGAAACTATGCATTAATTTAGAAAAAAAAGCATTAAAATTTTAAAAAGCATATAGCCATAAGCCTTCTAAAAATAGCAAAGCTTTTGTTTTTCTTAAAAAAAAATTTAAAGAATAAGTTTTACATATTGACAAGAAAAGCTACACATATCAATCACTTCTATCCCAAAGGGGTAATATCCTACAACTATGATTTTTCCTTATTTACACAACAATAACAAAAAAGTTGTCAAAAATTCATACAAATTTGTCAATTTGGATGAAAATTCTGAAAATGGCACAAGCCTCATTTTGACATAGGCTTAATGAAAAATTCATTAAAAATTTGTTTTTAGTCCAATTGGAGTGATTCTACCTCTATTGGAAAGCTGAAGCCAAGGTCCATCCATTCATGACCAAGAAATAGCTAAAGCCTCTTCCATGTTCTTAGAAAAAATTCATAAATTTACATGAAAATCTAAAAATGGCATAGAAACCTAACTACATGACTTTAGGAAAACAACCATAACTTAATCATTATTAATCCAAATCAAACAAGAAAATAGCTATTGGAAAGCTTAAACATAGAACTACAAACTCACACTATTAAAATTTAAAAATATAGGCCATTTTCTTAGGAAAAAATACACAACGTTGCTTACCTTTTTAGGTAAAAGGCTAAGATTTCTAAACCCCAACTTAATGTAGCTATAAAAACATAGCCAAAAAAGCTGAAACGATCAATATTCATTAGAAAACACATAAAAATTATGGGGTAACATTGCATTGAAATTTAATTTTGATGAATACTTTGGCCTAGATCTGAGAAAATGGCCATGCCCCCAAAATTTTGGTAAAAAAGCATGAAAACAGTAGGCTTGATTTCAAAATATCAAATCTATTAAGACAAAAACAACAAAAAAATCATAGATCCTCATGGAAGTGGCCAAAATAAAAGGTGGGATTTCATTAAAAAAATTTCACCCCCTCTTTTAGTGTAGATCTAAAAAAATGGCCCCATAGGTGGCAAGAAAAATGCAAAGAAAACCATAGAAAATAGCTATGAAATGAAAGCAAAAAATGTAGACATACCTACCTCAAAGTAGAAAATGATGAGGCATAAATCAAGATAGGCCTAGGTAATTATGATAGCTCCCTAGCATGCTTGTCTGCCCTTTAAATCCTAAGATTTCAGCTCTTCCCTCCATATTGTTTTGACACCATGATAGGCTCAATGCTAGGAGTAGTTTGAAATTAAGGAAATAGGAGGTCTACATTGTGCACAGGAAGGAATGAGGCTTCCACACTGAAGATAATTTTTCTCTGCCATAAGAATCCCTACAAGAGCTCTCCTCCAATGCACAATTTGTAAAGATGTGAATTGTGATTGAAAACTTGTGAAATTTGACATTAAAAACTACATCTAAACCTAAATGCACACGTTAAAACCCCAGCTACTAATTTAATGCATCATAACTCCAAGTGCATTGAAGTGCAAAGGGGGGGAACTTTATTCAATACTATGATTGATGGGAAATATCTACACTTTTCAAATTTTAAAGTTTTGTTAGGTTGTAAGCCCCACCATACACCTTTCCTTCTATCTAAAGTTGCATCAACACTATGGTTTTAGTTCCTTAAGCACCTAAACCATAACCAAGCCTTAAACTCCCATGCATCCATGCTAGGGATACCATGCATAGCATGGATCCATGCCTTCCACTTTGTAAAAACATTAAAACATAACTATTTTTTCATTTTTAATAATCAAGACTTGTCTTTTCCAACCCCAAGCTTTCAAAATGGAAGGAACATCAATAGATCTAGATAACTTGGGTTTCCACATTGAGGCAACAATGCCCAGCATAGAAAAAAATGCGGTAACATCAATTCTTATTTCCCAACACACATCTAGCCTAAGTTTGATCTTGAAGTAGGTCCCACATTATTAAGATCCCCTCCAAGAATCTCTGATGACCTTAGAACCTCACCAAAACTAGTTGAAACTGGTCAAAATTGGTTGAAACCTTAACATTTGGTGTTTTCATGTTGAGGAAGGCTTCATCCATGCTAAGCATCTCATTCCTAGTGTGGATGGACGGGGGAAGCCAAAAATAACCTAAATCGATTACCTAGTAGCCATTTTTCAAATCCTAGTGACCCCTAGACCCTGTCAGAACCCTTTGGGGCTTCCAAAAGTTGAAAAAGTGGTCAAATATGATACAAAACTATCATCCTCATCTCATCCACACTAGGACCTTCATGCCTAGTAGTGAAGAAAGTGGGAAGACTACATGAGACATTTAGGAGCCTCCAAACTACTAGATCTCAGTACCTAGTATTAACCATTGACATCGACAACCTCAAAGACTAACATGCATGGTCAATTAAGTGTTGAACTAGCCTAAATATGACTTTTTTGGTCCTTCCACATAAGGAAGACCTCTTCCATGTTTCCCATCATGGAAAACTAGGGGGATTAGCTAAAAAGTAAGTGGAGGTGCCAAAAATAAGAAAACAACCTCAAGATTACCTTGTACCTAACACTAGGACCTTGACAGCCTCTCCAGAAGGCACTAGACTATAAAAAATTAGCAAAAATCAACCTCCTAAGGTTTTTCCATGCTAGGGAAAACCTCCTCCATATTAAGCATTCTAGTCTTAGCATGGATGAAAGGGGGGAAGCAAAAATATTTAAGTTTTCTTTCAGCTTGATTTCCAAAAGCAACCCAGCCTTTCTAGAAGCCACCAGACTTCCAGAAGTCACCTAAAATGACCAAGACTAATCTCCCCTTGGGTTCTCCATGCTAAGGAGGATCCTATTCACACTGAGCCTTCCATCCTCAGTGTGGATGGATGGGGGAAGCTTGAAAAACCTCTCACAACCTTCAAAATGACTAGATTTCGACCTTAGACATTAATAGCCAACACCAGAAATCCTGTAGACACTCATGCATAGTCAAAATTAATCATGAAAATTTAGAAAATATTTCCCCAAATATTCCATGTTAAGCATAGAAACCATAGCATGGAAAAAAGGGAAAAAGTTCAAGAATTGTCTAATGATGCTTGCAATTATCAAATTTTGACATTGGGTATCAACAATCGACACTAGCTACCTTAAAAGCCATGCATAGCTAGAAATAATAGAAAATAGTAAAAAGTAGGGTTCCCTAGTTCCTCCACATTGGGAGTCACTTCTTTCATACTACCCAATGTGGAGGAAGGGGGGAACTTTGGGGTGCCTCTAAAATAGCCTCCATAGACCTTGAACAAACAATGAAAAGCCCTATGTATGTCCTAAAATCTTATTCACACATCCTAAGATCCTTAGGCTTGTCAAAATCAACCACGAATAGCTAGAAAGACTTTTCCACCAATTTTCCATGCTAGGAATGGAAGCCTCAGTGTGGAAAAAGGGGAGAACATAAAGAATCACTCACTAGCCTTCCAAATGACCAAATTTTGATACCATGCATTGGTAATCGACATTAGCAAACTTGAAGACTAACATGCATGATCAATTGAGTGTTGAACTGACATACATCTACCTTTCTTGGTTCTTCCATGCTAGGGAAGACCTCTTCAATGGTACCCAATGTGAAAGCCTAAGGGAAGTAGTTAGAAAAGTTAGTGGAAATGCTAGAAATGAGAAAACAACATCAAGCTTGCCTTGTACCTAACACCAGGACCTTAGCAGCCTCTCTAAAAGGAACTGGACTATAAAAAATAGCAAAAATAAGCCTCCTAAGGTTCTTCCATGCTGGGGAGGACCTCCTCCACACTAAACATTCTAGTCTCAGTGTGGATGAAAGTGGGGAAGCCAAAACTATTCAAGTTTGCATGTAGTTTGACTTTCGGAAGCAACCCAACCTTTCTCAAAGCCACCAAACTTCTGAAAGTCACCTAAAACAACCAAAACTTACTCTCCTTATGTTGTTCATGCTAAGGAGAATCCTATGCATGCTGAGCCTCCCATCCTTAGTGAGGATGAAAAGAGGGGGAAGCCTAAAATCCCTCTCATGACCTTCAAAATGACTAAATTTCAACCTTAAAACATTGATAGCCAACACCAGTAACCCTGTAGACATTCATACATTTCCAAAATTGCCCATGAAAAGCTAGAAAATATTTTCCCTTTTCCCTTAATCTTCCATACTATTCATGGAAACCCCATTGTGGAAAAAGGGAGGAAGCCAAAAAATTATCTAATGACCCTTGAAATGACCAAAGTTTGACATTGGGTATCAACAATTAATACTAGCTATCTTAGAAGCACACATGCATAGCTAAAAATTATGGAAAATGACAAAAAGAAGGCTTTCCTAGTTTCTCCATGCTAGGAATCACTTCTTTCATGCTTCTCACCATGAAAAAAGAGGAAATTTTTTTGAGTATTTCAAAATAGCCTTTAGATACCTTGGATGAACACTAAAAAGTCTTGTGTGTGTCCTAGAACTTTGTTTGTACATCCTAGGACACTCAGGCCTATCAAAATCAACCACGAATAACTAGAAAGCCTTTCCCCCAAATATCCCACACTACGCATGCAAGCCCTAGCATGGAAAAAAGGGGGAACATCAAAAATCACTCACCAACCTTCAAAATGAATCAATTTTAACACTAAGAATTGGTAATCAACTCTAGTAACCTTGGAGACCTAAATGCATGGCCAGAAATGATGAAAATAATCAAAAGGATCTTTCCCCCTAGTCTTTGATGCTAGGAATACTATTACTAGCACTAAAAAAGAGGGAAAAAGTCAAAAACATATAGGAAACCTCCAAAGTGGCCAAACTTATTCTCAAATCTTAGTCCTTGATCCTAGCAACCTTGGAAGCATACATGCATGATCAAGTGAGGTAAAAACTAGACCAAATCTAGGATTTATGGTTCTTCCACATTGGGAATCCCTTTCTCCATAGTGGGCAACATGGAAAATGAGGGGGGAAGGGGGGAACTCATTTGAAGCTCCTAAACACCTCAGAATGATAGCAAACAACCTTACATGTACTCTAGAACCTTCTCAACAGTCATTGGAGCCTTCAAACCTTAGAAAATTGATCCTAGATGGTCAAATAGTGGTTTCCACTAATCTTCCATGCTGAGCCCCCTAGCCCCATTATGGAAAAGGAGGAAAGCTCAAAAAATACTTTGGAGTACTCAAAATTGCTATATTTTGGCATGGAGACATAGCCCTTGGCCCTAGCAACTTCAAAAGCTAACATGCATGGTCAATTATGATCCAAATTGATCTAGATCTAGGATTCTTGCTTCATCCATGTTGGAGGAGTTTTCTTCCATGTTGGGTAGCATGGAAATAATGGGAGAAAGCTACTTTTCCACTTTTGGTGGCAAGATTACACTTCCAAAAGCCAAATATCTACACTAGAGAAGCTTGAGACCTTATAACCTCAATATTTTATTCACTTTAACTCATTTTGACCTCCAAAGCCCATTTCCTCCAATCTTCCATGCTGGAGTAACTCCCCCACTATGGAACCAAGGGGGGAAGACCTTAGAATGCCATTAAACAACCTTCAAACATGCATAGAATCAACTAAAAACTCATAGAATCATGATTCACAGCCCTAGGGGTCTAGACACTTGGTCAACATGCTCTTAAACCATGTGGGATCCATGAATCAAGTGTTTTCCCCATTCTTCCATACTAGGGATAATGTGCTTTGTGTGGAAAATGGGGGAAAGTCATTTTGATATGTTTTGACACTTAAAATCAACTCAAACTACCTCAAAATGAAGCTAGGGGATGCACAACTTCCAGATTTGGTTTTGGCTACTTGTTTGACATCATTCAACCCTATTTTGGCTAAGTTTTTGGTTTTCCATGTTGAGCCCCCTTTCTTCCATGCTGGCCATCATGGAAATGGGGGGAGAAGGCTCCATAACTTGCTTTTTGGCCTTTACAGATCTTTAGAGTTCCCAATATTGATTAATCTAATCCTACACTACCTTGGGAAGGTCTTGGAACCTCAATTTTGAACCTGTGAGCACTCAAAAACCTATTTTCCTTGGTTTTGATGCTGAGGGTCCCTGTTTCCATGCTAAGGATAGCGTGAAAGCTTCAAAACCCTCAATTTCTAAGTTCAAACAACGTAGAAATAGCCTTGACTAATGTCCAAACTCTCCTAATAGCCTCATAACCTTAAATCATGGCCCTCTAAGGCCTAAAACTGGAAAAACCTAACCATTTTTGACCTATATGAACCAAATTTTACCATATATAGCCTATGTTGCTTGATGTTTGCCTTATTACATATTATTTTAGCTTATTTTTGGACTTGTGTTGCATTGTTAATCTTGTTGACCTTCTATGACCTTTATACAGCCTTATATGTTCTTTCTTTGCTTTATAATAGCCTTATTTGCCTATGTTTGACCTTTAAATGGTATCAAATAATCTGGTTTGACCTTCCCTAACCACTGTTTAACACCATGTAACCATTGCCCGCTAAGGCCTTAAACTAGCATCATAGTTCACCAAGACTCTAAACTGGCATCATGGCCCACTAAGGCCTTAAACAAGCATCATAGTTCATCAAGAATATAAACTAGCATCATGGCTCGCTAAGGCCTAAAACTGGTAAAATTTTGGCCTTTGTTGACCATTTATAGCCTTATTTCTTATATTTCCCCTCGACATTCATTTAACCCTTGCACTTTTTTGAATTTTCCTTACCTTATTTATGACCTTGGATGGCCTTGTTGGCATTAGATTTTCATGTGTTTGCATAATTTTATAGCATTTTAGCATTTTCTATTTACTTTACCCTAGGTGCCACTTAATATGCTTTTGGTTGATATGTAGGATACTATGAGTACCTAGGAGCAAATTAGTTTTCCTTTGTATCTATATGGATCTCATAGTGATATTGAATGGTATATAAACCTTGATTACCTAGATCTTGAGCCTAAGAGTCTTATACACCACATAGCCTCAATAGAGAAATCTCTAGAATGGCCTAAAAACCTAGTCAAAAACCTAGCCTTAGAAGCAGGGGACATAACCAAAGACTCTCTAGTTGAGGTTCCTGTCACAACACATAGTGATAGGGAGACATCCCTTAAACTAAGTTTTTCACTAGAACCTCAATATGCTCAAGACATCACCAAGCTCCTACAAAGCAACATTAAGGCCTTTTGCCTAGTCATATGAAGACATGCTAGGCCTAGACCCATGTTTAGTTTAGCACAACATCATACTAGATCCTAGCATTAGACCAGTTAAGCAAAAAGTGCACAAAATTAGACCTAATTTGGCCTTGGAAATTTTTGATGAAATCTCAAAGATCTACCAAGCTGGTTTCATTAGGGCTATTGATTATGCAGAATGAGTGTCCAGCATAGTGGTAGTCCTTAAGAAAAATGGGATTGATTTTCGAGATCTAAATAATGCAACTATCAAAGATGAATTCTCTTTTAGTATTGATTAACTTATTAATACTATAGCTAGACATGTCTTGTTGTCCTTTATGGATGGATTCTTGGGATATAACCAATTAGGATCAACCTAGAACATTAACTTAGCATGACCTTTACAACCCCATGGGGTACCTTTTGCTATACTATGATGTCATTTGGCCTTAAGAATGCTAGAGTGACTTATCAACGAGTCATGACCTATATATTTAATGATTACATGTTATGTTTGCTCAATGATTACGTAGATGATACAACTGTTAAGTCTAAAGTGACCATTGATCATGCTAATGACCTATATCTTATGCTTAAATGATGTCTCAAATATGAGCATAGGCTCAATCCCAAGAAATGTGTCTTCGGTGTCAAGACTAGTAAGATGCTTGGCTTTATAGTCTCTGAAGTAGGGATTCATGTCGATCCTAATAAGTTTAAGACCATATCAAAATTAGCAATGCCTGCTAACCTTAAAGAGCATCAAGAATTATTTTTAGGTTTATCGCTAGGATTATGGATAAGTTACAATCCATGCAACACTTACTTAAGAAAGGAGTTCACTATGAGTAGATGGCTCAATGTCAAGAGGCCTTTGAAAATCTTAAGCAAGGATTAACACAACTATTGATAGTCTATCCTTCGCAAGAGTGTAAACTATTTTACATCTAACTTGTTATCTCAGATATGTCCATTTCCTCTCTACTCTATTAGAAATGTGATGATGGATTAGAAATGCCTGTATACTACCTTAGCCATGCATTAGTTTTCCACGAGACTTGATAGACTAAAGTGGAGAAGTATTGTCTAGCACTAGTCTTCTCATTGAAGAACTAGAGATACTACCTCTTTAGAAGATAAGTCAATGTAATTTGCAAGGATAACATATTGAGAGCCATAACGACCGACATCTATGAAAGTAGCTATATAGCCTAATCATAACTATAGAATTTGACTTTCATTACATCTCTCAATCCTCAACAAAAGGTCAAGCTATATCCATACAACTTACAGTTTCACTTGTTGATGACCAAGTAGTCATAGATCCTAAATTCCTTAATGAATACATTAACATAGTTAGGTGGTCATGCCCTTTGATAGAGCTTCAACTGCCCATGGGGCCAGTGTTGTTGCCATCATAACATTTCAATCTAGTGAGATCTAACCCTTCTCCTATGACTTTGAGTTCCCATGTACCGATTACATAGCAGAGTACAAGAGTTTGATCAAAGGGATGATGACATCCGGTGACCTAGGAGTTAGAAGCTTGGCGATCAAAGGTGATTCACAACTTATGGTTAACCAAGTAGTTGAAGTCTATGCATGTAAATCCAAACACTTACAACCATACTATGACTTAGGAAAGTAACTATTATAACAATTCACATATGTTAATATCCAACACATACCCTGAAACAAGAACACCATAGCTAATGCAATTGCAATGCTAGCCCTTAGTATAATGTTAGATATGTTTAGTAAACTATCCACCTTAACCATGGACTGTGCTACTCCTATCACATAAGACATTGACGATACCTTCGTGGGTGTTGTTCATACTACTCCTCCCAAAGAATTGTATGATGATATCAAATTTTACCTTATACATGGTGAATCCTCATAGGGCTTGACTACTGCTCAAAAGGACATCATACGCAAGTGATCAAAGAAGTATTTCATCATAGGTAATAACACATCATGTCGACGATCCTATGATGGCATANCCCTCCAAATTTGGGCATCCATCTCACCTGAATTTGGTAGCCAATTTACAGCCATTTGACAACCAATTTGGATCCATTTTTGCAACCAAATCATAGCTATTTTGTAGCTTCATTCATGGCCCAAAGAACCTATAAAAACCAGCCTCCAACACCATTTGCAAGTTCCGAAAATCATAAGCAAGTTCAGCATTGTCATGCAAATTTTGGCATACACATAAAATTGTTCATAATTCCACACTTAGGGCATTCTTAGGTACTCAAGAGCTCTTGCAAGTTTTCATTCTTGCATTCTCTTGAACCCCAGCATGGAAGCATTGTAGCCATGACATTTGTGGATTTTGGGTGTTAATACTACACTTCTAGGATTCCCACACCCTAGCATGGAGCAATTCGACATCCAAATTTTCCACTTTTCTCACCCCCTTAATAGTGACCTAACTTGTAGATATAAGCTTGAAATAATTGAAAAAGGTTTGATAGCATCAAGAGTAGCTTAGTACCTAGATTGTGGAGCAAATCTCATTAGCTTTAATANATATCTACAAGTTAGGTCACTATTAAGGGGGTGAGAAAAGTGGAAAATTTGGATGTCGAATTGCTCCATGCTAGGGTGTGGGAATCCTAGAAGTGTAGTATTAACACCCAAAATCCACAAATGTCATGGCTACAATGCTTCCATGCTGGGGTTCAAGAGAATGCAAGAATGAAAACTTGCAAGAGCTCTTGAGTACCTAAGAATGCCCTAAGTGTGGAATTATGAACAATTTTATGTGTATGCCAAAATTTGCATGACAATGCTGAACTTGCTTATGATTTTCGGAACTTGCAAATGGTGTTGGAGGCTGGTTTTTATAGGTTCTTTGGGCCATGAATGAAGCTACAAAATAGCTATGATTTGGTTGCAAAAATGGATCCAAATTGGTTGTCAAATGGCTGTAAATTGGCTACCAAATTCAGGTGAGATGGATGCCCAAATTTGGAGGGTTACTATACATAGTATGTGCTTCCCCCATGGCCATTCTATTTACTATAAATAGTAACTAGGGCACATCTTCCATGCTAGAGATGAATCTTCTATGTTGAGCTCTCCACCATGCTTTCTAAAGTGGTTGGTCAATGTTGAAGTGCATGACATGATGAATTTTGGCTTTTGTGACTTCCATGTTGGGGGTGGGAGACTCCATGCTGAGTGGAAACTTCCACATTGAGGGGGGAAGGTTTCTAGGCTATGCATGTGGTCTTCACACTAAAGGAGGAAAGTTTCCAAAACCCCCACCCTTCCATGTTAGGGGTAGGTGAGATTTTAGCCCCTTACATGTGCTTCCAGCGTAGAAAAATATATTACCTTTATAAAACCCATGAAATTGCCTTTTTCAACATTCCAAAAGGCATTTTGACCCCCAAGCCCAAATATAGACACTAGTTGACTTTTTTCACTTGGGGAATAAGGCTTTAACCACTTATGAGGCATTTTTTAGGTCCAAAAATATAAAGTATGTGAAATTTTCTTATGTGGGTTATAATTTTCACATTTACAATGAAGTTTTGCCTCAAGTTTCATGGGGTGAAAGCTACATGATGAAGATTAGCTATAACATGTAAATTTTTGTGGTGTTTCAATGGCCCCTCTTTGTTGGTGCTTAGAGGATTAACCTAAGAGGCACTAACAAAGAATACAAAGCACCACTACATATTATAATGCTACAATGCATAAAGGTCAAATGAGAATCAGGCTATCCATATTAACAAAGTTGCTAGTTTAAGGCTATGGTGGGCCATGGTACTAGTTGAGGGCCTTAGCAAGCCATGTTGCTAGCTTAAGGTCATAATAGACCATTGAGAGTAGGGTTGCTTGTTGATGATTGTCAACTACATGTAGTATGTCTTTAGATAGGAATGATTAATTGGATTGGCTAGCTCATTTTCATCCATGTTGGCTATTTTAAATGCTTCATTTCCATAGGCTCTAGTGAGAAGAAAGGGCCCTTCCCAGTTAGTTGAGAATTTGTCAACATGTTCATAGATAGCCTTGAGAACTAGGTCTCCTTCCTTGATCTTGTGCATGGTCAAGTCATGGTGATGCTATTGCTTCTCACTCTCTTGATAGTGCTCGATGTAAGAAAGCACTAACATATGCCACTCCTCCACCAAATCCAAGGTTGTTATTTGAAACTTCTTATTCTACCCATTGTTGATGAAGTTGGTCAAGGCTACTCAGAGAAATGGCATCAGCAATTCAAGAGGTAAAATAGCTTCAAAACCATAAACAAGGCTATAAGGGGTCATGCTAGTTGCTATGCAATAGGTTGTTCTATATTCCCATAGTGCATGGACAAGCTACTCATGCCACTTCTACTTGTTGTTGTTGAGCATCTTCTTGAGCAAGTTGATGATGGCCTTGTTGCTTGCTTCTACTTGTCCATTGACTTAAGGGTAGTAAGGTGATGAGAAAGAATGCTTAATGACTAGGTTATGATAGAAATCCTTGGTTTCTTGGCTACTAAATTAAGGTCTATTGTCCATAACTATGATGATGGGTATGCCAAAATGAGCTACAATGTTATCTAGGATAAATTTGCAAACTTGTTTAGATGTGGTCTTCCTTAGGGGAATAGCCTCAACCCACTTGGTAAAGTATTAGGTTACAGTGATGATGAAACTATGTCATGTGGAAGACTTAGGCATTATAGGTCAAATGATATCCAACCACCATCATTGAAATAGCCATGTTATCTAGGCTATATGCATCTCAGTTGGTGATACATGTATCAAGTTGTTATATTGTTAGCATGTGTCACATAACTTAATCTTTTGTAGGTAGTCATTTTCCATATGGGGCCAATAGTAGCCTATTCATCTAATCTTAGTGGCCATAGATCTAGGCCTTATATGTCCTCCAGAAATACCCTCTTGAACCTTCTCTAGGACTATTCTAGTTTCAGTTTTACCTAAGCACTTTAGAAGTATGCCATCATAGGATTGTTGACATAATGTGTTATCACCTACAATGACGTACTGCTTCAATAACTTGCATACAAAATCCTATTTAGTAGTAGTTAGGCCTTATGAGGATTCATCATGCATAAGGTAAAATTTGATATTATCATACCACTCCTTGAGAGGAGCAGTATGAATAATGACTACAAAGATATCCTCAGTGTTTCGGGTGATGGGAGTAGCATAGTCCAGAGTTAAGATGGACAACTTGCTAAACACATCTAGCATCACACTAAGGGCTAATGTTGTAGTTGCATCAACTATGGCATGGGTTGGACATCCACATCTATGAATTGTTGTAATAACTACTTTCCTGGGTCATAGTAAGGTTGTAAGTGCTTAGCTTTGCATGCATAGACCTTGGTTACTTGGTTAACCATGAGTTGTAAATTGCCTTTGATGACTAGGTGTCTAATTCCTAGGTCACAAGCTACCATCATTTCTCAGATCAAATCCTCATACTCCACTATGTTGTTGGTACATGGGAACCCAAAACGGTAGGCGAAGGATTGGATCTCACTAGATGGGAATGTTATGATGGCAAAAACATTGGTCCCATGGGTAGTTGAATCTCCATCAAAGTTCATGACTACCTCATAACCCTCAAGCACTTGGCTAACTACATTAATGTGTTGATCAGGGAACTCAGGATCTATGGTTGCTTTCTCATTAATACGTGAACCTGTGAGTTATATGACTATAGCTTGACATTTTGTCAAGGATTGAGAGACATAATGGAGGTCAAAATCCATGGTTATGGCTTTCCATCAGGCTATACGACTACCTTTGTAGATGTTGGTCATTATGGCTCTAAGTATGTTATCCTTGTAAATTACATTGACTTGGCTTTGGAAGAGGTAGTGTCTCCATTGCTTCAAAGAGAAGACTAGTGTTAGAAAATACTTCTCCACTTTAGTGTATCACATCTGGTGGGCAACTAATGCATGGCTAAGGTAGTATATAGGCATTTCTACTTCATCATCATATTTCTGACAAAGTAGAGAGGCAATGGATGCATCAAAGATGATGAAATTAATGTAAAATGGTTTACCCTCTTATGGAGGATAGATTGTTAGTAGTTATGTCAACTCTTTCTTAAGGCTTTCAAAGGCCTCTTAGCATTAAGCTATTGACTCATAGTGAACTCCTTTCTTAAGAAAGTGATGCATGGGTTGTAACTAATCCATAAGCCTAGTGATAGACCTACAAATAAAATGTAATTTTCCTTGTAATCCCCAAAGCTATTTAAGGTTGGTAGGTGCTACTAATTTCGATATGTCTTTAACCTTATTAGGATCGATGCGTATCCCTACTTCAGAGACTACAAAGCCAAGCATCTTACTAATCTTAACACCGAAGACATACTTTCTAGGATTAAGGCTAAGATCATATTTGAGACATCGTTTAAGCACAAGATCTAGGTCATTAGCATGGTCATTGACTATCTTAGACTTCACGACTATGTCATCTATGTAGTCATTAAGAAAACCTAGCATGTGATTACTGAAGATATAGGTCATGGCTCTTTGGTATGTCGCTTTGGCATTCTTAAGGCCAAAGGGCATCGTGGTATAACAAAAAGTACCCCATGGGTCATAAAGATCATGCTAAGTTGGTGCTTTGTGTTGATACTAATTTGGTTATATCCCAAGAATTCATCCATAAAGGACAACAAGGCATGTCTGGATGTAGTATCGATAAGTTGATCAATACTAAGTAAAGGGAAGTCATCCTTGGTAGTCACTTTATTTATATTTCAAAAAATGATACAAATATAGATACTCCCATTTTTCTTAGGGACTACCACTACATTGGATACCCATTTTGCATAATCAACAGCCCTAATGAAACCTGCTTGGTAGAGCTTTGAGATTTCATTGTGAACCACCAAGGCCAAATTTGGTCTAATATTGCACACTTTTTGCTTAACTGGTCTAATGCTAAGGTCCATTATGATGTTATGCTAGACTAGAGGTGGTTCTAGGCCTAGCATATCTTCATGTAACTAGGAAAATACCTTAATGTTGTTTTGTAAGATCTTGGTGCTATCTTGAGCACATTAAGGCTCTAGTGACGAACTTAGTTTAACTGTGTGTTGTGAGAGGAACCTTAACTAGAGAATCTTCGATTATGTCTCTTGCTTTTAGGTCAAAGTTTTTGACTAGATTTTTAGGACATTCTGGAGGTTTCCCTATTGAGGCTATGTGGTCTACAAGACTCTCAAACCCAATATCTAGGTAATCAGGGTTGATAGATTATTTAATATCACCATGAGGTCTATGTAGACACAAAGGTAAATTGATTTGCTCCTAGGCCCTCATACTTTGATCCTACATGTCAACCAAAAGCATATTAAGTGGCACCTAGGTAAAAGTAAATAAATAATGTTAGAATGCCATAAAACACATGCAAATCTAATGCAATCAAGGCAATCCAAGATCATCAGTGAGATAAGATCAATTCAACAAAGTGCAATAGAAGGCGAAAAAAGATTACATAAAGGTCAAGTAAGGGGAAGTATAAGAAGTAAGGCTAGAAATGGTTAATAAAGGCCACAATGTTGCCAGGTTTAGGCCTTAGCAAGCCATGGTCATATGGTTTCAAACAGTGATCAAGGAATGTCAAACCCACTATTTGATACCATTTAAAGACAAAAAAAAAGATAAATAGAGCTATGATAAGACAAAAAACAAACATATAAGGCCATAGAAGGTTAACAAATCAACAAAGCAACATAAGTCTTTAAACAAGCCAAAACATTATGTAATAAGGCAAAAATCAAGCAAAATAGGCTATATATCATAAAATTTAGCTAGTATAGGTAAAAAATGATTAGGTTTTGTTAGTTTTAGGCCTTTTAGGTCATGTTTTGAGGCTATGAGGGAATTAGGTAAGTTCAGGCAACAAGGTTGTTTGTGGCTATGATTAGGGAATTAGCTAGTTTTGAGGGTTCCATGTTGGGATTAGCATGAAACCAAGGAAAACAAGTTTTGGGATGCTTAGAGGTCTAAAATTGAGGTACTATGACCTTCCAAAGGTAGCTCAAGGTTAGATCCATCAAAATTGGGCACTCTAGAGGTATGTAAAGGTTAAAAAGTAGGTTTTGGAGCCTTCCCCCCTATTTCCACATTGGCTAGTGTGGAAAAGAGGTGGTTCAACATGGAGAACTAGAATCCAAGAAAAAATGAGGTAAAACATGGTCAAATACGTAGTTGAAGTTCAAATCTAAAACTTGTGCATCTCCCAGCTTACTTCTAAGGAAATTTGAGGTAATTTTGAGTGTCAAGATGTGTCAAAATGGCTTCCCCCCTTTTTCCACACTAAGCACAATATCCTTAGCATGGAAAATAGGGGGACACTTTTTTTATAAATTCAAAGTGATTTAGGAGCACTTTGACTAGGTTTCTAGGCCCCTAGGGCTGTAAACTTCAATTCTTCAAGTTTTTGGCGAATTTCCAACACGTTTGAAGGCTATTTAAGGGTACTTAAGGTCTCCCCTCCCTATTTCCATGCTAGGGAAATTACTCCAGCATGGAAGAATGGGGGGAATGAGTTTTGGAGATTGAAATAAGGTCAAATAAGAAAACTTTTGAGGTTATGAGGTCCTAGGCTTCTATGGTATAGATCTTTGGCTTCTAGGAGTGTCATCTTACCACCAAAAGTAGAAAAGTAGGTTCCCCCTTGTTTCACATTGAGGAAGTTACTCCAACATGGGAGAAAGAAGAATCTTAGATCTAGGTTAATTCAAATCACAATCAACCATGCATGTTACCTTTCAGAGCTGCCAGGGTCAAGGGCTATGGATCCATGTTAAAATTTAGCATTTTTGAGCATCCCTAAGTGGGTTTTTGGCTTTCCCATTTTTTCACATTGAGGATGGAAATCTTAGCATGGAAAACTAGGGGGAACCACTTTTTGGCAATCTAGGATCAGTCTTGTGAAGTTTAAGGACTCCAATGGCTACTACCACAATTCTAGAGTGCATGAAAGATCATTAAATGTCATTCTGAGGTGTTTAGGAGCCCCAAAAAATTTTCCCCTTTAGTTTACATACTATGGATGCTATCCTTAGCATGGAAAAATGGATCCTCAATGTGGAAGAACCATGCATATTAGATCTAGGCCTATTTTGACCTCAATCAAATGTACATGTTAGCCTTCAAGGCTACCAAGGGAGAGGACTAGGGTTTTATGTCAAGTTCTAACCATTTTGGGTATTTCTAAGCATTTTTTGGGTTTCCCCCCTTTTCTTCACTTTTGGATTGGGATTCTTAGTATTTAAAACTAAGGGAAATCATTTTTTAACCTTTTGACATTAGTTTCTTAAAGTTTAAGGCTCCAAACAATGTCAACAATGTCCTAGAGTGCATGCAAGTTTAGTTTATGTTGTTCTGAGGTAGTTATGGATTCCAAATGGGTCTCCCCCTTAATTTCCATGTTGAGTAGCATGGAGGGGGATACCCAACATAAATACATCATAAAACTTAGAACTATCCTAGTTTTAACTTCAATCAACCATGCATGTTAGCCTTTGGGGTTACTAGGGTTGAAGACTAGGGTTTGGAGTCAAAATTGGTTAATTTATAGGTTTCCCAAGTGGTTTTTGAGCTTTCCCCTCTTTTTCCATGCTAGGGATAGTATTCCTAACATGGGAAATTAGGGAGAAATATATTATTATCCTTTTACAGCATTTCTGATCATGCATGTAGGTCCCTGAGGTTCCTAGTGACAATGGTGAATGCCTGGTGTCAATATTTTGTTATTTTGAAGATTGAGAAGTGGCATTTTGGGCTTTCCCAATTTTTCCATGTTGGGGATTTCATGCTTAGTGTGGAAAATTAGGAAAAAATATTTTTGGCCATTTGTGATCACTTTCGATCATGCATGCAGGCGTTTGAGGTTGCTAGTGTTGATTGCTAACATCTAATATCAAAATTTGGTTGTTTCAAGGGTCATTAAGAAATTTTTAAGCTCTCCCTCCTTTTTCCACTCTAGGGATTCCATGCTTAGTATGGAAAATTTTGGGGATGGGATTTTTATCTTTTTATGATCATTCTAGCTATGCATGCGTGTCTACATGGTTACTAGCATTAGTCAGTAGTGCCTAAGGTCAAGATCTAGTCATTTTGAAGGCTATGAGGGGGCTTTTAGGCTTTCCCCTTTTCATCCATGCTAAGGGTGGAAAGATCAGTGTGGAAAGGTCTCCCTTAGTAAAGAAAGTCAATTCTAGGCCAAATCGATAGTTGATTGACCATGCATGTTAACCTTTGGGGTTGTCGATTTCGACAATCAATGTTGGGTGTCAAGATTTGATAATTTGGAGGCTTGTAAGTGCCTCATGAAATCTCCCCCATTTCTTCCATACTAAGCATGGTGGCCCCAATGTGTATGAGAGGGGATGATAGTTTTATGCCATATTTCAACACTTTTTGGGGCTTTTAGAAGCTCCAAATGGTTTCCACAAGGTCTAGGGGTCACAGGCACCAAGAAATGGTTATTAGGCATTCAATTTAGGTTATTTTTGGCTTCCCTCTATCTATCCATGTTGAGGGTGAAAGGGTCAACATGGAAGAAGCTTCCCCAAGCATGGAAAACATCAAATTGCATATTTCAACCAGTTTTGACTAGGTTTGATGGTGTTCCAAGGCTATCGTAGATGCTTAGAAGAGTTCTAGGTTACATGGGGGCTGTTTTGGGGTCAAACTTGTGCTAGATGGGTGTTGGGGGTAAGAGTGGATGTTACCCTAATTCTTCCACATTAGGCACTACTTCCCCAATGTGGAAACCCATGGTGTCTCAGCTTGCTTGTGTTTACCCACTTTTGGAAACTTAGGGTTGAAAAAGGTAAGTTTGGTTATCAAAAATAGCAAAATATTTGTAATTCTAATGATTTTGCAAAACATGAGGTATTTTTCCATGCTAGGCATGGTATTCCTAGTGTGGATGCCTAGGGATAGGGTTTCCATAAAGTTTTAAATGTCAAAATTAATAAAAATCTTAGCATTGATGCAAGTTTTGGTCAAGAGAAAAGGCGTAGGGTGGGGTCCATAATCCAAAAATTTAAAATTTTGAAAAGTTAAGTTGTTTTCCACCAAAAACCAATGTGAACTAGACATCCCCCTTCG
>MNCI01004056.1:81588-128457 GCA_015680685.1 Gnetum montanum | reverse complement strand
AATCCAAAAATTAAAAATTTTGAAAAGTGAAGTTGTTTCCCACCCAAAACCAATGTGAACTAGACTTCCTCCCCTTGCACTTTAGTGCACATGGAGTTATGATGCACTAAATTAGTAGTTGGGGTTTCAATGTGTGCATTTAGGTTTTAGATGAGTTTTATATGTCAAATTTTGGAAGTTTTGATCACAATTGTCATTCTACAGTAACAACAAATTGGAGGAGAGATTTGGTAGAGGTTCTTGTGGTAGCAAAAACCAAATTTTAGTATGGAAGCCTCCCATCTTCCTCATAGCCAACATTGCTCTCATCCTTCTCAATTTTCATCCATTCCCAACATTGAGCCTGCCATGGCTCCAAAGTACCGAGGGGGAAAGAGCCAAAACCTTGTGATCCAAAAGGTGGATGAAGGTGCCTAGGAGTTAGAAGAAGTACCTAGGCCCATCTCCATCTAGGCTTCTTCTATTACTGCTCCAAGGTAGGCAGTTCTACCTATTTTTTCCTTTGTTTCTTATGGTTTTTCTAGTTATTTTGCTTCCTATTTGTTAAGGCTATTTTTTCATGTATACTCTAGTGAAGAGATTAAAATGGAATTTTTATGAAATCCCACCTCCTATTTTGGCTAATTTCATGCAAATCTATAGTTTTTCATTGCTTTAGCTTTCATAGATTCTATTTTGAAAATAGGACTTATTGTTTCATGATTTTTTCTTAAAATTTTGGGATGTGGCCATTTTTTCAGATCTAGGCCTTAGAAATTGCTAAAATTAAATTTCAAAAAAAATCCTACCCCATTATTTTGTTGTGAAATTTAATGGGTTTTAATGGTTTTGGCTATTTCAACTATTTCATGGCTATATGAAATCTAGGTTTTGAGATTTTTCAAGTTTTGATATGAAAAAGCAAGTAAAGCTGTATATTTTTTTCTTGGTAGAATGGGTATACATTTGTAAAATTGAAGGCTATGGGTTTTTATCCCTTCATTTAAGCTTTTCAATGGCTATTTTCTTGTTTAACTTGACCTAGAAATAAAGAAGTTATGGCTATTTTCCTAACATTGCATAGTTAGGTTGTTTGTGCCACTTTTGTAATTTCATGTAGACTTGCAATTTTTTTATAAGTAAACAACAAAGGCTATGGCTATTTTTTTGGTTATGGCTGAGTAGGATTTGGCTTTATTGTTCCAATATAGGTGGAATCCCTATGATTGGACTTAAAACAAATTTTCTATGAATTTTTTTACTAAGCATGTGTAATAAGGATGTTGGTGCCGTTTTTAGATTATTGTCAAAACTAACAAATTTTTCCTTCATAAAAGGCAAGGGTTTTGAAAAATTTCTAAGCATGGGTCCATAGGGCTTGATTTAGGCTTCCAAATGCTGGTGAAATCACTCCATTTGAAGCTTAAATGATTTTTTGAAAAATTATTTACCGATCCTATGCGAAAAGGGGTAAATGTTGATGGCTACAGTTTTGGCTAAATTCTTTCATGTTTTAGGGATATATGGCTATACTTTTTCGATTTTCATGATCATTGTAATGATCAAAAATGTCGGTGGTTGGAACACCAAGAGGTCCATGTGCATATAGCCTAACCCCAAATCTGTGCGAGGGCTATGCTAGGAAATGGAAACAAGGTGCCCTGAATAGTCTTCTTGATTAAACAAGGACTTACGTGGTGTTAAAACAACCATGTGTGAGAAGGGTTTATATTGCGTTACGCGTGGGCATCGAGTCTAGCTAAGCTAGAGCATAGCAGGGTGTCTTGGCCTAAGAATAGTAATGTAAATGTGCAAATACATATGAAAAAACAAGAAAATCCAAGTGTTACACTAAATAAAAAAGAGAAATGCAACAAAATTTGAGAACATAAGTGCACCACTCCAAAATGGGAAGTGTAGCTAATTCCAAAAGGCTCTTAAAAGGTACACAATGTACAACAGGTGTAGTGGGAGCATAGTCACAGTCTCTGTGGTGTCGAGTCGTGACGCCTGGTGCTCACTGTGATGAATTGTGCCTATCAGGTTGGTCACCATGGTGTATTGTGCAATGTTCTATAGGGTTGCAATAGGGCTGTGGTGTACTATGCAGTGTAGCTATGCCTCTCTACTGGTGTGGTGTGCTCTGGGTCTTGTTCGCTAATGAAGCTAAATGCTAAGATGCCAAAGTGCCAAATGCCAAATGAAAGTGCCAACTACCCAACTGGTGAAAAATGGAAGCGCCCCCCCCCCCCCCCCCCCTTAACACATTAGGGTGCAAGGGTATTTATAGGGCTAGGGTTAGCCAAAAATGCAGATCGGGCACCATGTGGTAGTGCAATAGGTGGGACCATGAGAAAAATTTAGAAAATTTACTTAGTCTAAAGGTGACTAGAAAAAGTTTAAAAAAATTTCTAACTCTAGCCACTATGCTTGTCCCATGTTATGTGCAGGACATGAGACATTGCCTGGGGATAGAGTGTAGCATGGACACTTAAAAGAATCTAGTGAAGACTATAATCCTTGTTCTTGCTATGCTAGCTATGCTCTAGAGCGTAGCATGAGGGGTAGCCTCAAGAGCTAGAAAATCTGCCAAATGCCTCTTCCATCCTGAGCTAGCTTGATAGCTTCTTGCTTGACACTTAAGCAAAATTGACCACTAAAAAATGTGTCATGCTAGCTATCCTCTAGAGCATAGTAGGGGCAATTGGAGCGTAGCACAACACTTAGAAAATTTTGAAAAATTGGCCATTTGTGTGTTGGCTATGCTTGCCATGCTCTAGAGCGTAGTAGCTACAGTATCAAGCATAATAGCTATAGTGCCAAGCTTAGCACAACACTTAGAAAACTTTCTATAGCTGTTGTTGACACTTAGAAAATTTTGCAAAATAGGCCTTCATGCATGCTACACTACCTACACTAGGGAGCATAGCACCAACACTTAAAAAAATTTGCTAAGTTTTGACACATAGACAAATTTGCAAAAAGTGTCATTGTTCTAACACGTAGAAAATTTTTGCAAATATGGTAGTTGGAGATGACTACACTCAACACCTAGAAAAATTTGGACAAAGTTTTATCATTTTGAAACTTATCTAAATTTGTAGTCAAGATGTCAAGGCTCAAAATTTTACAGTGTTTCAATGGCCCCTCTTTGTTGATGTCTCGAGGAGTGGCCCAAGAGATGTTAACAAAGAATTACAAAACACCATAGTAGACATGGCACCAACATTACTCATCGGTACCTAATCAGGTGGTGCTTCACCATGTCAAGAGTGTTAAGGGAATAAGGGTATGCTGAGGGATAAGGGGTATAGGCAATGCTAGGGAGATGAAATGTAAATAGTGGAAATGAAATGCAAAGTATGGATCATGATGTAAAATGTGAAGTTAGCATGGTTGATGGTGACTATGGAATGAAGTGGCTTACCCCTGAAGCATTGACCTCTTATTGAAGTGCTCATAAGAGAGTCTAAGTTGATCCATGTTTGGGCCGATTACAAAACTACAACACTGTCAATTTGCATGGGGATGTGTTTTTCCCCATTCTCCTTTTTTTTCTTCTTTTCTTTACTGCAAAGTAAACCCTCATTGGGTTCAGCTCACTATTGATTGCTAGCTACAAGGTGTGGGCCATTGAGTAGATGGGCTTTGCTTTGATGCAACTACATTGCATCTATAGGATAGGTGTTTCCTCCCTAGGATGAGTTGCATTACATTTGCTTAGGCCTTGACCAACCAACAGAGGCTCCCCATAGGACAAATTGTGTTACATCCGCCATGGGTTCTATAGTTGATGTAAAGAGAATGTCATGTGTGTAATAGTGTGTATGCATTAGAGAGATGTGCAATTGTGAGTATGTAGGGGATGTGCATAGGCTATAATGGGATGAGGGGGATGTGCACTCTTGAGTGGCTTAACTAGTCTAATCATGCACATTGGAGCAATGTGGCAACTTGCTGCTATGATGAGATGCATCTCTACATGACTACCTTTGAGGCATCGTCTTGCAAACACAACTCTGAGAAGATAAGAAAACCACATAGCATGAAATGCAAATGAAAATGCTAAATGTGAAGATGTTGCAGGTGCTAGATGTGAAGATGCTACAAATGTGTCAAATGCTATGCTAGTTGTAGGTGCTCAAGAAGCTAGTGAAAGTGCTAGGATGATGATGCTATGAGTGGCCCAAAGGTTTCACCAATGGTAGGTGCTCCAATAGATAAGCAACATGCCAGTTTAAAGTCCTAGTAGATTGTGAACCCAGTTTAAGGTCATGGTAGACCATGATGTGCTAGTTTATAGTCCTAGCAAACTGTTGGGTGTCAACTTAATGTCATAGTGGATTATGGATGTTATGCCAATTTAACGTCATGACCCAAGGATGATTTGTGTTAGTTTATTATCATAGAAAACTATTTTTGACATTTTATAGTCATAGTGGACTATCTATGCCAGTTTTTTGCACTATGGTGGATGAGTGCTTACCTTGCTTATGTGAGGTGTGATGCTGCATGCGTAGTCATGCTATGTGCCTACAAGATCCTACAAAAATCAACTAGAAAAACAACATCAAGTGGCACCTGTCATAAATAGAGTTAAAATGCATGAATGAAAGGAAAGCAATGTAAAAAGTGATAGTTATAGGCTATTCCAAGCTATGGGCTAGTTTAAGGCCTTTTCAGGCCATGTGTTTTTGTAGTTTTATGATTTTTTTAAAAAAAAATTATGTGTTTTTTGATGTTTTTCAAATGCAATGCATAAGCTAAGTGGATAGATGCATAAAAAAAGCAAAGAAATATGTAAACTAGGTAAGCAAATGAAATGTAAATGCATGAACAAATGCAACACAAGAAAAAATAAAAAATGCATGGCCCATGGAGGCAAAGGGTAATTAGGCATTTATTGCATTTTTGGCCAAGGGAAATTCTTGGTCATGTAGATGCTTTCTAATCTAATTTGGGTTACGGGACGTGCAAGGCTTAGGGTCCTCTAGGAGGCTGTTGGTTTCAACCACTCATTTAGGTGTGTTAGCCTTAAGCATTATGTTGGTTGCCGTAGGTGTACCACTAAGAAACTCCACCTTCAACACTTGCTCCATGTCTATGTTGTGGGTAGTCAGAGGGGGGGTGTTATCACCGTGGATGATAACTTAACCACCTTCATATGGAAGGTGGACTTCTTGGTGAATTGGAGAGGAGATAGCCTGTAGTTGAGGTAGCCAAGGCTTGTCCAAGATCAAGTTAAAGCGTGGCATCTCCTCTATGATAGTGAAGTTGATTGTACCCCTAATAGTGGTGCATGATCTGTTGAAGGATTTTAGACACGTGATTTTGGTTGGCCTGATTTCATATACTAGGCCTAGCTTGTCAATGACGGAGTACATGACTATATTTGTTGCTACACCACCATTAACATGCACTCTATGGAGGGTGCATTTCCCAACACATATGCTAATGGACAGTGAAGCTATAGTGACCTCCCCTTATTCAGGGTTAACCTTGACTGCATCATTGTGAAATTCTAGGGATGTTGAACCTGATTCCTATGGTGAAAGGGGCAACATCACAGCACAAATGGATGCCTCGTCTACAAGGATGTCCTCTATAATAGGCATGGAGGCCAACATTCGAGCTAGGGATTGGCAGTGAGTAGATGAGGTCTTGACTAGGTTGTACAAGTTCAACGTTATGTTCTTTTGCTTAAGTGTTTGTTTCACTTGGGTTAGTGTAGCTACAAAGTCCTTGTTATTAGTCATTGTGTTGGTCTTGACTTCCTCCATGCGACTTAAGAGATGGATCTCTTGTAGAGGGGACTTGGGCTTAGGTTTCTTGGCTTACTTGGGGGTAGAGGCCCTAGTTTTCAATTGTTTCTTACTGGTCATGGCCTTTTCTTTGACCATAGGGGTTGCAAGGAACTCGTTCATCCTCTTGCATTACCATTTGATAGGCCTACATGGGTTACTAATGGGGTCGGTCCTTGAAGGAGGAAGGACCAAGATGTTGCCCACTGTTAGGCTTCAAGTAGATGAGGGGCCATCATGTTGTGGCACCCTTATGAAAAATGGTAGTTTAGGAGTTTTTGTGGGGCCAACTTGTTGTGGCACCTTGATGATGAAAGGTTGCTTAGTGGTTGTTGTTGCTGCATCATGCTAGTTTAACATCTTAGCAAATGATTGGATTGGAACCTTGACCATAAAGGGTGTTGTGGGTGCCCGAGGTGGCACTTTGATAACAAAGGGGAGCCTCTTACTTATGGATACCAAAAGGATCCTTGCCTTGCTAGGAGGCACGTAGATCAAAAAAGTTTTTTGCACAAGTTTAGACTTGCCAACTATGTTGTTGGAGTTTATGACATAGGGGGCATCATCTGCATTGGATTGGCTTACTACCTTGAGCATCAATTGGCCTCATTCTATCATTCTTTGTAGGTCATCCTGTAAAGCACAATAGTTGTTCATACTATGATCAAGCAGTTGGTGGTAATGATAGTATTGGTCTAGTTGGAAATGTTCTGGGACCGAGGGCTCGTTTGGTACTACTGAGGTGGGTTTCCTAAGTAGTTCGTAGTACCTATAATGTTTTTGGCAGACAATCTCTTATACATGTTTGTGTTAGATTTTCTTAACTTTCAAGAGTTGCTCTAGTATTTTAGAGGATTCCACTGGTAGCAGTGTATACTTTGAGCAATCCTTGTGCTCAAAGTTGGGCCTTGGGGTGGCCCTTACCAATGTAGGTGAGTTGGTGCTAGAGTTGGTGGCTTTGTAAGTTGGGGCCTTGGGCTACTTAGCCTTCAGGCTTTGGTTGGTGGCTTTTGTGCTTATAGCCACTATTGCCACTATTACATGTTGTTTGCACGCATGTTGGTTTCTATAGGCCACATAGGCTAGGTCATTACTAGCTTGTGATGCTTCCTCTATGTCCTTTGTTTGGGCAAAGGCTTGGTTGAGAGACTTTGAGACCATGTAATACAGTTTGAACTTGATAAAGTCATTTACTATAGCCTTGAAGATGACCAATAGGTGTGTCTCTGCTAGGTGTTCATGCATTTTGCTCAATGTGGCATTCCAGTGTTGGAGGAATTTTGGCATGGGCTCTAGGGGCCCCTACTTAACCAACATGACTTGGTTGAGGGTTGCTTTAGGCTTTAGGTTGTACCTAAAGCATGTCACAAATTGGCTTATGAGATCCCCCGAAGAAGAGATTGAGGCCTTGGGTAGTGCATGGTACTAGTCTAAGGCTTTGCCAATGAGTGACATGGGGAACATGTGCATGATGGCATGTGGCCAAGCTTGAAGGAGTAGGCACTTGGATTGAAATGTGACCAAGTGTGCATTAGGATCCCCTTCACCATTGTACATGGTAAGTTGAGGTAGCAGGACCCCAGTTGGGAGAGTTAGAGGTAGTACTGTAGGACTTATGGGAATGTCCTGGTAGAAGTCCACCATTGACAATTTAATGTCATAGTAGACGGTTGTTGCTAGTTTAACATCATAGCAGATGATCGTTGCTAGTTTAACATCATAGAAAACAATTGTTACCATTTTAACATCGTAGTGGATGATCGTTGCTAGTTTAACATCATAGTGGGTAGATTTAGTTGATGTGTTGGCTGAGCAATGGGCACGGTGACCAAAGTAGGCCACACATGAGTGGGTTGGATGGACACCATGGATGCCAATGAAATAAGCAAAACGTAGGATGCTTGAATTATCTAGGGCTAGAAGGTCACCCCTACGTGAGCATAGGGTTGGACAAATGTAGCAGTTTCTTGTGAGGAAGACTGAATTAGCATGATTACCATCTCAAAGAGGATGGGTGGACCGAATCAAGGAGGGGCTATACTAGGGAGTGGTTATTGGAAGATGGTGTAAAGGAGGCTCTCATGTTTGAAGTAGGCCTTGAACTCATCTTCTACCTCCTGTGAGGCTTCCTTGTAGGTTTTCCTTGCATCATGCTTGTTTGCACGAATGAGTTGGGACAAGAGCTAGTGGTAGGACTCTGTGAGTCGAATTCTGTTGAACAAGAAGGGGTTGTACTCTTGTCTGTCTTGGTGGACTCATTCATAGTCCTATTATGCCTCCAAATTAAGGCAATCTATTGGTAATCCTACTTGGATTTTGGCACAAACAAAATTGTATTATTTGTGGCATAGTGTGGCATGCTTTGGGTGGATTGTGGTATCAAATGTGTTAGACACCAACATGGAAGGTTGATATGAATTCATGTTCATAGATTGGGTTGTGAGAGTTGTTGTTTGCAAACAAATGGCTAACTCTAAAAACTACAAAAAAATGACTAAGTCTACCAGAAGTAGAAAAATGGCTAACTCTAAAAACTACAAAAAAATGACTAAGTCTACCAGAAGTAGAAAAATGGCTAAGTATAAAAATGTAGAAAAATAGCTATGTAAAAATGCAGAAAAATGGCTAAGTATAGAAACTACAAAAAATTGACTAAGTGTAAAAATGTAGAAAATTTGGCTAAGTATGAAAATGTAGAAAAAATGCTAAGTATGAAAGCTGCTAAGAATGACTAACTCTAGTGCTACACTTGCTACGTTGGAGCTTGCTACACTCTAAGAACTTGTTACGTTCTCCAGAGCATCCAGAGTTTTGGTTAAGTGCTAATCAAAAAATGTAGAAGGAAATGGTGAGGCCCTCCTTCTAGTGCCAAAACCTGTAACAACTAAAAATGTCAGTGGCTAGAACACCAAGAGGTTTGCAAGTGTATAGCCTAACCCTGAATTCATGTAAAGGCCATGTTGGGAAATGGAAACAAGGTGTCCTGAATGGTCTTATTGATTAGATAAGGACTTACGTGGTGTTAAAACGATCATGTGTGAGAAGGGTTTATACTATGTTACTCACGAGCATTGGGTCTAGCTAAGCTAAAGCGTAGTGGGATGTCCCAACCTAAGTGTAGTGATGTAAACATGCAAATACATATGAAAAAGTGAGAAAATACAAGTGTTACACTAAATACCAAAGAGAAATGCTTGAGAAATGCGATAGAATTTGAGAATAGAAGTGCACCACCCCAAAGGAGGAGCGTAGCTAATTCCAAAAGGATCTCAAAAGGTAGATAATGTACAATAGGCACAATGGGAGCACAATCATAGTCTCAGTGGTGTCAGGTCGTGAAGTCTGGTTCTCACTGTGATGAATCGTGCCTACTGGGTTGGTCACTACGGTGTACTATGTGATGTTTTTTAGGGCTGCAATAGGGCTATGATGTACCATGTGATGTAGGTATGCCTCTCTATCGATGTGGTGTGCTCTAGGTCTCATTTACCCATAGAGGTAAGTGCCAAGATGCCAAATGAAAGTGCTAATTGCCCAACCGGTGAAAAATGGAAGCCCATCCCCCCCCCCCACACCCAATAACACATTGGGATGTAGGGGTATTTATAGGGCTACGATTACCCCAAAATGTAGATTAGGTGCCACATGGTAGTGTGACAAGTGGGACCACAAGAAAAATTCAAAAAAAAATTCTAAGTTTAAAGGTGACCAGAAAAAGTTCAAAAATTTTTCTAACTTTGGCCACTACTTTTATCCCATGTTACATTTAGGACACAGGATGTTGGCTGAGGATAGGGCATAGCATGGACACTTAGAAGAAACTGGTGAAGACAATAATCCTTGTTCTTGCTATATTGGCTATGCTTTGGAGTGTAGCAAGAGGGGTAGCCTTAGAAGTTAGAAAATCTACCAAATGCCTCTTCCATGCTAAGCTAGCTTGATAGCTTCTTGCTTGACACTTAGGCAAAATGGGTCACTAAAAAGTGTGCCATGCTAGCTACGCTCTAGAGCGTAGCAAGGGTAATGGGAGCATAGCACAACACTTAGAAAATTCTGAAAAACTGGCCATTTTTGTGTTGGCTACGCTTGCCATGCTCTAGAGCATAGCAAAGCATAGTAGCTATAGTATCGAGTGTAACAACTACAGTGCCAAGCGTAGCACAACACTTAGAAAATTTTTTGTAGCTACTATTGACACTTAAAAAATTTTTCAAAATAGGCCTTCATGCATGCTACGCCGGCTATGCTAAGGAGCATAGCACCAACACTTAGAAAAATTTTCTAAGTTTTGACACAGAAAAATTTGCAGAAAGTGCCATTGTTCTAACACTTAAAACAAATGTGCAAATCTAGTAGTTGGAGCTGACTACACTCAACACTTAGAAAAATTTGGGCAAAGTGCCACCGTTTTGACACTTGGCCAAATTTGTAGTTGAGATGTCGAGACTTGAAATTTTGTGGTGTTTTAGTCATGATTATTAGGTTCATAATTTCAAGATTCTTTTCATGGTGGAGTCATTTAAATCAAAGTACAAACACATTTTTGATGATTTTTTTTTTTTTGCTATGGCTATGTAAACAAGGCAAAATCATGGTTGTAGTACATTATTGATTTGGAAATGGAAGTGGTTGATATGTATAACTTATGTTTTTCTTTTGTAAACATGTAAAAATAATGCTTAATTTTTATTTTGTAAGAATATTAAAACCTTTTTCTATTTTAAATAAACTTTTACTATGGCTACATGGATTTTTCTAAGTTTATTATCCTTTTTCTAAATTTGTGCATAGCTTAGATGATTTGTTTTTTCTTTTCCTAAGCTTTGTGCATAGTTTGGATGTTTTTTCCAAATTCCTACATGCTTTGCATAATTTAGATGTCTTTCCTAAACTTATGCATAATTTAGATGCTTTTTCTAAATTTATGCATAATTTGGACTAAGACATAGTTTTAGGCTATGAAATTTTGGCTATAGAGGCTATAAAATATGGTAATAATGCTTTTATAAAATTTCTTAAGCTAATTTAGATAAACATGTTAGAGCTTTTTACATAGGCTAATTTCACCTCCAACTAAATGTTTTGTCCAAATTTACTAAGTAATTCCAATTGCCCATAATGTCTTTGCTTTGAATGGTTTTAATAATGTTTTCTTTGTGGAATTTATTAAGCTAATTTAGATAAACACCTTAGAGCTTTTTACGAAGGCTAATTAACCTCCAACTAGGATGTTTTTTCTAAGTTTCTTAAGAAATTTCAATTGGTTATAATTTTTTTGTGCTTTGCTTCATGCAAGGTCTTTTTGAGGCTTGTCCTCATCATAGTGGAGCTAGTTGGTATCTTGTACTACATTAGTCATCCAAAGACCAACACCCCACTACATGACATGCCTTTTGGAAAGCTCTAGTTGTGGTTCTAGCCTAGGGCAAGGGACTTCCTTGCCTACCTCCTTAGGAACTTCAGTGTGATGTTATGATCACACTTGTTCGCAGATGTAGTCGGGGTTATTATGGAGACCTTTTTTCCTTGGGCATCTAGCTTGATTTCTAGATACATTATTGATAGGCCACTTCCTAAGACTGCGAGGAGACCAGCAAATGCCATAAGTCGATGTTACCTTACAGAGGTTTGGACAATGTCAAAGTATAGTCAGTATAATACTAACAATACTTTGATGGTGGTACATAGAGCCCACACATTATTCCAAAACCTACCTAGCACTATGTATCATCTATATGGGTAAACATGATTATTATAATGCTTTTATGCTTTTGGCTTGATTACCCTCCCTAACTCCATTAGTTCTACAACTTCTTGTACATATAAGTTTAATGATCAGGTCTTGATCATCAATGATCAAATCTTGGTAGTGGCTTAAACTACATTGGATGAATGCACTAAGAGTCCTCAAATTAAAATTGTTGTGTATAAACTATTAATATGGGACTTTTATGAACACACCACCAAGTTTAACCACGTGTACAAAAAGTGTAAGGATGATGGGATGATGCACAACTAGTGGGTAGATGCTGACAGCATGGATCAAACCCTTGTAGCTAGAACCTCCACATCGCAAAAGAAAAGGAAAGGTAAACATATAAATTCTAGTGTTTTATGGCTCTAAGTGTTCTATTGCTTCTTTTGGTTGTTAAAATTATTCATATTGATGCTAACCTTTGGTTATTACTTCATAGGACCTTTCCACCTTAGCTAATGTCACTATATCACTTTCATGTTCACGTCATGAGGATACCCTCATCCTGAAGTTTGGTGAAGTGACATTAGCATAAGAGTGGCTAAAGGAACAAGAGCCTAGGTATGTTCAAGAAAACATCTAGCATGTAGGTTTTCTTGATGTATTCATGGCACCTATCCCTTCCATTCTCGTTGTGAAGATGTTGCATGTCATCATCACCATCCAAGGTGTGAAGGTGAACATGGACATAGGTGAACATGTCATCACCATCATCTGACATATGAAGGTGAACATGGATGTAGGTGATGGCCTCTTTCATGACTTGTTTGGTATCCTTGATGATAGGGCAAAGGTTCTCACCAGAATAGTAAGGGCATCAAGCCATCGCGACAAAGTTCTAAAGTGGCTTGGTGCTAACATGGATCACTTTGGAATTTCGATGGATAGCTTCATGAACCCTAATGTAAAGGAATCATATCCTTTGTTTAGGTCTCATGAATTTCCCAAACTACTATCACAAAAGAAGATAATTTGCCTAACACAAGGATGGACCTTTAAGAAGGTCTTGATGGGGGACATCAAATTTGATTAGGTAGCTACTTTGGCTAGTGGGCTTCAGGAGGAGATCCTTAGACTCCATGCTGATACCTCTATGATAATCCATATGCACTTTGCATTTTTTGTAGGTTATCTAAAGAGGTTTGTAGAGTTTCTGGTGATGTGCAAGAATGGACGATGGATTTCCCAAGACCTAAGTCAACTTTCTAGGCCTTGAATAAAGCACGTTTATCCAACAGTGTAGGCCCAAAACCTACCAAAGGAAATGGATGATATGTTATCCATCACCATTAAGAATCTCGATGTTAGGAAGCATGAGTTCCCTAATAGTACTGATGATGATGATCCTCTCACATTTCCTGCTAGTGTCTAGGATGTTAGACGATGGTGTATGGAGCTTGAAGTGGTAGCTAGGGAGAAATTTGAGAGGCCTATGGAGGCACCCCCAACATCAAATCAACCTACCCCAAAGAAGTTTAAGTTTAAGCTTAAGCCCTCATAGCAGGTAGTTGTAGGTATGCTTTATTTAAATTTGGCTATGTCCTAAAGTTTATGGCTTCTTTATGGTTTCATGTGTTAACTAGTTTTCTATGTGTCATGGTTGTATATAAACATCAGGCTATAGCAGCCCAAGCTACTACAGAGGCAAAACAAAGGCATGTAAAAGAGCAACTCCTAAAGCAACCTATGGTTGAAGGATTTGTTGATGCAAGTATAGATGATCTAGATGCCTTTTTTGGTGAGGTGGTACCAAGTACCTCTCCCATCATCATCCCAAAGGAGGGAGAGAAGAAGAAAGCTAGGTATGCATGTGCCTTAATATTTTTGTTACATCTCATTGGTTATCTTTGGTTTTCATCCTAACCTTTTGATGATTTTTTTGCTTATAGTAGTTCCTAAACCACTAGCGTAAGCTCCTATCCCTAAGTTTCATATGAAACCATGGGTTGAGACTCTAGATAAAGTGGAGTTCATGTAAGGGATGGCCAAGGACATCATTGATCTGTTGCATTAGCTTGCATCTAAGATAGGTAAGGATTTTGTTTTATGTGCCTTAGGTGTGGGCTTTTCTTGCATTAGGGGCATCTTACGTTGTGTTTTATGGTTGCATTTTATGCTTGTGTACTACTTTCTATGGAGTGGGATCCCAGTAGAGACATGGAGATAGACTCCTTACTTAAGCTTCCCTTTGATGTGTCTAGTGTACCCGTGAAGCTGTATGAGACTGCTACTAATTTAGCAATGTCATGTGCAAAAACTTCATGGAAGCTAGAGAGGTCCAACAAATCCATATGGGAGGAAGTTAAGGCCTTAAGGGAAAAGGCTCGAAGGTAGGAGGATATGATTAGAGATCTCCAAGATTGTAAGGCCTTTATGGAAGCCCAAGTGGCTAACTCAGGGGAATGACATACTAAGGAGACCATGTGGACTTGCTACTAGCATGTCATTCAAGACAAAGAAGTAATCCTACAGGAGATGATGGAACAAAGTATGCAGATGGACCTCATCTTCCAAAAGGTTGAGGACTAGAAGGATGACTGCACTTGGGTCCTAGAGTGGGATAAGACATAAAAGGCCCACAAGCAATAGTATAAGATAGATCATGGGGCCTATCTAAAGAGGCTCAAGGAGAAGTCAGTTGAACGGCACAAGAGAGAGCTATTCATTTAAGGGATCTACGTGAAGAGTGCTTATCAACTTTTTGAAAGTACTCTCAAGGTGGAATAAACCCCTACTTTTAGATTACCACTGTTGCAAGTGAGACCTCTATAATTATTGCTACATAGGAGCCTCATACTTGGACTCCTATAGATAGGACCGACATTCTTTTTGGCATTGATCTTGGAGATGTTGATTGGGTCAACATGAAAAAGGATGAGATCCTCCATTGTTTGGAGGAAAGCCTTTCCCATCTACCCCCAAAATTAATGGAGATATAATCTCCACAGGTTTGATATGTTTTATGTTTTAGTCTCTATTTTAAGTCATGATTATGGCTATAGGTTACTAACTAGCTATATGTTGTTGCATTCTAGGCTTTAGGAGACATTGGTAGCACTAGTGGTGAGGGTGGGAATAACCCACCACTTCCTTCTCTGGATGCCACTTAGCAACCTCCTTTAGTTTAGTTTGTTGGCTATTTGTTTTTGTTTTTATGTTGATTGCTATGATTAGCCAAGACTATGTTATAGATGGTTGTTATTCTTTGACATTTTTGCCACATAGTGTGGCCATGGCTATGTATGTTATGGACATTTTAACTTTAAATTTAAATTTTGGTTTTATTTTTGGCTATATGCATCTATAGTAGTAGTGAACATTGTAAATGTTGCAAACATTAAAAACAACTATGTTGATGTTTTCAGTTACAACATTTAATGGCTACTTGACAAAAAGAAGTGTCATAATAAACAAGATGTTTGCTAGTTTTAGGTCATTACAAGCATAGGTTATATTACATTATTGTGGCTACATTACTAGTTTAAGACCATGGTCAACCATAATGCCAATTTAAGGTCTTAGCGGACCATAGTGCCAATTTAATGTCTTAGCAGATGTGGATGCCAATTTAAGGTCATAGTGGATCCTAATGCTAGTTTAACATCTTAGCATACATGGTATGAAAGAGACGTATATTTATAAGGCCTTTTTGATGTTTATAACATAAGTAAAAATAAAGAAAGGTTGCAACAAATAGGTAAAAATGCAAATGAACTTAGGCTACATGCATAGGTTGTGCACATAAAGGGTAAAACAAAAAATGCATAAAAATATATAATAAAAGTAAGGCTACATGGCTATTGGTGCATCTAGTCATAGGGGCATGGGAAGGTTAAGGAAAAATTCACTTATGCAAATTCTTCCTAATCTTTGCAAGATTATGGAATGAGTAAGGCCTACTTTACACAAGCTTATATTCACCATCCCCTTTGCTTACGATGTTAAAAGGTAGTTCATCGCATAATGTATCCCATTGCCTATAGTTGTCATCATTGGCTATCTTGGGTTTTTGCTCTTCATGGTTAGGAGCTTCTTCTTGAAGCTCCACTTTAGACCCCTATTCTATGTCTCCATTATTAATAGCTAGGGGAACTGCATTATCACCATGAATGATGATTTCACCTCTCTCATAAGGAAGTTGAATTTCTTGATTGATGGGTGAGGACATAGCTCACAACTAATCCAACCAAGGTCTTCCTAGGATTAGGTTGAATCCTAGGGTCTCTTCCATCACCAAGGAGTTGACAGTTTTAGGGAATTGTTCTCCAACTACAAAATCCAAACAGATAGACCCCTTGATGACAACTCTTAACCTATCAAAGGACTTAAGAGCTACGATGGTTGTAGGTTATACTTGCTCAGTTAAGCCCAAGCATTCAATGATGGTGCATATGATGATGTTTCTTGCAGCTCCATCATCAACATGCACCCAATGTATTTTACATTGTCCCTATGCGTATGGTTATGAATAAAGGGGCTATAGTCACTTTGTCAGTCTAGGGATTAACCTTAATTTCAATATCGCAAAATGTTAAGGATGTTGAATTTTCCTCCCCTGGTAAGGAAGGAATCATCACTACATGAATGGCATCCTCGTTAGCAAAAATATCTTCACTAATGGGTATGGAAGTCAACATTTTGACTAGTGTCTCATGATGTGTGGCAGAAGTCATGATCAGGTCATATAAGCTTAGGGTTGTGTTTTTCTTCTTAATGGATTGCTTGACTTGGTCCATTGCACTAAGGAATTTTTTATCATTGACCATGGGCTTGTCACTCTAGATGTGCTTTACTTCCTCCATGTGTCCCAAAATGTGGACCTTAGCTTTAGGTTGTGGTTATTGTGGCTCTTCCTTGTTGTTTTGGTTGTGGGCTTTAGTATTCTCCTATGCCTTGTTGGTTGAAGGGGATGGGACAAAGGAGGTCATGGGTATAATTAAAATGGAAGTGGGCTTTGATGGGTCCACTTCCTTTCATACCTCCATCTACTTATCTTCCTTTTTATAAGGCTTTTGCTTATGCTTCTTCCTTTGTTTGGCTAAACCTTTTTGGTTGTTAGCCATTGGCTATGAGGAGGAGGTATAGCATTGGCCACCACAAGGGGTCATTGTGTAGTTGGTTGGGCTATGTCTATTTGGGTTATATTAGGTTGGGAGACCTTAATGATAAAAGGTTTCCTTGAAGGCATTCATGAAGGTACTCTCATAATAAAGAAGGATCTTGAGCTATGGGAAGCCAAAGAAGCCCTTTCATTGTAGAGGGGTACTTGAATCACGAATAGATCTCTTGTAGGTCTCTGATTGTCATCGATGTTGAATGCTAAAATAATATAGGAACTATCATTAGCATTCAATGAGGCTTTGTAGACCTACATTAACTAGTTTTGTGGCTAAACAAGATTAGAAGCATCTAAGACTAATTCTCCCCTATCTGTCATCCTTTGTAGGTCATCCTTCAGTACAAGGCAAAAGTCTGTGTCATGACCAAATAGTTGATGATAATGGCAAAAACAGTCTAGCTTGAAGTATCTAGGTAGTTGTAGGTCATCTTTCATTTCTCAAAAGGGATCCTTGGCTATTTCACATAGCTGCTTATGTTTCTTTCAAGTGGCTTTGATCATTTGTTTGTGTTGCATGCATCCACTTATTAATAGTTGTTCTAGCAACTTGAATGATTTTAATTGCAACATGGTGTATATAGACTTGTCCTTCCTTTTGAAATTAGATCTATTTATTGTTGATGCAGTGATCACAAAAGTTGATGGTTGATTATTGCGATCATTGGTGAGAGCCTTGGGCATATTGACCTTTGGCCCTTGGTTTGTGATCTTTTTTTCCTTGGTTATAGTTGCTATGGTAGTGTTGTTTCTTTTTCTCTTTTCTTTATCTTTTTCAGTGTGTTGGTTTCTATATGCTATATAGGTTGAATCATGACTAACCTTCATGGGATCCTCTATATTTTTGGTTTGAAAGAATGCTTGGCTAAGAGACCATGGATCAAGGTAGTAGAGTTTAGACTTGATGAAGTCATTAACTACTCCCTTGAATATGGCTAACAAGTAGGCTTTAGCTATGGGCTCTGGTATTTCATTCAATAATCCATTCCACTATTGAATGAATTTCTGTATGGGTTCTAAGGACCCGTACTTGACCTTTATGAATTGGTCAAGCATTGTGTTAGGCTTCAAGTTATACTTGAATCAATTGACAAACTAGGCTACTAAGTCCTCCAAAGAGGATATGAATCCTCTAGGCAATCTACAATACCAATCAAGTGATTTTTTAGTCAAAGACATAGGGAAAATCATCATGATGGTATGAGGCCATGGTTGAAAGAGTAAACATTTAGATTGAAAAGTAATAGAGTGAGCATCAGGATCACCCTCTCCATTATATTTGCTAAATTAGGAAATAGGAACATCAGGAGGAAGTGTCAAGGGTGGGACTACAGGACTTATGGAATCATCCTAGTAGAAGTCTATAATCTTGATAGTTTGTGTGGTAGAGGCTTTAAGCCTTTTCAATTCCTCTGTTAGGTCTTGGATCATTTGGAAGGCTTGATCCAAGCCTTGCAATGGCCCCATAGGTTGTGAGGTTTGTACATAAGATTGTGGCATTTGTTGTGAGGGTTGTGGCCTCATTATGGGTTGCATGACAAAAGGAAGAGGTTGTGTTATGGTTGTGGCTTATAAGCTAAACAAGGAAAAGGATGTTTGTGTTGATAATTGAGGCACAAATGGGACAAATGGGGTGTGTGACCCCTATGTTTCTTAGGGTCCCATGGTGAACCCCATGTGAGCAGTTAACAAATTTATGATGGTCAAAACCATTATTGATGATTTTATATATTGAGACTATGTTATAAATGGAATTTATGTATTATAGTTTGTTATTTGTGGCATTGATTAAGTGTGATGTGTAGCTATAACTGGCATGGGATTTTTCATAGTAGGGTAGGAAAAAGTGGAAGATGGTGGCACCATGCCCATGGAGAAAACAAAAGCATTAGAGGAAGGTGTTGTGACCTTAGGGGATGTTTGTTGGAATAGTCCTCCCAGGATGTTTTTAGGCTTGGATTTTGCCTTAAATTCATCCTCCACTTCTTGCTATTCCTCAAAGCTATGCTTATCATATTCCTCTTCTACAATAGTTAATTGGGCTAGGATACTAGAATATATGTTGTTAAGGGAAATTTGGTCATACAAGGAAGGGATGTACTCCTTTCCACTCCTATGTATGAGCTCAAACTCCCTTTTGGCCTTGGCTTCAATTTGTAAAATTAGCATGTCTACTTGTATTTTAGCACAAATGAAGTTATAACAATCCTTATTTATGACTACAATATCAAGACTCTCCCCTCTGACTCTCAAAGATCACCTACACTCAATGATGGCAAGGTCTTTGGGGTCATATACCCCCATGGCTTGTCAACTATGATCTTTGCTAGTGAGGGTGAAGGAAAATTTGGTGGACTATTAGAAAGACATGGCTATAGTGTTGATATTGGCTTAAAATAGGCTATAAATGGTAAAATAGAAGTAAATTCTAGCAAATTGAACTCAAGATGTACTTACTATAATTAGTAAATGAGGGATAAGAGCAATTCCCCCCTTACTAGAAATGGAAAGTTGAGAACGTTGGTTTCAAGCCTTACCCAAGTTGTCCTCCCAACTACCTCTACATTGGGTATGGCACAAGGGGAAAGAAGGAGAATGAGATAATGGAAATCTCACACCTTCTTATTTCAACATTGGAGAGAGAAGGAGGGAGGAATTTTGAAAGCCAAAATGGAAACTTGGTAGTTTCTAAAGATGGTTTTTGCATGCTACCAACTTTTTCCATAAAGGAGGAAAAAGTAAGTGTGAAAACCAATGTTAGTTTAGTGGAAAAAATGTGGTGACAAAAATTAAATTGATGTTAAGGCTTCCATGCTAGCTTTGCTCTAGAAATTTACAACAAGTGTTGTGAAATTGCAGCACCCAATCACCTACAACTTCCATGCTGAGGTTTCTACTACAGTGGGGGGTGTGTAAAGGTAGCATTGGATTCTTTAGGAGTTTTGGTTTTAAAAAGTTAGAAAATGGCTTTCAACTTGCAATGTTGGCAATGGAATAAAAGTAGATTTGATCATGATGTTAATAAACCTCAACAATACTGGCCTCCCAACTACCTCCACACTAGATATGGCAAAGGGGAAAAATAAGGGGATGAGATTATGAGAATCCCACACCTCCTACCTCAACTTTTACAAGGGAAAGGTTGAAAACAAAAATGAAAATTTGGTGTTTTTTCACTAAAAATGGTTTTAGCTATCTACCAATTTTCTTAGCTTGGAAAAATGAGGGGAAGCCAACTTACAAAAGAGTTGAACCACCCACTTTACAACTAGAGAATAAATTTTTAATAGTATAAAGGAAAAAATAGGGGAAGGAGATATCAACGCTAGCTTTGGGTTATAAAATTCATAGCAAGTGCTATGAACAACCAAAACCCAACCACCTACAACTTCCACACTATAGTTTTAGTCATGGGGGAAAAGATCAACATTGATTCTTCAAAGGTTTTGATTGAAAAAATCAAGAATAAGCTTGCAAATGACAACAAAAAGAATAGATCTAGTCACAAAATTTAGGTGAAGGCCCACTTTCTAGTGCCAAGAAAAACTATTATGATTGAGAACCTTGATCACTAGAAAAAAACCAAGGAACCTTAGTGTAGTAGTTCCCCAACCCCGAATTCCTAGGTCCATCATAATAAAAATAGGATTTGAGATGCCCTAGCCAATCTAGTAGATCAACCAAGGACTTATGAAATGTGAAATGTGAAAATAAAAATAGATTCAAATAATGCATAAAAAATAAATTTATTTTTAAACACAAAACTTAAAACTTAAAACTTTATTGAGAAAGAATAAAGAGTAAGTTAGAGAAATGTATACAAATTGTGCCTAGATGAGTAGCAAGGGGGTTCACTTATGCAAGAGTTCAAAGCCCATTAAAGCTAATGTGCTCCATGATCTAGGTACTAAGCTACTCCTAATGCTATTGAACCTTCTTCAATTGCTGCAACTTCAAATTTGCAACTTGGGTCACTACTGGGGAGGTGAGAAAAGTGGAAAATTTGGATGCCAAATTGCTTCATGTTGTGGTTTGGGAATCCTAGAAGTGTAGTGTTGACATCCAAAATCCACAAATCTCAAGGCTACAATGCTTCCATGCTAGGGTTTAAGAGAATGCAAGTATGGGAACTTTCAAGAGCTCTTAAGTACTTGAGAATGCCCCAATTATGGAATCATGAATAATTTTATGTGTATGTCAAAAGTTTCTTCATAATGCTAAACTTGCTTAAAATTTTTAGAACCTACAAATGGTGTTGAAGGTTGGTTTTTATAGGTTCTCCAGGCCATGAATGGAGCTACAAAATTGGCTATGATTTGGCTACAAAAATGGCTGCAAATTGGCTATAAATTGATTGCAAATTGACTATAAAATGGCTACAAAATTTAGGTGAGATGGATGCCCAAATTTGGGGGGTTACTATACATAGTAATTGCTTCCCCCATGGCCATTCTATTTACTATAAATAGTAATTGGGGCACACCTTCCATGGTGGAGATGAATAAGTGATTTCCCCCATGGCCCTTGCATTTACTATAAATAGTAACTGGGACACACCTTCCATGCTGGAGATGAATCTTCTACACTGAGCTCTCCACCATGCTTACTAAAGCAGCTGGTCAATGTTGAAGTGCATGAAGTGATGAATTTTGGCTTTTGTGGCTTCCACACTAGGGGCAGAGACTCCATGCTAAGGGAAAACTTCCATGTTGAGGGGGGAAGGTTTCTAGGTTGTGCATGTGGTCTCCATGTTGAAGGAGAAAGTTTCCAAAACCCCCATCCTTCCACGCTAGGGGTAGGTAAGATTTTATTCCCTACATGTGCTTCCAACATAGAGAAATGTATACCCCCCATAAAATCCATCAAATTGTCTTTTTTTGGCATTCCAAAAGGCATTTTTGACACCCCGCCTAGCAAGCCTAAATATAGACACTAGGTGACTTTTTTCACTTCGGGAATGAGGCTTTAACCACTTATGAGGCATTTTTCAGCCCAAAAAGTATAAAGTATGTCAAATTTCCTACTATGGGTATAATTTTCACATTTATGATGAAGTTTTGCCTCAGGTTTCATGGGCTGAAATCTACATAATGAAGATTGGCTATAACAAGCAAATTTTTGTGATGTTTCAAGTTGGATATCATTAGACCCATAACATCTAAGTCTTCCATAGGGCATAGCTTCATCCTCACTACAACCAAATACTTTACAATGTGGGTTGAGGCTATTCCCCTAAGAATGGCTACATCCAAGCAAGTCTGCAAAGTCATTCTAGATAACATTGTAGCCTATTTTGGCATACCCATGATCATAGTCACAAACAATGGACTATCACAACTTAGGTGTTAAGCATTCTTTCTCATCACCCTATCACCCTCAAGTTAATGGACAAGTATAAGCAAGAAATAAAGTCATCATCAACTTACTTAAAAAGATGCTCAACAACAACAAGTGCAAATGGCATGAATGGCTTGTCCATGCACTATGGGCATATAGAACCACCTATTGCACAGTAACTAGTATGACCTCTTACATCTTGGTTTTTGATTCTAAAGTTTTTTTACCTCTTAAATTGTAGGTGCCATCACTCTGAATGACCTTGACCAACTTCATCATTGACAAGCAGAATAAGGAGTTGTGGACATTGACCTTGAACTTAGTGGAAGAGCAACATATGCATGCACTTACTCACATCAAATACTATCAAGAGAGGTAGAAGTGGTAGCATCACCATAACTTGATCATGCATAAGGTCAAAGAATGTGACTTGGTCCTCAAAGCCATCCACGAGCATGTGGACAAATTCTTAGCCAAATGGGAAGGGTCCTTTCTTATCACTAGAGCCTATGGGAATAGTGCATTTAGAATAGCTAACATGGATCAGAATGAGCTATCCAATCTAGTCAATCATTCCTATCTAAATCCATACTACATGTAGTTGATAATCATCAACAAGCAAGCTTGCTTTCACTGGTCTACGACAACCTTAAATTGGCAACACAGCATTCCAAGGCCTTAAACTAGTACCATGGCCTACCACAACCTTAAACTAGTAACTCTGGTGACCTAGATAGTATGATTCTCATGTGGTTGGTATGCATTATAGTGTTATAATTTGTAATGATGTTTTGTATTCTTTGTTGATGCCTCTCAAGTTAATCCTCCAAACACCAACAAAGAGGGACCATTGAAACACCACAAAAATATGCATGTTATAGAAAATTTTCATCATATAGTTTTTAGCTTGTGAAACCTGAGGTAAAAATTCCTTGTAAATGTAAAGATTTTAACCCACAATGGGAAATTTCACATACTTTATGCTTTTGGGGCTAAAAAATGCCTCATAAGTGGTCAAAGCCTCATTTCTCAAGTGAAAAATAAAGTTACCTACTATTTATATTTGGGCTTGGAAGGGTCAAAATTAGTTTTGGAATGCCAAAAATGGAAATTTGATGGGTCTTGTGGGGGGTATAAATTTTTCTATGTTGGAAACACCTACAAGGGGCAAATCTCACCTGCCCCCAATGTGGAGAAGTGGGGGGGAGATTTCCTCTTAGCTTGGAAACCTTCCCCCCAGCATGGAGGCTACATGCTTAGCTTGGAAACCTTCCTCCCTTAGCATGGAAGTTTTCCCTTAGCTTGGAAGATTCACCCCCAATGTGGAAATTGCATGCCCCCAATGTGGAAGCCACACTAGCTAGATTTCATCACTCCATGCACTCCAACATTAACCAACCACTTCACCAAGCATGGTGGAGAGCTCAGCGTGGAAGATTCATCTCCAACATGGAAGATGCACCTCCATTACTATTTATAGTAAACAGAATGGCCATGGGAAGGAACTTACTATATATGATAACCCCCTAAATTTGGGCATCCATCTTACTTGAACGAGGTAGAAATTTGTAGCAAATTGGTAGTGAATTTGTAGTCATTGAGTATCCAAATTACAGCCATTTTGTAGCACCATTCATGGCCCAAAACCTATAAAAACTAGCCCCAAACACCATTTACAAGTTCCACTTTTTTTGGCATTTGAAAACATTAAGCATACATACATTTTTTTAAGCAATAATTCCATACTTGAGGCATTCTCAAGTACTCAAGGGCTCTTGCAATATCCCATCTTTGCATTCTCTTGAATCCCAGCATGGAGGCATGATCACCCTGAGACTTGTGAATTTATGGTGTTAACGCAGTACTTCTAGGATTCCCAAACCCTAGAACAAAGAAATTTAGCATCCAAATTTTCCACTTTTCTCACCCCCAATAGTGACTAATGTCACAAATCTAGAGTAGTAACACCGAAGGTCCAATAGCATCGGGAGTGGCAGAACATCTGGCTCATGGAGTTGACTGCATTGACTTCAATGAACCCTAAACCCCACTTAAGTGAACTCCCCTACTACCCACTTAGGCACCATTTGTACACATTTCTCTAACTCATTACAATAAAGTTTTAAGTTTTGGGTTTTATGTGCAAAATATATTCATTTATTTTCTATACATTATTTAGATTTGTTATCAGTTTCAGCATTTTCCTTTTTCTTATTACCATGTTTTGCACTTCATAAGTCCCTAGTTGATCTACTAGACTGGCCAAGGTATGTTGGGTTTTATTTTTACTAAGGCCCTAGGGATTCGAGGTTGAGGATTATTATGCACTAAATCCATTAGTCTTCATTCTACATTCTACGAACGAGTTTTCTAGTCACAACAATTTGACATAGAAAGAATTCAATTTGATACTTTGTCAACTAATTGACATGAAAACAAGACATTTAACACTTCAAAAGCCCTAATTTAACATTTTGTTAAACAGTTAACATGTAGAGCATCAAATAAGCATTTTTACAAATAATTGGTAGTAAACCAAATTTTCACAAAAATAGGTGGCCAAGATTGATAGTGTTGGAGCTTGATGAGTAGAAAATTTTTAAAAACAATGGCTTAAGAGCTATAACAATGTCAAACATTGAAGATGTGGGAAGGAGATAAGAAAGCACAAAATTTTTGACTCTAGAATCCCATACACCATTATTCTTCCCTAGAAAAAAATCCCAAAGTATCCTATACACTATCCTATCAACCTAGGGAGGGTTATATGTTGCTCCATTAGGACCAAGGCATTTACACACTTACAAAAAGACCATGAAAAATTCACAATACCTAATCAAAGTCCCAAGCACTCAAATGCTATCAAAGTAAACTAGAAAAAGTTCACAACCTTTTTTTCAAGAAAGAAATTGACCAACATAGGTCCCAGGGCTAGAAAAAATATGAAAATTATTTTGAACCATAAATGTAGTGAACATTGCTAGAACAACCTACATTGAGCATAGTGTTGTACTTATAGGTGTAAAAAAAGCTCCAAATGATACAAAATTTGACTAGAAAAACCCTAGTTTGTAGGCGATTGACTACAAAAAAAAATTATAAAAAATAAAAACATGGCCTAGAACCCTTGGATACTACAACTATTCTTTATAGAGGTTAAGGATGCTAACCATATGTGGTCAAACCCCTACCAATATTTTCAATCCAGCTAAAAAAATTTTACAAATGTTGGAAAACAAGCCTATGACTAGACTACCACATATTAGGCTAAAAAGATTTAAATCTTCATCATAAAAATTCTAAAAAATTCAATTTCACCTCTATGATGTCTAAAAATCCCTAAACAATGAATCTATGCATATGAAAATCAAAAATCCTATCATACATAAGCTAGAAAAAATTTATAATGCAACCAATCCATGCCAAAAACAATGGAAAATGCAGAGAAAACTAGTACTTGGAGGTCATTAATGATAACCCTTCACCCATAGATCAGTTGGAAAGCCTTAATATGATCCTCATAGCCTCATCTGGTTCTTCCAGTCCTAGATTTCAACTTGTTGATTCATTCCTTTTCACTATAGTTTCCAAATCATAGAAGTTTTGCCTTCTACTACTGCAAAGAGAAGCCTAAAAGTCTTGGTTTTACTCTAACACACTAAGAATAGGAGGTAAGGAAGACTATATTTTCTTGCATACACCATGTAATGAAGTTCTATGATCCTAGTCTAGCTCTCACATTCTACACCAATGAAATAAAAAATATAATTGAGCTCATATGTTGTGGTTTAGTGGTAAAATATTCTTTCTAGCTCCTACACACTATGTATGGATTTCCAAGTAAGCCAAGGACTACCCCAAATATATTAGAGATGGGAAATAAAAACTAAAATTAGATTCATGTGGTGTTTTGTTGTGAATGATTTGATTTCTCTAGTCCACATGCTATCAACATGGTCAATTTTGATTATATGTGGGCCCCACCAATCATGAGCAAACATCCCTATCGTTCCACATGCTAGGAAAATAAAATTAACTATGAAATTGATTTCATACTCTATGATATCTTAGAAAATCAATTTTTATTACTCCATACCATGCCCATCTAGCTTCCACACACTGCTAGGTGGGTCCTAATGAGCCTAGGAAAAATCACCAAGGGTTTCAGACACTATGGATGTGAAATTGATTACGAAATTAATTCCATATGTAGCTTTCTAGTGTAAAATTGACATCTAGAGCTCCATACACTATCAAAATAGTCAAACAAGCTTACAGGTGGGCCCCACAACTTTAGAACCTAGACACCAAGTGCTAAACACATTGGGCATATGAAATTGACAATGAAATTAGCTTGCATATGCTATCAAGCTTGAAACCATAGTTTATATACTACTTGTATTGTCAAATATGCTGACATGTGGGTCCCATAGCTCCCTACCTAATGTACCAAGAGTTAAAAACGTTGTAGTAGATTGTTTAACATAAACAAGCTACCAAGCTACTTAATATTGCACATACGCTACCTAGAATGGCCAAACAAGTTGTGAACCCATCTCATATAGTTCATTTGCTACCATACAAGTTCAAAAAAGTTAATAACCTAGTCAAGAATGTTAACAAGTTGTCATACTAAGTCAAACATGCTATCAACCTAGCCTAGGATGCCCACAAGCTATCCCACTAGGTTAGACATGTTGTCAAGCTAATCCAGGGTGGTCACATGTTGCCCTAATAGGCCTCACATGTTGTCAATATGACCCAAGATGTCCATAGGTTGTCACATTAGGTCATACATGCTGGGAATAAGAATATTTAGCATTTACCATTTTATTTAAGCTAAAAACCCATTATGTTATTTATTTATAACATGTTTTCATTAAATTTTAGCTTATTCTGACCATATAATGATCCAAAAATAGATAATATTATTTATTACATTATTTTACCTTGTTTTAGCCTCATTTAATAGATTTGAGCATATAGATGTTATTTAACGTTCTTTTGTTGATATGCAGGATCAAACAATGGATACATGAGAATAATTTGACCTACCTTTAAGCTTGAATGAATCCTATGGTGATGTCAATTGACCAACTGATCTTGAATGCCTAAATCTTGAGCCTACAAGCCTATTTGACCACATAGCCTCAATAGAAAAGTCCTTAGAATGGCCTAATTACATACTTAAAACCCCTAAGTTAGAGGTTAGAGACATTATAGAGGATTCTCTAGTTGAAGTTCTTATACAACCCACAATTTTGAGGATGAAACACTAAAACTAAGTTCCTCACTCAAACTCCAACTGGCTCAAGACATCACCAAGGCTCTCCAAGACAACATCAAGATCTTTGCATGAGCTTATGAAGACATGCCTAGACTTAACCCATGCCTAGTTCAACATAAAATTATACTTAACCCTAGCATTAAGCCTATAAAAAAAAGCTCCATAAGATCAAACCAAACCTAGTCCTAGCAATCTATGATGAGATCAAAAAGCTCTATCAAGTAAGTTTCATCCAAGCTATTGACTACATTAATTAGGTGTTTAACATAGTGATAGTCTCAGAAGAAGAATAGGAGTATTCATATTTATATCAATTTCCATGACCTCAACAATGCAACCATTAAGAATGACTTTTCTTTACCTAGTATTAGTCAACTTATTGATACTATGGTTGGCCATATCTTTTTATCCTTTATGGATGAGTTCTTGGAATATAACCAAGTTAGGATCAACCCAAAGCATCAACTTTATACAAACTTTATGATCCCTTGGGAAATTTTTGTTACACTATGATGCCTTTTGGTCTAAAAAATGCAAGTGTAATGTATCAACAAGCTATGACCTATATCTTTAGTGACTACCTGCTAGTCTTACTTAATGATTGTGTTGACGATATAGCTATAAAGTCCAAGATATCCAGTGACCATGTACATGACCTAAATATAGTACTTAAACATTTTCTCAAATATGAACTTCAACTCAATTCTAAGAATGTCTTTAGTTCTAAAATTGGAAAAATGCTTGGCTTTGTAGTCTCCAAGTTCAAAATACAAGTTGATCCTGATAAGGTTAAGAGCATAACTAATTTTCAACACCTAACAACCTCAAGAAATTATGTGGCCTACAAGTTAGATTATAATTTTTTAGTAGGTTCATCTTGGGGCTCATAGACAAGTTATAATACATGTAATACTTGCTAAAGAAAGGAGTTCACTATGAGTGGACAAACAAGTGCCAAAAAGCCTTTGATAGTATTAAGCAAGCGATATCCCAATTGTCATTTGTGTATCCTCCTTAGAAAGATAAATCATTTTACATATACCTTGAAATTTTTGATACACCAATAGACTCTTTGCTCTATTAGAAATGAGATGATGGAGTATAGATGCCCATTTACTACTTGAGCCATGCCTTGCTAGCCCATGAGACTTGATATGCTAAAGTTGAAAAACATTTCCTAGCCTTAGTATTCTCTTTGAAGAATGAAGGTGCTACTTATTTAGGAGCTAGGTCAATGCCATATGTAAGGACAATCTATTAAGGACCATCACATATAACATCATGATTTATTCATATTACTAGAGATCATGAAATAAAGAATAAAATGAAAGCTTGGTTTGGTTGAGCTTCATTACTACATTTACAAAGTTGGAGTAAATTTCGATGGTGATTGAGTAAGAGTAATTACTAGAGCTTAAGCTTTAGTAATGAGTGTGGCTAAATCACCATTGAAATATACTACAAATCATGATCCAGATTTAAATTTTTTTTAATCAAGAAAGTTCTCATTTGATTTATTAATGCAGAAAAGTTATTCATTTATATTCTTTACGTTGTCATCACCTTTTCAATGTGGGATTATGCCTATATTATGAAATTATTTCTATTAAATTCACCCTCTATTCACATATAGACATAGACACATAGTGGGTTTGGATTAGTTAAAGCATGAGGAACATGATGTATCCATGTTACTAGAGATCATGAAACAACGAATAAAATAAGAGCTTCGTTTGGTTGTGCTCCATCACTACGTCTATGGAATTGGAATAGACTTTGATGGTGCCTAAGTAACACCAATTACTAGAGCTTGATCTCTCTAGTAATTAGTATGGCTTACTTGCCATTAAAGTCCATTGCAAATCATGATTCATAGTTAGATGACTCTTAACCAAACAAGTTTTCATTCAATTTATCAATGTAGAGAAGTTATTCATTTATATTTCTATATGTTGTCATCACCTTTTAAATGTCAAATTATGCATATGTTGCTATTTATTTACATTACTTACATTATTCTGACCTATTATTTGTGTATGAAGATTGTGTACATATAATGGTTTTAAATAATTTTTTATCAATGTATTTCTCATTGTTAAAGATTCATGAATTATATATAGATATAATTTAAATGTATGTTTCAAAAATTAATTCAATTAAAATACATGGTAAATTAATTCATAGGAATTATAATTTAAAGTAAATAAAATGTGATTTAATGTTCATCTACTCTTATGCATGCAAGAGTGTTTTGGAGAATCTAGGATTTAATGTTGGCTATTAAACATGTGAAGAGGACACTTGGAATCCCAACTCACTAGCATGCAACAGTGGTGTTGGAGAAGCTAGGGTTTTATGTTAGCTATTAAACATGTCTTCAATGTACCTAGTCATAGATAAGATCATACTAGGAAGAGGTTACTTGATATCCCAACTTAGTAGCATGCATTACATTTGTACTTCATGTTGTCCAAACCTAGTAGCATGAATTACATGATGCCTTGACCTATCCAAATGATGGGATGATTTGGCATGTATTTTAAAATCTCACCTACTCTAATGCATGCAAGAGTAGGTTTGGAAAATATTTGTATTTTTGAAAAATATTTGGTTTCTTCAAAATCATACTAGAGAGAGGTTAGTTGTTATTCCAACACACTAGCATGCATTAAATATGCACTTCATGTGTTCTAGATACATGGGGGTTGACCACATGATACCTTGTGATGAGTCATGTTTAGTTGGCTATGTCAACATGGCCTTGTCATCTAGGCCTCATTGACAAGGCCTATTTGATGCATCGTATCACGCGTTGACAAGGCCAGGTCCACACAGTGTTGTTTTTTAGCTATGAATACGTGCTTGTAGCCACATTTATGAAAATTAGAGATTGTAGTTACAACAAATCTCTTACAATTTTTCCATTTGAAAGTTAGAATTTTTACCCGAGTGCTCATAGCAAGAGTCATTGAGTGTACAAATTTTTATTCAAGCATTGTTGTACCTGAGCATGACAATGTGTGTGGCAATAAAGATGAGCTTTTTGATAAACCTTGTAGCACTTTGTATAGATTAGCTATTTCAATTATGAATTTAATGTTTTTAATTATTTATTGAATGTTTTCCATTAGTTATTAAATATTTTCTAGTTATTACATTAATGAAGCAATTAAGCCAGATAGATTACACACATAAGTACAACCACTTCAAGTGTAACACATATTCGCTTGGTAATCTCAGCAGTATTATTGCTTGGTTTGCCCAGTAGCATAGTGCTTAATCACCCAGTAGTAAATACATGGGTTTAGGACATGTACAAAAAGTGGGATTGGATGCTTATGTTAGAATTAGTTAAATGCTAGTTAATTAGTTAATTTAGATTAGTTAATCAAATTTCTTTTATCTACATTTTGAGCAAAAAAATTTAAAACATAAAATGATAAAAATTGGATGCCTCAGTTACACTTAACCATAACAATGTATGTCACAAGTGTAATTGGGAAGACAACGATTGACCTTAAGACTAGATTCACTTCCTAAAGGACTAGTGCACCAAAAATGACAAAGTCCACAGAATTCAACTAGATTGCACATGAACACTTTGTGATTCATATGGTTGGGTGTAGGGGTACCTCGCTACTCATCATTGGCGCCATTGCCAGGGGCTTTGTTTGTGAAATGTGCGCTATTTAGGTCTAAGTGAATACTATTAATATCATTATACAAACCTCAAGGTCAATGTCATTCCCACTATACATAAAATTATAAAAGCATACTAACAATTTTATTTTATTTTTTTGCAAAATGTCTACTTCTTCTTACAAGCACAAAGATACCAAACCATTGGTCCCACAAGAGTGCAAGATGGTATATACTCATCTAGATGAGTTTTTACCAAACTTTGCCTTCATCCTACATCAAGATGAACAACTATGATGGCATGATAGATCTATGCCCCCTAATATATCTATGCTAAAAATGTTGTTTAAAACCCTTAAGAAGTTAGGAATAGCAAATCTTCATAAGGAATACATCATGGATGGTTATGACACTTAAAAATACTATCCCACTAAAACACAATGCAAACAAGATAGATGTTAGGAGAAACTCCATGAGGTTATAAAGGGGAAACATTACACTAATCCCTTATTGCTACTAAATCAAGATGATAATGAGGATCCTCCTATTGAAGGTTCTCAACATGAAGATTCTCCACACTCTAATACTAGTGACGAGGGTGTGAACATGAACTTACTATCCACTATCCATAAATTAGATTCAGGAAAAAGTGATAGCCAAGATAAGGACTAAGGCAAGTATCACAATAGCAAGGGTTCTAAGGATGGTTATTGTAATAAGTATAAGAGTGATGGTAGACACTTCAGTGGCAGTGGTAGTCCACCTTCTTCTTCATCCTCTTCATTCGATTCCAAACATTCTTTTTCATTTGACAATTCTCATGGAAGCTACCATCAAAACAATCATGATGAAGGTGATCAATGAGATAATAATGATAGTGAAGGCCAACAAAATTGAAGGGGTGGCTGAAACCATCATCGACGTCATCGATGCAATGATGATGATGAACATCTATTGGCAACTTGAAGTATGCTCAACATTGCAGAGGCAATGAAAATCTCAACCAAGCACATGAAAGATAGTCGAATCAAGTGCCTAGACATTAATAATATCCCAAGATTTGAGAGGGGATAAAACTCTTATCCACAAACACATCTACAAGCTTTTCATGATGCCTACACCTTATAGAACATAGAAAATGAGTGGTAGAAAATTAAACTTTTTCCAATGACACTCATCAAGGAATTGGTATTGGTCTCTAGAGCTAGAATCTATCCACAAATGGAGTACTATGTTAGAGTTGTTCAATGGCAAATACCAAACATGCTCCAAAGTGTCTAATCTAAGAAGCAAATCCAAGGCTAGAAATAAGGAGCACATGAACCCTTGGATGTCACCATGGGATGATACTATTCACTCTTACACCAATGCCCTAGGCGTGGTTATTCTTAGAGGGAACAACTTTGCCACATCAAATGGGCTCAAAGTATAAACAAGAAGAACCCTTGGGGTGTATGCCCAAGGAAGATTGTCTAAACTAAGAGCTCATCAGTTCCAAACGCTAATCTAGCAAGTAGCAAAAGAAGAAGGTGAGTTATGAAAAAGGGAAAGTGCTAAAGAGTATAATAGAAACCCTTCTATCAGAAAATGAGAGGTCCAATTTTGTGACAAGGAGGATTTACCACTTTATCAAGTGGTAAACAGAAAGACCTTACCCATCCAAAAATCTATTTCTAATATTTTGGCCAAGGTTGACAAGTTATGTAACTCTTTGGATGAAAAATTTTAAACGACTATGAAGATTGCTGAAGAATCCAAAGAGCAAAGTGGTGATTGTAATCGCAAGAGGCAAAAAGAAGTTGAACGTGCCTACCAAAGAGGTAAGGGTAAAGCTGCTATAATTGAGGAAGTTGTGGAGTCTAACTCTAATGATGAAGCTGAATGTGACATCTATCAATACAAAACATCCAAAGGGATGTTGCCCTATGGTGTCACACTTACAAGAGTTTGGAGTGTACGCATTGAATCTTCACTTAGCACATAGGCAAGATCCAAGATGCTTTCCTTACCCTTAAGGTAGTCCAAAGCAATTCCACCAACAACAGCAAGCTTACTACCTAAGTGAAACTCCTCCACAACCTTATGAAAAATACCAATAGTGGTACCAACCACAATTTTGGGGAATGCCAGTACTAAGGCAACAATACCCTCATAGGCAACTAGATCCATACAGGTACTATGTTCAACAGCCTATCTCCCCTAGAACTTCTATAAGTCATATATCATTCTAGCATCACTATTACCCTCTAGAGTACCTCCAAACACATTCACCATCTACTCAAGGGAAAAACCCATATATGTATCCATACCATCCTCTGCATCCCTTTGCACATACACCTCCACCTTCAACCCAGTTACCTCTTGCTCCATCCATGCAGGGTGAGATTCATCCACATCCATAAAATGAAATGCTACAAGGGATATACACTCATAACAAATTTTTTAGCCAAGTGTTCTAGACAATCAATCAAGGAAAATACCCTTCTTCCAACCCAACAATCCCCTTCAACCCCCATAATTTGGTCTAGTTAATCATCCTTTGCATTAAATACCTTCAAGTACCCTTCAAACCAAGTGCTACCTAGGATCCACATTGTGATGTTAAATCATGTTGTTTCTAACTAGATCAAGGCTGGAAACCTTTCTACAAAAAGATCTGACCTAGGAAGTCCACTCATTTATCTACAAATTGCTAGACATGATCCATGCAAGGCTCTTCTTGACTCTAGTTCTAGAGTTAATCTCATCTCTCATGACATGTACAAGTTCTAGAACCTACCACCTCTTAAGAAGAGCAACATTTTTCTAGAATTAGCAGATCAATCAATTACTATCTCTCTGGGATTAGTAGAGGACATTATGATCATAGTTTGTGGATAGTCTTATCCTGCTAATTTTCTAGTGATCAAGATGGACAACTACAAAAGTGACTTTCCCATCATTATGGAAAGGGCTTGGTTAAGCACAGTCAATGCAAGAATGAGCATAAGGAACCTATCTTTAGAAATATCCAAGGAAAATGAACTAGGCAAGATTAAGAAGAAGCATATTCCATGCATTGCGTACAGCGATAACGGGTGCAATTGCATGTAAAATATTTGGTCAATCAAGAGTACATACATTAAAGCATGTAATTATTGTATGCAATAGATTAATATTCAAAGGTGTCTGTATGTAGCAACCACAAAATAGGAGGGCACCCAATGGCTGATAGCTGACTCAAATAGCAGCAAATAATGCTTGGAAATAGCTAAGAGCTTAACATGTGCTTTTGTTGAGGGCATGAACAAAATTGAACAAGTTCATTCCCAACTCTCTAATGAAGATGATGACACCTATTAGGGAGAGTTGGAAATCCTTGATAACTTTAAACCAGAGCCCTTAGAGCTAAAAAATTTACTGGCCAGTATGAAGTATGCATTTTTAAAGAATGGTAAACTGGTCATCATTAATGTCAAACTTGCTCCTAAACAAAAAGAAAAGTTGTTGAAGGTGGTGATTAAATGGTCAACAGCTTTTGCTTGGTTATATCTAGAGCTAACAAGAATCGATCCAAGGATATGCCAACATCGCATCTACACTGACCCTTCCATGAAGCCTAGAAGATAGCCATAGAGGGGGCTGAACCCCAAATTGAAGCAAATCATCAAAGAGGAAATTAAGAAACTCCTCAAGGTATGGTTTATCTATCCCATCATGAATAGTGAGTGGGTTAGCCCACTCGTAATTGTATCAAAGAAGGATGGAAAATGGTAGGTTTGCATCAACTTTAGGCTATTGAATATGGCAACATTTAAAGATCATTTTCCTTGTCATTTGTGGATCAAGTGTTAGACACCATATCTAGGCATTGTTATTATAGCTTCTTGGATAGTTATAGTGGCTATAACCAAATCTAAATTGCACTAGAAATACTAGGCCAAGACAACATTCACGAGTCCCTAGGGGACTCTTGCATATTATAAGATGCCATTTGTTCTATGTAATGCCCCTACAACATTTCAACACTTAGTCCTTAGTATCTTCCAACAATAGATTGGTAGTGGTGTTGAAATCTTCATGGATGATTTTTCCACCTATGGAGCTACATTTGAGCAAGCCTTGGACTACCTAGAGTAATTACTAAAGAGATGTGTAGAGACAAACCTATGGCTTAATTGGAAAAAGAGCCATCTCATGGTTTAAGAAAGCATTATGCTAGTGCACTAAATTTTGCAAAAAGGGATTAAGGTAGACCCAAAAAAATAAGGTTCATCCAAGGAATAACATGCCAACCAGAGACCATTAAAGATGTTTGATCATTCCTTGGACACACTGTCTACTACTAACGATTCATAGAAAATTCCTCTAAGATCGCAAATCCATTGGTAGAGCTTACAAAGAAAGATGCACCCTTCATCTAGACAAAGGAATGTTAACATGCATTCCAACAATTAAAGGAGAAACTTGTATAAACACCAATCCTACAAGCACCAAATTAGTCTAAACCTCTCCACAGCATGACAGATGCATCTAACTACACCTTGAGAGGAGTGCTCATGTAGATGGATGATAAGAAACATTCATACTATATCCATTGCGTGAGCCGAAGCATTGTGGGAGCAAAGTTAAATTACACCAAAATAGAGAAAGAATTAATGGCAATGGTGTATGCTCTAGAAACTTTTAGGTACTATGTGCTTGGTTACAAAGTATTTATGCATATAGACCACAATGCAATCCACTTCCTCATGAACAAGCCAACAGTGGGGCCTCATGTCATATGGTGGCTCATGATCTTGCAGGAATTTGATCTCATGATGGTAGATCGAAAAGGGACCAAGAATGTGGTCACTGACCACCTCTATCACTTAAGATAGGATAATAAAGAGAAGGAGAGCCTACTCTCTAATCAATTTTCAGATGAACTCCTCTTTATAGGAGCAATAAGTGAACAAATACTTGCAAAAACAATATGGTATAATGGCATACTCACATATCTTCTCACTCAATAGATGCCATAGGACTTGGATTTTAGAGAGAAGCAACAATTTCTTCATCAGGCCAAATACTTCATGGAAATCAATAGACACCTTTACAAGGTGTATGCTGATGGCATGATTTATTGGTATGTCCCTAATGAAGATCAATAGCACATTCTCTAGGATGCTTATGAAGGGCCTTGTGGAGGCCACTATGCAAGGAGATGCACAACCGTAAAAATCCTGATGGCAAGATACTATTGGCCTACAATCTTTAGGGATGTCCACCAATTCATTAAGTCTTGTGAACATTATCAATGAGACGAGGGGATGACCACTCACATAGAAGGTCTTCAATAGTGGATTCAACCACTAGAGCCTTTTAACATATGCAGCACTGACTTCATGGGTCCCATCACATCCATGTCTAATGAAAAGGCATATATTATCATAGTAGTTGACTACTACACAAAATGGGCAAAGCATTAGTCGTTATTGATTGTACATTGTCTACTACTACTAGATTCATATAACAAAATATTGTAAATAGGTTTGGGGTGCCACATTCACTAATTTCTAACAATCGAACTCATTTCACAGGTGCCACTTTTATAAAATTAATGCAACACTTGGAGGTAGAACATAAATTAACACCTTACCACCCCCAAGCCAATAGTCAAGCAAAGGTAACCAACTAGGAGATCACAAAAATACTAACATGGACCATTAGAAAATATAGGAAGGATTTAAGTACAAAGCTTAATGATGCTCTCTAGGTTTATCATTCAATATGGAAACTTCCTATTGGCTATTCCTCCTATGAGTTAGTGTACAAAAAACTTCCAACACTCCCAATTCAATCTAAGCTTCGTACACTCTCAACAGCCTGTGAACTAAATCTTGACCTCAATGTAGCATAGAAAGAAAGATTAATCAACTTGAACAAGTTAAACAAAAATCAATTAGTTGCCCTATCCTTGAATGAGGTGAACAAGGCATTCAGCAAGCAACGTCATGACCTTAGAATCAAGAAAGTAAAACTTCAACCAAGAGATAAGGTTCTCTACTAGAACCCCACACATGTACCTCAAAATATAAAATTTCAAACATTGTGGGAGGGACCTTATATAATTCATCAAACCTTTTCTTCTAGGGCCATGTTGATCTACAAGCTTGAATACCCAAACAAAAAGTAGTTGGTCAAAATCCAAAAAGTAAAGCCTTTCCTAGAACCAAGACAGGCCAATGCAACTACTACCTCAATAGATGGACAACAATGTTCTATTTTTTGGATCTCTTCCTTCCAACTCAGTCATGGGGGAGATGGCCATCTATGCTAACAATCAATATGGCTTCTCATTTTTTCTACTTTTTTTCATGTTTTTAATTATTACAAATTTTTTATTTTACAAATTCTTGATTTTTCAAATTCTTCTAATTTTACACCATCTTAAGTACCTTTTAACTTTCTTGATTATTTTACACTTTCTTATATATTTTGCTTTGTTTTGTTTTATTCAGGTGTGATATTTTCTCATTTTCACTAATAAAAATTGCTTTATTATCATAGGACATAGTGTCACTATTGTTGTTTACTAATGATAGTTTGTTATTAATGTATGATTGGCGATGTTTGGTTTCTATTTTTGAATTCTAATGTCTGATGAATTTGACATGGCTTATTTTTCATGGAACAGGTAGCAAGTCCACATCATCTGCCCATCCAATGAACTCTATGATTTTCCTTGTTTTCAGAATTTGAGGTTCCTTCCATTAAAGAAACTTTTAATCAATTGATGACCTTGGTAGTTCTAAAATTAGGAAGGATTCAAAGGTTTCTAAAGGGTGTAACTTCAAGGGGACTAAATACTCTTTGTACTCTTCTACTTGCTTGAGTGCTTAAGTGTGTTTCACAGACTTCTTACCATTCCATACCACCCACTAATAGGAAGTCAAATAACGTTGTTGCATGGTGTTGTTACCATCTAAAAAATGATGGGAATTCAAAGCACACCCCTTCAACATGAATAAGTCCTTGCATGGTGTGGTTCCCATTTCAAAAAAAGGAATGGAAATTCAAAGCACATCCCTTGGACAAATAAATGAGCTACAAGCACTGGTTATGGAACTCGAATAGCATGCATCTATGCCTGAAGGTCCCCTCTAACTAAGGCCTTATCTCCCACTTCCTACTTCTCTTTTTATCTCTTTGTGGAATGGTGGTTGTTTTGTGGAAGCACTCTTGTGTCTCAAGTGGGTGGATCAGTCTTGAAGTGATGATGCAAAGTCACTAAAAGTGGTTGGCTTTGGTCTGGACTAAGGATAGAACTTCTTAGGTCATTTTAACCACAAATTTCACAAGAGACTTCTTATGACCTCAATTTGGAACTCCATTCCACCTTCTCTATCATCCATCCATGCTACCATAACTCACCTCACTCCCAAGTTCTATGTTATTCTCTATGTATTGGTCTGATGTGTTGGGATTATTGAGTAGATTCTTTCTGGTTGGTCCTTAACTTTTCATGATCATTAATTGACTATGGGGCCCATGAACTCTTCCGTTAAGGTTATGCAAGGGTAAAAAGGGCATGAGCCTACTATGGGGAGGACCCACTTGCATAGCTATTGCTCTAGTTAGTTAAGGTTCCTTGCCTTTGACATCACTATAATCATATCTTTTGCATATTCCATTGAGCATTCCACTCGGTGCTCCTTCATCTTTCATTTTATTCATCTACTAAATTATTTTTTCTCCATTTTTCCAAATTTATGAGCTTCAACACCCTCTTTTCATATGTTCATACTATTCTTGATCCTTTAAGCTTTCATTTGATCCTAATTACATCCAAAAATTCCTTGTATTTTGAAAGTTTGACCAAAGTCAATGGTGGTCAATAGCTACATCAACGAGGCCTTGTTGACGCAGCCAACTACATTGATGAGGCCCCATCGACAAGGCCTCATCAACGTAGTGTGTATATGCTATATATACTACCTAACACCTAGGAATTTTTTTCATTTTCTCATAACACACAGGGAGTTTTTGCAATTTTTCACAGCCCAAGACCTTCCAGAGCTCATAACTTCCCAACCATTTATCCAAATCACTCCATTTTTCAACCCTACACTTACTGGAGGTAAGATCTTTATCCTAGGGACCAACGTTTTTGATGAAAATTTTTGAAAATGTTTCTAACTCCCCAAAGGTTTAATAACCTTAATAACATAGAAACATCAAATTTTTCAAAGATTAACCATTCCAACAACCTCCAAGATGGTTTATTAATGATAATACATAAATAAATAATAATTGGAGTAATCAAATCAGCCATAATCATAACTTAGCCAAAGTGCAACTATCCTTTAGAGATAAAGGTATCCCAATTACTTTAAGGTTACACAATGATTGTTAATCCATGGTCTCATTGTGATTACAGATGGCACCAAAACATAAATTCCCATAGGAAGGAGAACCCTCACAACCATGGGAGAAGTAGCCCAGAGCTAGAAGGGGCCAACAAGAATTACCAAAAGCAACCCATGCAACAAAACCTCTTTGTGAGGAGCCCAAAGTGAAATCTGTCTGACAGATCTCATAAGAAGAAGTGCCAATAGAATAATCCCAAAGAGGAGAAGTGCATAGACCCGCACCAAGTCTTGAGCTCACTTTGACTCAAGCTTGCCTTGATATCATCAAGTCTTGAGAAATTCAATGATCCATTCTTCAAGAGATCAACTTTGGGTCATTTTTGGAGAAAGCTCTAGAAGATGTCAAGACATAACTACAAGCCTCTCCCATGTGGCCTGTAATCACATCTAGTGGGGAATGGTACATGGAAGAGACATATCTCTTCTAGAGTAGCCAAAGGCCGAGGTCTATTGTCAAAATTAAGGACATTCAAGTGTCCTGCTTAGTAGAAGCTATCACACAGGCACTTGGGTTGCCTAATACCATAACATAGCTTGTAGAATTTTCCATAAAAGGTAATCCTAAGGCCAATAGGAAGTGGACCTAGTGATGCTATGAGGTTAACCATAACAAGTATGGTGCGCTCACACCGGTGAAGTGAATTTACTTCAAGATTGTAGTTTATCACCTCAATTCAATGGTGAGGTCAAGCAAGGTGACCACCCTCTCCACCCAAGCATGCACTACTCTAAGTGGAAAATTTCTTGTCAACCTTCCACAACTAATCTACTTAGAAATCAAGAAATGCTTCAAGGAAAATGAACGTGGAAGGAAGATTAAATAGCTTATCAAAGTATAGAACTTTAGAATATTCTTTAAATTGGATATTAAAGTCTAGATTCCACTTATGAATAACCAAAGCTACATGTTTTTGTATAAATGATCGTATATCTAGGGTATGATACACTAATGAGGCATTACCTAGCTTAATAACTAGAAAAAATCAAGAATAGTACTTGTGATTAATAACTTGAATATTAATTTTTTACATCACATAATTTTTTCAAGTGAAGAAAATTATAGAGATATATTAATAATAAAAGAAAAAAGTATAAAATTATATATAAAAACATGTGTAGCTCTTTGAAGATTACATTACAAAAAAGGACTAGGGCTCAAGGAGAGACATTAAACTCTAAAGACTATTAGACATGTAACTATGAAGGATTTGAAAATCACTAACAAAAGAAAACCTTCCATGAAAGCAGCATAGGCATTGCAACAAAAAAAATGTAAACCTCCTAGGGACACCCCAAAAACCATCATTGAAAACCACCAATGCATAAAAACTATTAGGATGGTTTGATGTACATGTGTGATAGTTGTCATAATCGTTAGGTTCATATTTATCATCACTCCGTCTGATCATGACTACCATCTAGGAATTCACTTGAAGTTTGAAGGTTCTTATTGTGAGAAGATGCATTACTACCTAGGTGGTTATCAGAAGTTCTTCACCACATTATTTAATTATGAAGCAAAACATTGATTATAAGGAAAGTAACCAAAAATTTGAATGAAAAAATATCATGATATAAGATTAGCAACCATTGACTCCTATACATCATCAGGAAGAACAAAATCAAATTTCTTAGTTACATCAACATTACTCAAAGGTATTACAATTTTTTTCTTACTAGCATATGAACCTACATTGTAAGAATTAATAGACATTTCTACATCGATAGAAGAAGTTAAAATTTTAGCATTAGTAGAATAAATTGATAGTAAGTTAGAATCCTCCATAGGGCAATGCTAATTCTAGAGAAATCATGTATGTTATTGAAGCCTCAATTCCAACTCTGTAGAGATCCAAATGACTCATCTACAATAGTCTTATGATGACAGATATCAATTTTTAACATTTTGACAAGTTCACCCTATGACTCCAAGAAGGCATAATTTTTCTAACTCTTCTTGATGCTAATGTTGATGTCAATGTCAACTTTAGCATCACCACTAGCACATCATGCCTAGAGTGAAGACTTTATTTTTTACCTATAAAAAACTAGCTTTTGGAATCAAGTTTTGACCTCATAAGGTCTCTAGCAATGAGTTGACATCATCATAAAGGCATGATTTAGAAAGAAAAAAGAGAAACTTCCACCAATATCCTTATAACTTTTGAAACTTCCATAAATCAAAGAGTATTGATTAGTAACAAAGAGGAATTAGGATTTCACTAGAATTCATTCAAAATGATACTTAATTGGTGATATTTTAGAAGAATTCAAAACATGCCTTAAAAATCATATATAATATTGCCTTTGTTTTGATTATGAATTTCTTACGAATTGATGAAGTTCTTGGAGGTATAAGTCTTACACATTATTGAGACCCTTCTTCTCATAAGATCTAAGCACTTTAAATGTTGATTAAGCTTCAAATTATGGAAAGATATTAAATTCTATGAAGAATAATATGTGTTAGTAAAGGAATCTCTTTTATGTGAAAATCAAAGGACATCAGATTTACATTTAATTATTATGTTTTTGCCTAACATAAAATGAACAGTAGGCCCCTACTTATTGTGAGAAGATCTAGGAATATTATTTATGAATACAATCCTAATGCAAACCCCAATTGTATCATACTTAATTTTCAAATTACTTGATTAAAAATTCCTTATCCATAACACCTAATTTGATTCATCAAGTGAGCCAATCCATCAATGAATTAATCAATTAATCATTTATTCGTGAAAATTGATGAGAAGCTCCCTTGAATTCTATAATCCAAGCTTACTCAAAGTGCAAAGATCCATTGCAACTCACAATTTGATGAGTGGTAAATAGTCCTTAATATCCAATCATATGATATATAAGTGTTGTACTACATTTATTATAATATCATATGAGACTAGTGTGGTTTCTAGATAGTTAGACATGAGATCATGGATCATTGGCTTCTCAAATATACTCATAATGTTCATTAATGTGAATGGTTAAGTATAGTTGAAGTACATGATTATTGATGTTGTTTATTCATTGGTTAAATAATATTAAAATATAGAAATTTAATCTAACTAATATAATGTGTGATAACTAAATTCTAGACTAACCTATGAAGGTGAGTGTCTATTTCCAACTTGTCATACATGTTTACTACTAGAATTACAAAGCATTATGCTATTAGGTAGACCAAGCAATAGTGCTGCTAGGATTACCAAGTGAATATACTCAAAACTAGTCATTCTTATTCTATGAAATTCTATGTATGAGAAAAAGGTAAATGTTAAGCTAACTGTGTGGAAAATAAATTGAATTGAAATTAAATTCTATTCTAAGTCAAGGTGTTGCAATGAATTAAAATTAATCTTGATCTCATTGTTATTTATAAATTATGTTTAGGTACAATCCACTTGAATAAAATGTCATATAACTAACTCAAATTCATGTTGCAATTACTTGCTAACTATTATAAAGTCTAGCTACCTACCAACCCAATTATGCCATAAATACAATAGGTGAACTATATTTATAGGAATTTATTATAGTTTCAACATCATATTTGTGATATAGCATCTTAGCCTATCATATAGCATATGAGGTATATTAGATGTAATACAAGAAATGCTATATCATAGCTAACTCATGTAATTTTCATTAATTCTAAGACCAGGACTATATTAGCCTTAATATTTTCAATATATGACATATGATGCTTCATCATACTCCCACAATCCACCAAAAATTCATTCTCAAGTTCTACAAAATGGATCAACTTCCATTACAAAAATTGTGGGATGACCAGGACTACATTGACTGAAATTACAAAACTTGAGTGTTCCATTAGAAAATTTATTTAAGTAGGTATATTACAATAATGATAACAAGACTACACATACATCAAAAATCTTGTGAAATTATAAAAAATTTTAAAAATATCTCAAAAACTAGTCTTTATCCCTTTTATGTAGAAGCTTTAAAGTATGGAGAAAAATTTCTACTCATAAACCCATGGGTTTGTAGGTATGGAACATGTAATGTTCAAGGTCTAATCCTTTTATTCCTTACTTGCCCACGATTATGTTCTCCTCTTAGCCTCTTCTCCCTACCTTGCAAAAGATCACCAATCTTAGGGACTTATTTAGGTATCAACTACAATCACCAAAAAATACACCTTATTTTTTATAGTTTTTTCTTAGTATTTAAATCCTTATTTAGCTCTAAATTTAAAAAAATTTTGGTTTGGGCTCAAACTAATTATAAAATAATATTCCTAATGTTTAAGGGTTATTAGAATGATCAAGTTTTCAAGTCATTCTCATTATCTTTACTATTAGTTATCTTAATGTTTGAAAATGGGGTGTTAAAAAGTTTCATAAATCATGTCCTTACCCTCCATGATGGACAAGTCAATTTTTTTTTAAACCAATGAAATAAGAGATATGATTTGCAAGATAATGCAAATGCACAAAAATATTAAAAAACATAAAAATTAAACAATTAGGTTTTGAGGTGGTCAACAAATAGAAAATTTGAAAATATTTTAATATAAAAGCATTAAAAACTAATCAAATTTGATGAAAATTAGTTCCAAAATCATGCATGGATATACAAAATTTTCTCATGATCTCCTTAAAGGTATGAGGTAAGTTTAAGGCGATGATCAAGAAAAGTCATGCAAGTGATTCCTTTCAAAAGTAGGCTCTGATCCATAATGCCCTTACATAACCACTTCTATATGTGTTTGTGAGCATCTTAGAAGTTAAATTTGGATCATGTCTTCTTTTTCCAAAGAAAAAATAACCACCTTAGTTGGAATTCTATTCTATGCCACACAAAACCATAAAATTCATAATTACACCATGTTATTAAGGTGAAATGAATTGAGCAATGATTACAGAATCAAAACATGAGGTACCTTACCACGATCATAGTAGTTCCTATTTGTGATGCATGATTAAAATGACCATTATACCTATTTGTCAAGGTTTTAAACTAAGTCCAACCACTACCAATTATATTGCATTACATCATCCTAGGTCTATCATAAGACCAATCAGCCACCACATAAAAACATTACTACTTAATAAAAAAAGTTTGGGAAACATGCATTATAATTTTTGGGAATAATTAATTAATCTTAAATATTTAAGATATGAACCTTTGCCATTGGTTAGAGGAGCATCTTTAGGCATGGATCACGTATCTTTTCAATCTCATGCCCACTACTAATCCCATCAAAGGTGCATCTTTAGGCATGAATCACATGATGAAATTAAACCAAGAAACCATAAAATTATTGTGAATAGCCTATCTTCAAGCATGAGCCACATGTCTTTCTAGTGGTACTCCAAATAATTTCAAGTATGAATTAATTAATTATTGTATTATTATTCTTGTTAGAGAACTACATTTATGCATGTGTAGCATGTTTTCCTAGTGTCATAACAAGGTTACAATTATTTTTCAAAAGATATTTTTAAAAACATAAAAAAACATGAGTGGTAGTATATCAACGTGAGTTAATAGAACCCATATTAGAAGTCTAAGGAATCAACAACTCCCCTTGACATCACACCCTTAGCCAACCCTCTTGATGCCTCCTCTTATCTTCAAGGTATGGTTATCATGAGTTAATTTTAACTTTTTGATTTGATAGGAATCACATTACTCCCATGAAAAGGATCTCTTAATTATAGAAATTGAAGAATGGATGATGTGGTCTCACTACCATGTGGAATCATTCCTTCTATCATAGGATAAAATTCCAATATGTTGTGTTAACTCCTCCATCATGACTAATACTACTGCTAACAAAAACATAGAACATATCATAAAGCATAAAGTAAATGAATCAAGAAAATATAAAGTTATAAAGAAAAAAATAGTAGAAAATGAAAAATGTATTAACAATTTGAAAATTATGAGGAAATAAGAAACCGGTAAAAATTAAAAAATGTGTCAAGAATTAAAAAAAATAATCAAAAAATTATAAAACATAAAAGTGAAAATCACTTCTCACTTTCTTATTCATGATGGGGTATCTCTCCCATGACCAAACTCATGGATGAGCATTTGGAAAATGGACTATACATTCACTTGATCATACACTATAGGTTTCCTATTTATTATCTTTAGTGTTTTATATTTTTACTGGTCAACCAATATAACAATTATGATAATTAAGTTTTGATCATTTGGAGACACATATTGATGAGTGGCGAGGTACCCCTACACTCAACCATACGAAACGAGCGTAGCACACGTGATCCGGTCGAACTCCGCAGACTAAATGCCTTAATGCCATAAGGAACACTTGGGGTTAATGGTTTGTTGTCTTCCCAGACTTACTTGTTGTTGTCACGGTGTATGGTTAAGTAAGTCCGAGGTATATGATTTTTTTGGTATTTTACAGTTTATCTCCTATGCTAAAAGGTAAAGGGTAGAGAAACTAAAACTAACTCTAACTACAACACTAAGTCCTAGCGTCAGCATCCGTTCCCACTTATCGTACACACCCTAAACTGTGCAACTTTGGCTACCAAACGCTAATCATTACTGGGATCACCACACGTAATGCACGTGCTCGAAGCGATTGTACTGAGGCACTTAACTAACCTACGTGTGACAAGCAGCCGATTCCTTGACTAGCCGTACACATCCGTAGATGCTCGTAATCAAGTCGTACTTGTCCCACGTTCTAGGAGGAAAGGGTGAGAGAATCGAATTGCGATGAGTAGCCGATTCCTTGGCTAGCCGTACACGTTCGTCAATGCTCGTAACCAATTCGTACTCATGCCGTGTTACTAAGAAAGCAGTAAATAACATTAATTAAACTTATCCATGCACTGCAAGGTTTATCCACAAAGCTCATCTTTATTGTCGTACACAACTTGCGTTCAAGTACAAAGCTGCTCGAATAAAGAACCATTCACTTGAGGGACTCCTACTACGGGCACATGGAAAATATTCTATCTCTGGGGTGATCAATCCACCAAAGCTTCGCTACTTTATGCCTATTATTATTAATGAGGGGAGTGTTGCCTCTTATTTATAGATATGGCGGCGGACCGCGATATCGCGTACGCGATATCGCAGCAGACGCAATATCGCGTATGTGATATCGCGGCCTGTGCAATTCGCGTCTCATCATACCCCCATGACTGAATGAAAACTCGTCCTTGAGTTCCTTACAATAAGATCAGGTAGGTATGGAATTATTGAAGGAAATGAAACTAATGGAATGACATGTGAACGGTTCATTATTACAAGACTTGACAAGACTGGTGTTCATGACAACAAGGGTGAACACCTTATTACAATGACATCAGGCCACATTTGGCAGCTGAGAGAAAAGAGGAGAGAGAATAGAAGAGAAGAAGAGAAAAGAGTCTTGCTGCTGCCAACACCTAGATTGCGCCTTCCGTTGTCCATCCGTAAGCGCATTATCAATCTTGCTCCTTGCATTGCTACTTCAGCGTGGCTCCATTCCAAGTGGTTGCTCCAGATCCATTCCGTTGTTGTATGATTGCCATATGCACACACAACACAATCATATATTAGCAAGGGTAATT
>MNCI01004056.1:44836-76613 GCA_015680685.1 Gnetum montanum | reverse complement strand
TTTTTTATTATAGGTTTTAGGTATCATTGATTATCAATTTCTTCTTATGTATAGTTAGTGTGTAGGATGTCCTTTTGTAGGTTCATTGTTAGGTTTGTTTTCTTATGATAGAGCCTAAATAGTTAATCAGATGCTTCCGTGCATGTTTTCCATGGTTTGACACCTTCATTCCCTAGCCATTGGGTGTCTCTTATTTTATTAACTATTATGTATAAATGTTTTTACATATACACTTTTTTAAGGTTTGTTGTGAGTTGGTATAGTTGTCATTTTTGCACTCTGGACTTTCAGCCCACAACTACACCTTTTATATTTATAAATAATTTATGAAATTTTCTAATTCTCTATGATGTTGTGCTCACTTTCCATAGTAATATTCAAGGAAATATCTTGAATTCTTAGCTTAGCATAAATTATGTTATGCCATGCTCTCCCCATGATGATTAGAAATCCACCCTTGTTATTCTCCATATTGATCATCAAAAAATTAATTGCATAAGATCATCCACCAATGGTGATTACCATATCATCAAGCTATCCCAAGATAATACTGATGGACTAAACTATAAGCTTGAAGCTAATATTATTTTTCTTCATTGGAGGTAGGTTCTAAGACTTTGAAATTTCATTTGAGATAAGGTTTATGCTTTAACTTGACTTTAATAAAGCTTTACAAGATGGATTTCTAGTAATCTATAAGTAGTTAGAGGACTTCTTGGATCTATTCTCTCTCATCGTAAAGTACTTGCTTGTGTGAGCATGACAATATTTATGTTTTATTCAAGAGTGACAATGGTTGTAGCCTCTTACATAGAAGTATGAGAATTACTATTGTGAGAAAGGAAGTTGTACTAAATGGACCTTAAACTGGTTCTGATGGACTATTAGGTCTACTAGTTTTATTTACAAGTATGGGAACTATCCTAAAGAAAGGACAATCCTAGGATTATGCTTACATTCATTAGCACTATCATCCACTTGTATGTTAATAGCACAAGTAGCATTCTTCTATTGAGGTTGTTGCAATAATTCTCCCTATATTTTTTCTAGTGACATACATGAGAGAGAAGTATAAAAGTGTTGATGAGAGGTGAAGGATGATCAATACATAGGAGGAGTTGTAGGTTTATGATATGTAAGAGGATAGTAGTACTAATCAAAGGTATGCATAGTAGGACCATTATGAGAAACAAGATATTAGACATAGTATCCATAAAAGCCCAACTGGTAATACAAGAATTGCTGCAATAATGATGGCACCCCCCATGACTATGGGTTTTTGTCACTATTGGTGATAATAATCCTAAGGTTGAAAATGAATCCCAAGTTGATAGTACTATTTTTTACAAGACTACTAGTAATTTCCTTGTGGATAATTCAATATCCAATATGTTTGCTTTTCCATGAATGTAAGGTTTAAATAATAAGCCTAGGACTTCTATAGATGTGACATAAAGGGTAGTAGCCCTTTGGATGTTCATATCAATAGATGTCACATTTATCATCCTTCTCTAAATATAAGTTTGCAACTTTTTTTTACTATCTTAGGTTTTTCTTTTTGCCAATAAGTATCCCTACCTATTTTTTTTCTTTTTCTTATTATTATGTAGGTCTATTAATTGCACCTACTCTACCCTTGTCTCCATGATTTTCAAGGTAGCAACAAATTTTCATCAATCAAATCCTATATCTTATCTATCACTTCTGCAATCTCAGTGATGTACTTTTTCATAAACAAGGTTTTATGTAAATTCACCTCGTTGAGATATGTCTCATCTTCCTAAACATAGATATCGACCTTCTTCTTGTGAATCATTGTATCTTGATTTTACTCCTCTACTCTCTCCCTTCTATATAAGTCTCCTTCTTCTTTTGCCACTTATTTAATTAGCTTTTTGTATTTGATGGACTCCTAGTTATAATAGTCTACTTGTGGCATAGATCCCAAGCATCTCCCTCATTTTATTACAAATTTTGTCTATGATGAGATGAAGTTTCTCTTTTTGAGAAAATCCATGGTCTAAGCATCTATGCAATAGAGAGTAACATTTATTTAAAGTTTCATCAAGAGATTCATGATTTTCTTACTTTCATCAATCAATTTGCTTTATCAAATTAGATACTTTATAGTAGATTTAATACTTCTCATTAAAGATCTCAACCATCATTAATCACTAATAGGTTGAATTTGGTTCCAATTATCTATACCAACTATTGGTTTCTATTATTAGTATTATGAGGAAGACCTTAAGCCTCTTCCACTTACGTTCAATGTTTTGCAAGGTTTAGACATCATGAAAGACTTGTAGATGATTCTACAAACCAAATTTATAACCTCCCTAAAATTTCAAAATTTTATTCATGTCAATTCATTTGATCAAGCCTTTTCTTAATGCTCACGGAGTATTCTTACTACCTCTATAATCTAAATCATGCCTCTGGTAGCCATTATGGGTTCATCAACATCAAACATGTCATAGTCATAATTTCTATCTCTATTTTCATGATCATGATGATCTTGTTTATGCTCCATTTGATGGCTTCTATCCTACCTTTGAATTCCATCTTTGTCTCTCACTCAATCTCTATCAGAATATTGCTTCTGATTTCTCCCATCATAATCATCTAGATTTCTTGTATGATGATCATTGAGTTGTCTTCTTTGATCCCTTGGTAGAGCTATTTCTACATACCTACATTCATATTCATCAAAACTAGATGATGAAGATGAAGAGATAAAGGATGACGAACTTGGAGAATCACCATGTATTCTATGTCTTCATCTATGATCCCTTTGATTATCTCTTCTAGGTCTTTGTCAACAAGTCAACAACTACTAGTATAATATCATAGCCAATACAAGTCCTAAAAAGGCCAATAATGAAATCCATACCAATGGTAGTCCATCTCCATTTGGAAATAGCTTATTAATGCAAATATCCTCGAAGCCTCTGATGTTCTATCTTCACTTTCTGGTAAATCAAACATCAACAGACATACTTCCCTAGATTCCTCTTCATACTGAGCCATCAATACATCCATCACAAACCCTAGTACATATTTTAACTACCTAGATGAATTTGGTATCTACTCATATAGGCCTCATCTATTAACTGAAATCACAAAGCTTTTGGAATACATAATCGACCATCCCTCTGTAACATGTCATAACTTTCTCCAAATAATGGTCCATCAAAGATGATTTGCTACTTCAACTCTTGACATCATGAATCATGCCTCTACTGCTCTTAAATATTCTCATATAAATATAACCAAATAATTAGGCTATTAAGCTTACTAGCCACCCTACTCAATGCATTAGCTACTTTGTTAGTCTTTCTAAACATGTATCCAATCGTGAAATCAAAATCATCAATCAAATCCACCAATTTACATTACCATAGGTTTAACCATGGATGACTCATAAGATATTAGAGCCTCTTATGATTAATCCAAATAGTGACCAACTTCTCATATAGACATTGCCACTAAATTTGTAAAGAAAATATCATAGCACCCATCTCTAGATCATCCATGGAATATCTAGTTTCATGTGACCTCAATTAACTAGATGCATGAGCCACAACTTGTCCATCTTACATTAACATACAATCAAATTCATCTCCAAAAGCATTAGTGGTAACTTCATACAAGTTTCTTGGAGTAGAAAATATGAAATCTAGAGTAATCACCAATCTATGCTTAAAATCCACAAATGTAGCCTAAAAAGTTGAGCTCCAATCAAAGATACTCTCCCTCCTTAGTAGTAAAGTCAAAGAAGATGCTAATGAACATGTTTATGTTCTTGGCCACAACGTCGCATACATGACATTGGGATCCAGCTGTGACATCATGTACGTGACATCAGGGTGTATAGTCCAAGTCCATAAACACCGTGCCTAGGCTCTAGTCTTCACAATCAGTTTTTGGTCATTCTTAGAAAGAGTAGTAAAGCTCTTATCATTTCTTTTCCTTAGAGTTAGAATATTTATTGAGTGCCCCTAGAAGGAGTCTAAGTGTGTATAGTTCTTTGTTTGAGCACTGATCTACCTGAGCACAATAGTGTGACGGGAATAAAATGAACTTTTTTGACAATCCTTGCAGCACTTAGAATAGCTTAATATTTCCTTTATTACATTTTATTTTCATGTACTTTACTTTAATGCATTTGAATTAAGCAATCTATTTCCAATTGTTAATGAACACGAGCATGACCACTTCGAGCATTCATATAGTACTTGTTAACCCAGCAACGCTTAATGTTTGGTAGCCCAATAGTGCTATATGTGTTTAGGATGTGTCCAAAAAAGTGGGATGGTTACTTGTGTTAGGCTAGATAGACAATAACAAATTAGATTTTAAATTACTCTATTCTTCATTCTTATTGTAGGTGATCAAATCTATAAACTATTAAATAAGAAAAAAATCATAAACCTCAATTACACTTAAACCATACCCTTAAGCCTCACAAGTGTAGTTGGGAAGAAAATGAACATTCTCAATCCTTATTTCACTTCCTAGAAGAGCTAATGCATTAGATAACTATAGGTCCATGGAATTTGACTAGATCACCTTAGTGATTCATATGGTTGGACATAGGCGTACCTCACCACTCATCATTGGTGCCATTGGTAGGGACCTTTTTTTTGTTTCATGTGTTATCTAGGACCTAGTGAAATGTGTTTAAATCATTGGAATAAACATTAGAGTAATATCCTATTTTATCATTACTACAACAATTTTCAAAGCACACCGTGATTTTTATTTGCTAACTGAAAATGTCTTTTTCTCACAAGAGAGCTTCTCCATCCAAGACTGATAAATTTTATCTACCAAAGCCTCAATAGTATCAAATTGTATATACTCATCTTGATGAGCATGTGCCAAACTTCACCTTCATCCTACACCAGGATGAACAGCTGTAGTGGCATGACATGGAGGGCAACATTGTGTTGTCGCCTAATTGTGCTACTCCTGCAATGCTCTATAAAATGCTTGCATGATGTGGTCTTCAAGACCACCATGGGAAGCATATTATGGAAGATGCTAATGCCAGGGATTACCATCCCACCGAAGCACAACATCTGCGAGATTGACAACTAGAGTAGCGCTATTAATTTTCAAAGGGTAAAGGGCTTAACGATTCTCCATTCCAATTGTACTAACAAGTTAGTGGGGAACCCTTCTTTGAGCGTTTTCCATTTAATGAAACTCCTCTATTTGACTTTGGTGATGGAGGTCAAAACCAAAACTTGCACTCCACAATTCACAATCCTAATTCTAGTAACAAGGGATCCAATGACAAAGAAGGATCTAGAGGGGCAAGTCAAGATAGGGATGCAGACAAGAAGCAAGATCATGATCATGGTCATGATCACCAAAGAGGAGGTAATAGGCACCATGATGATGCTAGTTCGCCTTCCTATTTCCCTTTGTCATTATCTTCTTCTTCTAGATCTGACCATGACCACAAAAGGTGAGACTATGATGGAGGTGATTGAAATGAACAAAATGATCGATGGGACCAAAATAACCAAAGGGACTATCGAGATAAACAAGATCAAGGGCATAGATGTTCAAGAGAGGCACACTACCATGAATGAAGGGGTAGTAGAGGACATCGTAGGCACCATGATCAAGGTATTGATGAGCCTCTATTTTCTACCCAAAGTAGGCTTAACATCGTAGAGGCAATTATAATTCCAACAAGGCATGTGAAAGATAGTTAGATCAAATGGTTAGACATGAACAATATTCCTCAATTTAAAGGAGGATATAACTCTGATCCACAAAATCATCTTCAAGCTTTCCAAGATGCATGTTCCTTACAAAACATAGAGAATGAGTGGCAAAAATTAAAGTTATTCCCTAGGACACTCATCAAGGAAGAAAAAAATTGGTACTGGTCCTTAGAACTAGAATCTATCAGATGATGGAGTACCATGCTTGAGTTGTTCAATGATAAGTATCAAATGTACTCTAGAGTATCCAACTTAAGGAAGCAAATTCAAGGGTCAAAACAAGGAACACAATAACCCTTGGATGCCACCATTGGTTGATACTATGCCTTGATACACAAATGTCCTAGCCATGGTTATTCTTAATTGGTTTAACTTCACCACATTGTAGACAAGCTTCGTAATGAAATGAGGAAAACCCTTGGTGTCTATGCCCAAGGGTGATTGTCATAACTAAGTGCCTAACAAATACAAAGATTAGTAGAGCATGTAGCTAAAGAAAAGGGTGAACTAAGAAAAAGAGAAAGTGCAGAAGAGTACAATCATGATCCTTCCATTCACAAGAGGAAGGTTCAATTCTGTGATAGTGACAATGAGTCCATATTTGATAAAGGGATGCATAAGAAAACCTTGCCACTGAAACAATTCCAATCTAAACTTACAGCCAAGGTTGATCAATTAAGGGACTCAATGGATAACAGATTCCAAGATATTTTCAAAATCATTGAAGAGTCCAAAGAACAAAGTAGTGAGTGTGAGCATAGGAGGCTCAAGGAAGCTAAACATGCATATAAAAAAGGTAAGGCCAAGATTGCTGCAATAGAAGAGGTTGCAAATAGTGAATCAAATGATGATCATGAATGTAACGTCTGTCAACATGAACATCCTAAGGGATGTTTCCCTGTTTTGTCACATCTACAAGTGTCTAGGGTGTATGCCTTACATCCATGACTTACACAAAGGCAAACATCTGAAAGGTTACTTTATCCTCAATGTAATCTCAGGCAGTTCCATCAGCAACAACTGTATTATCCAAGTGGAGCTCCACCGTAATCGTATGAATAGTATCAATAGTGGCAACAATCACAATCATAGACACTAGCACCACCAAGGAAACAATACCCTTACCAATAACCTAATCCATATGGTTACCATATTCAACAACCCATGTCTCCATGTGACTCTTCTAGTCACATTTCTAATTTCTAACCTCACTAACATCCTTCAAATTATTACCGAGCTCATTTGCCACATGAAAGAAGGGATACTACCTCTTATCCTTATCCTCCTCTTGTCCCTGCACATACTCCTCCTCCAATTACATAGCTACCACCTACTCCACCTATGCAAAGTGAACTGCCAGCCCAACTACAACAATGTAATGCTATGAGGGCTATTAATCTACAACCAAATCATCAATCGAAGGGGTCAAATGCCCAATCAAAGAAAATACCTTTCTTTCAACCCTATAGTCCACCTAAGCCCTCACATATATCTATGGTTGACAACCCTAATTTTGCCTCTTCCTCCATATGAAATTCCTTCAAGCCTCCTTCAAACCATAATCTGCCAAGATCATACCGTAATGCTTACTCACATTGTGTCTAATTGGATCTATCTAAGAAACCTTTCCAAGAAATTATCCAATCCTTGAAGTCCTCTAATTTACTTGCAGATTGCTAGGAATGAACCATGCAAGACTCTTCTCGATTTAGGTTCTGGTGTTAATTTAATTTCTCATGAGATGTACACTGCTTAGAACCTACCTCCTCTTATGAAGAGCAACATAAGATTAGAATTGATAGACCAATCCATCACTATTCCATTGGGACTAGTAGAAGACATTGTGACCATTGTCTATGGGTGGTTGTATCTTACCAATTTTTTGATAATCAAAGTGGAGAACTACAAAGGGGATTTTCCAATCATTATGGGAAGGGCATGGCTGAGCACTATCAATGTAAGAATGGGTATCAGAGATCTTTCCCTAAAGATATCTAAAGAAAATGCATTTGGAAAGATGGAGAAAAAGAGAGTTCCATGCATTGCATACATTGATAGCAGGTGTAATTGTGTGTAGAAACTCTGGGCTGTAAAGCAAGCATCTATCTCTACATGCAAACAATGTGTGCCAGAAGTAGAAAGTCAAAGGTGTCTGTACACAGTAGCCACAAAACAAGAGTGCATCCAATGGCTGACCACTGATTTGGAAAGCAACACACTTTGCATGGAACCAACTGAGAACTTTACATGTGCATCTGTCACGAGCATGGATGAACTAGAGCAAGGTCATCACCAACTCTCTACTGACAAAAATGATGATACACACTAGGGAGAGTTGGAAATTCCTAACAAATTCAAATAATAGCCCCTTAAGGTAAAAAAATTACCAGCTAGAATGGAATATGTATTTTTGAAAAATGGGAAGCTAGTTATAATCAATGCAAAACTTACCTCACAACAGAAAAAGATGTTGTTAAAAGTATTTGAAAGATGGTTAGCAGCTTTTTCTTGGTCATATTCTAAATTCACAAGGATTGATCCTAGGATATTCCAACATCGCATCTATACCAACTTGGCTGTCAAGCCAAAATGATAGCCACAGAGGTAGTTAAATCCCAAATTAAAGCAAATCGTCAAGGAGGAAATTGAGCAACTCCTCAAGGAGGGGTTCATCTATTCCATTGCAAATAACAAGTAGGTTAGCCCACTTGTGATTATGCCAAAGAAAGATGGCAAGTGGCAAGTTTGCATCAAATTTAGGCTACTAAATATGGCAACATTCAAGGATCATTTTCCATTGTCATTTGTTGATCAGGTGCTTGACACAATATCTGGGCATTGCTACTACAACTTTCTAGATGGTTATAGTGGCTATAACCAAATTCAAATTACACTAGAGAACTAAGCAAAAATAACATTCACAAGTCCCTAGGGGATGTTTGCATATCACAAGATGTCATTTGGTCTATGCAATGCTCCTACCATATTCCAATGATTGGCTGTAAGCATTTTTCAATAGAAGATCAATAGTGGTGTAGAAGTCTTCATGGATGAATTCTCCACCTATGGAGCTATATTTGAGCAAGCCCTAGACATCCTTAAGCAAGTGTTAAAATAGTGCATTGAAACCAACTTATGGCTCAATTGGTAGAAAAGTCACCTCATGGTCCAAGAGTGCATTATATTAGGACACAGAATCTCACAAGCAAGAATTGAGGTAGACCCTAAGAAAATAAGGATCATCCAAGGAATAACCTACCAACCAAAAATAGTTTAAAATGTTTAGTTTTTCCTTGGACATACTAGATACTACCGATGATTCATATAAAATTTCTCTAAGATCACAAAACCATTGGTGAAACAAACAAAGAAAGATGCTTCCTTTGTCTAGATTGCAGAATGTGAGAAAGCATTCTAGCAACTCAAAGAGAAGCTTATAGAAACTCCAATCCTATAAGCACCCGACTAGTCTAGACCATTTCATATTATGATGGATGCATCAAATTATGCGTTCGAATCTCTCTTGACATAGTTAGATGATAAGAAATGTCCATACTATATCCACTACACCAATTGAAGTATTATGGCTACACAACTGAATTACACCACTATAGAAAAAGAATTCATAGCGATGGTGTTTGCTCTAGAGAAGTTTAGGCATTATGTGCTTGGATATAAGGTGTTTGTGCACATAGATCATAGTGCCATCTGTTTCCTAATGAACAAGCCAATGATAAGCCCCTATGTCATACCATGGCTAGTGATCTTGCAGGAATTCGATCTTACGATGATAGATCAAAAGGGCACTGAGAATGTAGTCGCTGATCACTTGTCTCGATTGCGATGGGACAAAGAGGAAGAAAGCCCATTATCTAATACATTTCCTAATGAACTCCTCTTTGTTGGTGCTACAACTAAATAAATGCCCAATGACCCAAAATGGTATGATGGCATTCTCACCTATCTACTCGCTTAAGAAATTCCACAAGGATTGGACCACTCGAAGAAATAGCAATTTCTTTACTAGGTAAAGCACTTCATGGAAATCAACAGACACATCTACAAGGTGTGCACCAATGGCCTAGTTCATTGGTGTGTCCTTAATGTTGATCAACTACACGTTCTCCAAGATGCTCATGAAGGTCCTTATGGAGGACACTATGCTAGGAGATGCATGAGCATTAAAATCTTAATGGTAGGGTACTACTAGCCAACACTCTTCAGGGATGCTCACCATTACATCTACTCTTGTAAATGATGCCAATGAGATAGTGGAATGACTACTTGAATGGAGAGACCTCAATAATGAATTCAAGCACTAGAACCCTTTGAAAGCTAGGACATTGACTTCATGGGTCCCATCACAGCTATGTCAAATGGAAAGTCATACATCATAGTCACTGTTAACTATTGTACAAAGTGGGTAGAAGCAACAATCATCATCAACTATACATCTTCTACTGCTACTCAGTTTCTACAAAAAAATGTTGTAAAGAGGTTTGGTATGCCACATGCATTAATTTCTAATAAAAAAACTCACTTTACATGCACTACTTTTCAAAAGCTCATGGAATGCTTGGGGCTTGAACATAAACTCACAACACCTTACCATCCCCAAGCTACTGGTCAAGTTGAGGTTACCAATAGGGAAATCACAAGGATACTAACAAGAACTATTAGTAAGTATAGGAAGGATTGGAGTACAAAACTCAACGATGCCCTTTGGGCCTACCACTCAACATGGAAACTTCCTATAGGCTACTCTCCCTATGAGCTGGTGTATGGAAAATTACCAACATTTCCAATCCAATCTAAACTTTGTATACTTTTAACTACTTATGACCTTTACCTTGACTTAAATCTAGCCTAAAAAGAAAGACTAATGAATCTCAACTTGTAAGGTGAAAACTGATTAATAGCCTTATCATCTAATGAGTTCCACAAGGCCTATAACAAAAAGTTTCATGACCTAAAAATTAGAAAAGTCAAATTTCAACTAGGAGATAAGTTTTTCTACTAGAACCCCACACACGTACCTCAACAAACTAAGTTTCAAACATTGTGGAAAGGACCTTACATTATTTTTGAGACTTTTCCTTCTAGGGCCATGATGATTTATAACCCTGAGAGCCCAAACAAAAAATAGCTAATCAACATCTAACAAATTAAACCTTTCCATGAGTATATGCTAGCCAACACAACAAGTACCTCATCAAATGAACAATCACACTTCGTATTTTGGATCTCCTTCTTTCAACTTATTCATGGGGGAGATGGCCACTCATGCTAACCATACAAAGCAATTCCTTAGTTTTTCAAACCTTTTTCTTTTACATGGTTTTTTTTTTGTTTTATACATTCTTTATTTTACATCTTTTTGTTTTTATGTTATTAATCTTTTCTAATTTTTTTTACACCATCGTTAGTACATTTGATATCTCTTGAACATTTTACATTCTCTTTTATATTTTCTTTTATTTGGTATGATTTTCTAACTTTTTGTTAATAAGTGTTGGGTATACTATTTTTGTTATTTGATTGTTGGTATTTGGTTTCTAGCTTTGAACTTTGTTATGGATAATTCGAATAAGATTTCCTTTCATTCACTAGGTAATCAGTCCACAACATTCACCCATCCACAAACTCTATAGTTTTCCTTGTTTTGGAAATGTGCAATCCCTTTTTTCATTCATGAAACTTTAATAAATTTGTGACTTTGGTAGTTTCTAGAACTAGGAAGGATTCAAAGGTTTGAACAGGGTGTAGCTTCAAGGGGATTCGGTATTTTTTGTGTTTTTCTGTTTGCCTGGGTGCATGTGTGTTTTGATGAATTTCTTACCATTTATGCCAATCAATAAAGGAAGTTGAATAGGTCCTTGCATGATGTGGTTCTCATCAGAAAGAAAAAAATGATGATAATTCAAAGAACACCCCTTGGACAAAATAAATGCATGTGTCTTTGCATGGTGTGTTTCTCATTTCAAAAAAAAAACAATGGAAATTCAAAGCACACCCCTTAGATAGAATAAATGGGCTAAAAACACTAGTTATGGGGACTAGTCCCCTCTAACTAAGGCCCTTCCTCACTTCCTACTTCTTCTCTAATGAGGAATGGTGGTTTAACACTCTTGTGTCTCAGGGGATGGATTGGTCTTAGAATATTGATGCAAAGTCACTGAACATGGTTGGTTTTGGTCTGGACTAAGGATGGATTCTATCAAGTCATTTAACCAAAAAATCCATAAGGGACTTCATGTGACCTTAATTAGGAACTCCATTCCACTTTCTCTCATCCATCTATGTTTTCCATAACTCACCTCACTACTAGTTTCATGTTCTGGTTTGATGTCCTAGTTTGATGTGTCGAAATTCTTAGTCAGTTTCTTTTGGGTTTTTGTACTTAACCTACTGTAACCATTAATAATCCGTGGAGCCCATAGACTCTTTAGTTTGAAGTTATGCAAGGGCATAAAAGGCTTGTGCTTGCTTTGGGGAGGACCCACTTGCATATATTTTGGTCGGGTTAGTTAAGTTCTTTACCCTTAGACACTTTTACAATCGAATTTTTTTTGTTTACCCTATAAATGACATCCAATTGTGCACATCTTCACAACCATTTTTAGTTCACTTTCCTATTTATTATTGTGAATTCTTATGCCCTCTTCAAATATTCATTATGTTAAATATTTTTTTTTGATTTAATGGGCTGCTTGTCTCTTTTACCCTATTTGTTAGCCTTCCTACTAACACTACTAAAGAAACCAATCTACCATAATCACAACTTAGCCAAGTGTAACCACCAACAAGACAAGGCATTTCACCACTATGTGTTACACATTTCATACTAATTCATGATTTTGTTGTGATTGCAGTGGGAAGCATGGACTGGAAGTGGAACTATCTTCACCAAGGATGATGCAGTAGGACCACACAATGAGAATCGTTCATGATCAAAGGATCTCTTCTCTCTCTCTCATTCTTCTACTACCAAGAGGTGTTGGATGTCAATGTTATCTAGGTTGTTCACTTCTTTTATCATAAACACCCCATTTTATAAAAATTGTAATTTCGTACACTTGGGCACTCCACGTTTGTCTGTTTTATTTGAGTCAATTTGTATGTCAAACAATAATCCCATACCTACCCAATATACTGTGCTATAAAGAACTTGTTCCTCCTCTTCTTCACTTGAGGATGAGTTTTCATTCAATTGTGGGGGTATGATGAACGTGTTTTTGCTATTGGCCACAATGTTGCATACATGACATTGGGATCTAGCTACAATGTTGCCTACATGACATCAAGGTGTATGCCCCAAGTCTATAAATACTGTGCCTAGGCTCCAATTTTCATAATCAATTTTTGGTCATTCTTAGTAAGAGTAGTGAAGCTCTTATCATTTATTTTTCTCAAAGTTAGAATATTTACTGAGTTCCTGTAGAAGGAGTCTAACTGTGTATGGTTCTTTTTTTGAGCACTAATGTACCTGAGCATAGCAGTGTGATGGGAATAAAATGAACTTTTTTGACAATCCTTGCAACACTAAGAATAGCTTAATATTTCCTTTATTACATTTTATTTTCATGTACTTTACTTTAATGTATTTGAATTAAGTAATCTATTTCTAGTTGTTAATGAACACAAGCATGACCAGTTCGAGCATTCGTATAGTACTTGGTAACCTAGCAATGCTTAATGTTTTGGTAGCCCAGTAGTGCTATATGTGTTTAGGATGTGTCCAGAAAAGTGGGATGGTTACTTTTGTTAGGCTAGATAGACAATAAAAAATTAGAAAAGTGGGATGGTTACTTGTGTTAGGCTAGATAGACAATAAAAAATTAGAAAAGTGGGATAGTTACTTGAAATACTAGCTATAGGAACATACATACTTATGCCACATACCACTCATAGGGACAAACACACCTACACTCTCCCATAAAGCTTGAGGCAAGATCTTGACTGATGCATCATAGTAGAGGTAAATCCATAACTATAGCTAAGATGCCTCATCACCAACTGGTCAACACCCTTATGCAAGCACCACCGTCAACAACCACTACAAGCATCATTGCAAAGACATGTACCAATAATCCAAGCTAGCTTAAGCCATCACATGTCATAATCATAACACATCCAAAGCAAACATAACATGACTACATATATTCTCACCTAATAGTCTCACACACTTTGTGAAGATAACACCATAGCATGTCATAAGAAAATTTATTCCCACTAGCATACTCCTTGTACTACATAAAATTTCATAAAAATAACCACTATCAAAACCTTCAACTTGAGAGATGCCAAACGATAAAATAAATTTCATAATTAGAAAGTACATAAGAAGAAGATCTCAACAATACTAATTTTACCTCAATCAAACTCCTAGAGACAAAGTTATGTGGGTTTAAAATTTATTAATAAAATAATTAATAATAATATTTAATTACTATAAGATATAACTAAACTTGCTAGAAGCACCAAAACTAAAACCACATCTAGAATACATAATATTAGTATCACACTAATCATTATAATATCAGAATCAATTTCCATAACTCTCAAAGCATTCAATTAGTTACATTCCATGTCATGCATAACCCATAAAACATAATTACAAATTTAGCAATCTACAAAATATATATTAAAACTCAATCTTTAACCTATTCACCCTACATGCCCACATCACATGACCATTTATACTAATCAAGTACAAAAATATAGAGGAAATGTAAAGCCAATCCACCAATTGAATTTGTTGAAGTAGAAAGCCCTAAAACAGCATATAAGACTTAAAAATCTAGCAAGATAATGTTATGCTTCAAACTAATCCTATCCTTACATAGACATAATTGTAAAAATTCTAATTCCAAGTTTAGAAGGAAGCAAAATACATTCCCTGTGCAAAAATTCCTAAGAAATATGAAAATAAGAGAAACAAGAAAGAAACAAGCTCAGAATTAGTTTCTATTTGTGGAAAAACAAAAAAATGCAAATTCTCTGAGTAAGCAGTGTGGGAGGTAGTGGTTAAGAAAACAATGATAATAACTTGCATAAATTTGTTCTTTTTATTTTAACTTTTGTATCATGGAAGATACATATGATGTATCCAACACATACTTCCTTTTTCTTATATATGTATGTTTTTAAAACCATATATATTTTCATAAGCTTACTTTTTATTTTTCTTCTTCTATTAATATCTCATACTTCCAACATGCTTAAATAACACACCAAAACTCCAAATCAAAACTCCATCGAACCTACCATATGCATATTAAACACACTAACTATCTACATGATAAAATTACATCCAAGCATCACACAAAATAGCATTATAGTTCAAATGCATAAATACTAAAATCACACATAAAGCATAAACACATACTAAATAGTTGCTCTTCGACCTCAATCCAACATCTTTGCTAACCACATCATCTATATAACACATCACATAAGACCTATATATATAATCATGTTAGTTAAGCATGTAAAGACATCATAAGCATATCATAAGAGCCAAAGCATCATAACATATAAAGCATAACTATAACACACTAACTCATCCCTAATAACCCATCAAGATCACATAAAAATATATAAATAATAATCATAATATAATACCCAATGGTTATGAAAGGGATGTAACAATATCCTTCATAGCTATGATTAATACCAAATCTCAAGAGAGCAACTTGAAGCATTGATGAAGCTAATTAGTTAAGCAAAAATATAATATTTCCTCTCAAGTTCATCCACTTAAACTAGTTATCCTAGTGGAATATGAAGATAAATAAGATAGTAAGGGTCTAAATGAACATATGAAATCCTTATTTACAATAGTTCACTCTAATTCTCTTTAATATAAATCTTGTCCTCACAAATACCAATGTTCTCATTGCATGGTGGGCTACCAACTCTATGTGGAAAAAACACTTTTTAATTAATATTATGTTCATATTTAACTCAAAGTATTAAATTAGAGCAATTATTTATGGCATAACTAATCTAGATCACTAGTATCATCCTTAACAATGGCATCAATGATGAGTATTTGGTAGTTACTAACACCTAATCATAAGATCTACGATCATCAAAGTAGACTATGTTCTAATCTATAAATTGGACTAGCATGGTATCTATATAGTTAAATGTGATATCACAAGTTGTTGTCTTCTCAACTGATGAGCGGCAAGGTATCCCTACGCTGAACCATACGAATATGAGTGTCCACGCACGATCCGGACGAATTCCAAGGACTAAGTGCTTATGCGCCTTTGTGGAACAAGGATGGGTTGATCAATCATTGTCTTCCCAAGCTTACTTGTATAGCATGATTGTATAGTTAAGTAAACTTGAGGTACATTATTTTTATAGTTTTTATGTTTTTATGTCCTAGTGCTACAAAGGGAGGAGAGAGATAACTAAGTAACTAATTTTAATTTAACTACTCAACTATGCTTTAACTATTCCTAACACCAACATCCATTCTCACTTGTCGTACACATCCTGAACCAGTGCAACACTACTAGAATTACCAAACGCTAATCGTTACTAGGTTACCAAGTGTTACACGCATGCTTGAAGTGATCGTACTAAGTGTGCTTACTTAGGATAGTTGCAAGGTGAGAGAGAGAACCTTAATTAGCTAAGGAAAGCATTATGTAATAGTAATTAACATTAATTAATCTATTCTAAATGCTGCAAGGTTTATCACAAAGTTCATATTTATTGTCATACACAAGTTGTGCTCAGGTACACAATGCTTGAATAAAGATCTGTTCACTTTATGACTCCTACTGCAGGCACTCAGAGATAATTCCATCTCTAGAAAGGGAAAAAGGCAAGAGTTTGGGTAAGGGACTAAGACTAACTATGCAAACCATGTGTGCCCACCTCTGATTTATAGGTAATGAGGTAGACCCTGATATCTCATACATGATATCGCTTGGAAGGCTCCGATTTGCGTACCCGATATCATGAATGCGATATTGCATACCTGATATCGTAGACGCAATATCGTAGCTCATCATACCCCCACTACTAAATGAAAACTCATCCTTGAGTTCCTTACAAAATATTTGGAAGTTATGGGATTATTAACTGAATGAGAATAGACAGTGACAGGGAATAATAGACTCAAAATGCTTGGTGAACGGATCAACAAACATATTACAACATTAGTGTTCATGCCCTTTGTGGTGAACACTATACATAGATGACATCCAAACCCTCATCTGATAGCTTGAAGAGAGAGTAAAGAAAATGAGGCACATTGTTGCCAATGTCACGATTGCACCTTCTATTATTTATCCATAGCTGTGTGACCAAACTTGTTGCTGGCCTAAACACTCCAACTCCAGTCCATCCCAAGTGCTTCCTCCTATCCTAGTCCATAGTTCATGTAATCACCATCTTCACACACAACACAGTCATGAATGAGCAAGGATAAGTAAACCATAATGCATTTGATACCTTACCTCAATATAATGAGCATTGGCTAGGTTGTGGTTATGGTAGAAACTGGGTTAGAGGTTTATCACTGATAACTACCCAAGGTGTAGGGGTGATACAAGTAGTAGAATGGAAACATTTGTGATAGGGCCCCCATGACTAAGAGCAAACTTCCGGTAGCAATAGGGTGGAAAAGTATAGGAAACAAGAAAAATGGGAAAAATAACAATGGCAATGCCAATAAAATGGATGTCATGGATGGGGATGAAATGAGAAATTACTAATTGCAAGAAATGTTTAAGGAGAAGAATTTAATAATTGCACCATAAAGGAATGTTAGTGGGTCCTCCCCAGAGATGGCTCATGCCCTTTATGCCCTGACAAACTGACAAACCAAAGAGTCTGTAGGCTCTAGGAATGACATATGGAAACAATGGTTAAAAACTGACCGACAAGAATTTACCAAAGAATAATAATGTGTCAACCAAAAGATAGACTAATCATACAATTGGCAATGAGGTGGAAAATGGGAAGAAATATGGAGAGTAGAAAATGGAATGGAATCCAAAGATCAAGGTTGTGTAAAGTCCCTTGTGTATTTTATGATTAAGGTGACTAAGTAGAACTCATTCCAAATTTGGACTCAAACCAACCATATTCAGTGACCTCGCATCAATACACTTGACCAATCCATCCCCTTGAAGTAACAAGAATGCTTCCCCAAAGAGTCACCACCATTCCAAGGAGAGCAAGATGGAGAAGCATCAAGCAAGAAAGGGCCTTAGTTAGAGCGAACCTTTAGGCATGGGTCATGTCTTTCTAGTGCCATAACCAATGCTTGTAGCTTAGATTTCTTTATTATGTCTAAGGGGTGTGCTTTGAATTCTCACTAGTTTTTTATTTTATTTTATTTTTGTGTGAGAACCACACCATGCAAAGACTTATTTGATTTATTCAACTTCCCGATGTTTGGTCATCAGTGGAATGGTGGAGAAGCCATGAAAAGCACCCAAGTACCTAAGAGAATAGCCAGCACACGTGCATCAAATCCCCTTGAAGTCACACCCTTTTCAACCATTGAATCCTTCCTTGATTTGAAAAATATGAGGCCACCAATTCATTAATAAGTTTATTTAGAAAAAGAGACCGTACAGTTCCAAGACCAAGGGAGACCATAGAGTTGAACAGAGGAATGGACATTGTGGACTCATTGCCTATTTTATCAAAAGAAACATATCATAGTATCAACATTGAAAATCAAAGGTAAAAACCCAACATTAACAATCAACACCATTATAGTACAATCCACCATCATGAGCACTTATTGTATGACGAATGAAAGTAAATCAAACAAAGAAATAGGAAAAAATGTGAATGATGGTGTAAAAAAATAAATAAAATTGAAAAACAATGTGTAAAAAAAATACAAAAAACAAAGCTGAGAACTTAGAATGCTTAGCATTGGTGGCCATCTCCCTCACGACTGAGTTGGAAGGAGGAGATCTAAAATAACGAGCAGGGTTGTCCACCAATAGAGGTAGTATTGATACTAGTTGTTCTAAGCTCATGGAAAGGTTTGGTTTGTTGGATGTTGACCAAAAATTCCTTATTCGGGCTCTTATGTTTGTAAATCATCATGGCCCCTAAAGGAAAAGTTTCATAAATAATATAATGTCCTTCTCACAGCATTTGAAGTTTAGTGTGTTGTGGCACATGTGTGGGATTCTAGTACAAAACCTTATCTCCTTACTGATATTTAACTTTCCTAATTTTTAGGTCATGATGTCATTTATTGAAGGCCTTGTGTAATTTGTTAGATGATAGGGCAGCTAATCAGTTCTCATCTAGTAAGTTAAGGATCATTAATCGTTCTTTTTGTGCTAGATCAAGGCCAAGGTTGAGATCACATGCCATAGATAGTGTACAAAGTTCTACTTGAATTGGAAGAATTGGAAGTCTCTTGTACACTAACTCATAGGGAGAGTAGCCTATAGGGAGTTTCCATGTGGAGCGGTATGCCCAAAGAGAATCATTTAGTTTGGTGCTTCAATCTCTCCTATACTTGCTAATAGTTCTTGTCAATATTTTTGTAATCTCCCTATTGGTGACCTCAGCTTGACCGTTTGCTTGAGGGTGGTATGGAGTAGTCAGTTTGTGTTCAACCCCTAAGCGTTGCATCAACTTCTAAAAAGTTACACCTATAAAAAGTGTGCCATTGTCAAAAATAAGTCCACGAGGCACACCAAACCTTTTTATGATTTGTTGTTGAACAAATCATGTAGTTGTAGATGATGTACAATCCTTAACAGTAGCTGCTTCTGCCCATTTTGTAAAGTAGTCAACAGCAAAAATGATATAAGCTTTCCCATTGGACATTGGTGTAATGGGCCCAATAAAATCAATTCCTCATATGTCAAAGGGTTCCAAAGGTTAAATCCATTTTTGTGGACCCTCCATTCTAGCAGTCATTCCCCCATCACGTTGACAGCACTCATAAGATTGGATGAAATGATGGACATCCCAAAACAATGTAGGCCAATAATATCCTGCAAGTAGGATTTTAATGGTTGTTTGTCTCCTAGCACAATGACCCCCACAAGGACCCTCATGAGCATCTTGGAGAACACGTAGTTGATTTATATTGGAAATGCACCATTGAACCAAGCCATCGAGGCATACTTTATAAAGTTTCCCATTGATCTCCATAAAATACTTAGCTCAGTGAAGGAACTGTTATTTCTTTTTAGCGTCTAACTCTTATGGTGTTTGTTGTGTAAGGAGATAGATGAGAATACTACTATACCAGTTTGTTTCCATGGTCAATTGATTAGTTACTACACCTACAAAGAGAATTTCATTAGGGAAATGATCCAAAATTGGATACTCATCCTCTTTATTATCCCATCACAACTGAGATAAATGATCAGCAACTACGATCTCAATACCTTTTTAATCAATCATTGTAAGATAGAACTCTTGTAAGATTACGAGCCATCGTATGATGTGAGGGCACACTGTTGGTTTATTCATTAGGAACCTTATTGCACTATGATCCATGTACATAAATACCTTATAGCCCAAAACATAGTGCCTAAATTTTTTTAGTGCAAACACTACAGCCATTAATTCTTTCTCCATTGTGGTGTAATTAAGTTGTACACGAGCAATACTCCTACTTGCACAGTGGATGTAATAAGGATGTTTTTGATCATCTAACTATGTAGGTATAGCTCCTAAAGCATAGTTGGACATGTTAGTCATTATGTGGAATGGTCTAGACTAGTTAGGAGCTTCTAGAATGGGTGTTTCTATGAGCTTTTATTTCAAAGCTTAGAAAGCTAGTTTGCATTCCCTGGTCCATTCGAAAGGTACATCCTTTTTCGTTAGTTCAACCAATGGTTTTGAAACCTTTAAAAAGTTCTCAATAAACCTTCTATAGTAGCTAATGTATCCAAAGAATGACCAAATATCTTTTATAGTTTCAAGTTGCCGAGTGATTCCTTGGATAACTTTGATCTTTTCAGGGTCTACCTCTATCCTTGTTTGCAAAATCTTATGCCCTAATACGATGCCTTCTTGGACCATTAAATGGATTTTTTGCCAGTTGAGCCTTAAATTAGTTTCTACACATTACTTTAATACTTGCTCTCACCGGTCCAAGGCTTGATCAAAGTTTGCTTCATAAGTGGAGAAGTCATCCATGAAGACTTTCACACCATTTCCTATCTACTATTGGAATATGCTTACAACTAATCGTTGAAACGTTGCAAGGGTACTGCATAAGCCAAATGACATCTGTTTGTATGCAAATGTTCCCCAAGGACTGGTGAACGTAGTCTTGGCTTGGTCTTCTAGGGCTATTTTTATTTGGTTGTACCCACTGTACCCATCCAAAAAACTATAGTGGTGATGCCCTGCAGTGGTGTCTAAGACTTGGCCGAAGAATGGCAATGGAAAGTGGTCTTTGAATGTTGCCATATTCAGTAGCCTAAAATCTATGCACATCCTCCATTTACCTCCTTTTTTCAGCACAATAACTAAGGGACTAATTCATTCACTATTAGCAATGGGGTATATGAACCTAGCTTTTAGAAGCTGTTCAATTTCTTCCTTAACCACTTGCTTAAGCTTTGAGTTCAATCACCTCTACAATTGTCATCAAGGCTTCATGGAGATGTCAATGTAAAGTCTATGTTGGCATATCCTAGGATCTATTCTGGTTAATTCAAGATATGACCAAGCAAAGGCTTTTGACCATTTATTTCTCACCTTCAGTAGTCTCTCTTTCTTTTGAGAAGCAAGTTTCGCATTAATAATTACCGATTTTCCATTCTTGATAAATGTGTACTCCATACCAGTGGGCAATGGTTTTAACTCAAGGGGCTCTTTCTTAAACTTATCAAGGATTTCAAACTTCCCCCAGTTGATATTTTCAATGTCAAGACTTGGAAGTTGCCCATGGACTTGTTCTAATGTGTCTATGCTATTGATGTAAGCACAAGTCAAACCCTCAGTTGCTTCCATGCATATAGTTGAACTACTCTCTTGATCAGCTATTAGCCACTGGGTGCCTTCTTGTCTTTTGGCTACTGCATATAGGCATCTTTGTATATTAGTCACTTATGCACACTAATTACATGCCTTCTGCATGCAATTACACCCTGTGCCACTGTATGCGATGCATGCAACTTTCTTCTTCTCAATCTTCCCAAACATATTTTCCTTTGATATTTTCAGGGAAAGATCACAGATTCCTAGGTGCATGTCAATCGTGCTTAGCCATGCTCTTCCCATTATGATTGGGAAGTCCCCCTTACCGTTATTCACTTGAATCACTAGGAAGTCAGCTAGATATGACCACCCACAAATAGTGGTGACAATGTCCTCCACTAGCCCTAATGGGACAGTGATGGATTGGTCGGCCAAATCTAAACGAATGTTACTCTTTTTTAGTGGAGGTAGGTTCTAGGCTTTGTACATTTCTTGAGAGATTAGGTTGACACCAGAACTTGAATCCAAAAAACCCTTGCATGGTTCACTCCCAGCAATTTGTAAATATATAAGAGGAGTTCCAGGATTAGAAAATTATCTAGGAAGATGACTAGTCTTAATCCAATCGGTGATGGCATGAGTTAACATGACCGTATGCATTGGGTGCAGTGTTTGGCCTAAAGGGAGTTCTAAAGTTTTGATTAGTAATGAGGTGTCTAAAGGATTAGCCACTTGTGGTTGCAAGGGATTAGTTGCACTATTGGTTCTAAAGAAAGGTCTTTTCTTCATGCAGTTGTTAGAACCAATGGTAGAATGAGAGTTAACAACCCTTGTGGTGTTACATTGTTGTGACTGGGCAGGGAGTTCACCCTGCATAGCTAGAGTAGGTGGTAATGGAGATATGGATGGAAGAGGTGCAGCCAAATGGAAAGGATAGTATGTATGTGGAACATCACCCCTAGGAGAAGGAGTCCTATAGTAGTCACAAGCTTGGTAGTGAGGTTGAGAAGTGGCGTGACCAGTAGAGTCACATGGAGAGATTAGCTGCTGCATGTAATATCCATACGAGTCAGGTTGTCGGTAAGGATACTATTGCCATGGTGTTGGCATTCCCCATGATTGTGGGTATTTCCACTGTTGATACTGCTTAATTGGTTGTGATGGAGTTCCACTTGGATAATATGTTAAGGGTTGGTGAAACTACCTCGGGTTACCTTGAGGATAAGGTAACCTTCGGGGTGTTTGCCTTTTGTTTAATTGTGGGCTGAGTGCATACATCCTAGACTCCTACAGATGTGAGATTATAGGGCAACATCACTTAGGATGGTCATATTGGCATATCTCGCATCCACTATCATTGTCTATATCTGAATCCACAACCTCTTCGATGATGGCAACTTTGTCCTTACCCTTGTTACGTGCATATTCTGCTTTTGTCTTTTTTTCTTTTCCCATTCACTACCTTGCTCTCTAGACTCCTCTACTATTTTGTGAACAATTTGAAATTTATCATCTAGGGAGTCTTACATTTGGTCTACCTTGCCGATACTTCCGATGCAAGTTGTTAAATGGGCAAAGTTTTCCTATTCACCATCTCTTCGAGTGGTAACTCTTCTTCATCCTTACAAAATCTCACTCCCTTCTTTTGAAGGGAAGGATCTCTGTTATATTCCTCCGCACTTTCTCTTTTCTGTAACTCACCTTCCTCTTTAGCAACTTGCTCCAATAATCATTGTACTTGATGGATCCTAAGCTCGGATAGTCTTCCTTGGGCATCAGTCCCAAGGGTTCTTTGCGTTTCATGCCTAAGCCCATCTACAACATGGTGTAGTTGATCCCTCTGCAAATAACCATGGTTGGGACAATGATGTAACAGTGCATACTATCAGCCCATGGCAGCATCCAAGGGTTCATGTCCTCCTTGTTTCCAGCCTTGGATTTTCTTTTGCAGGTTGGACACTTGGGAGTACGTTTGGTACTTATCGTTGAACAATTCTAACATGGTACTCCACCTACGAATGGATTCCAATTCTAAGGATTGGTACCAGCTTTCCGCTTCTTTGATTAGCATCTGTGGAAACAACTTCAATTTTTGCCATTCATTTTCTATGTTTTGTAAGGCACATGCATCATGAAATGCTTGTAGATGATTTTGAGGATCAGCATTGTATCCCCCTTCAAATCATGGGATATTGTTCATGTCTAATCTCTTGATCCTACTATCATTTTGATGCCTTGTTCGGATCCTAACAGCCTCAGTTATGTCTAACATACTTCAAGTAGCGAGTAGGAGTTCATCGTGATCGTCTCATCTATGACGTCTATGATGCCCATGTTGTTCCCTACTCTCCCTTCTTTCACAGTGTGTTTCTCTAGAGTGCCCACATCCCCTTTCTCAACTATTTTGTCTATGACTCCCATTTCACCTACCCTTATTCTCATGGTCTTTTTCTTTGTGACTGCGTCCAGATCCTGAAGGAGAGGATGAAGGAGATGATGAAGGTGAAGAAGAAGGAGGACTGTCACCATCTTGGTGCCTGCTTCCTTCTCTTCAGTGGTCACTGCCTCAATCGTGATTACAATTGGAATGTCCATATTTATCATGTGTGTGTTTCATTTTTCAGATCCTTTATGTCTATTAGTACTAGAATTTAGGTTATGGATAGTTGAGTAAATATTCTGATACACAACCCCTTGACTGAAGTTAACAGGAGGAACATCATTATGTGGGCAATTGCCTGAGGTAGGTTCACCACCCTCATTTTCACTTAGGACATGTGGGACATTTTGCAAGATCTTTCCTTTCATGGATTCATGACATCTCTCCTATTGTAAATCCCTTTGATGTTCTGCCTCCATGAGTCAATACTCTCTAGAGTCATTATCATGCACAACGTACTCTGCCTGTAAGTGCTACATACCAATTCATGTGAGATCACGAAGAAGCATGCCCAAGACTAAGCTATCGGGAGGTAACAATATGTTACCTTCTAAATTTCACCAACGCAGTTGTTCATCCTAGCAGAGGATAAAGGTAAAGTTTGGTATATATTCATTGGTATGAACATATAACACGTGAAACTATTGAGGAATTGGTGAATTATCATGTGTACTACACCTTCGATTGTTCCCTATATTAGACCTAGGCGGTGAAACACATTTGTACGAAGAAGGAGACATGATTATCTATTCAGTGTGCAATGTATTATATATTATTATTTTTTTTGTAACCAACCCTAAGGTTTCGCTCCAACGATAAGAAAGATTTCCTAAGTTCTAATGAGTGCACAAACAACAAAGTCCTTGGCAACAGTGTCAATGATGAGCGACGAGGTATCCCTACGCTCAACCATACAAATACGAGCATCCACGCATGATCTAGTCGAATTCCAAGGACTAAGTGCTTAATCACCTTTGTGGAACAAGGATGGGTTGATCAATCATTGTCTTCCCAAGCTTACTTGTATAGCATTATTGTATGGTTAAGTAAACTTGAGATACATGATTTTTATAGTTTTTATGTTTTTACGTTCTAGTGCTACAAAGGAAGGAGAGAGATAACTAAGTAACTAATTTAATTTAACTACTCAAGTATGCTTGAACTAGTCCTAACAACAGCATCCATTCTCACTTGTTGTACACATCCTGAACCAGTGCAACACTACTAGGATTACCAAAGACTAATCGTTACTGGGTTACCAAGTGTTACACGCATGCTCGAAGTGATCGTACTGAGTGTGCTTACTTAGGAGAGTTGCAGGGTGAGAGAGAGACATTAATTAGTTAAGGAAAGCATTAAGTAATAGTAATTAACATTAATTAATCTATTTTGAATGCTACAAGGTTTATCACAACGTTTTTCTTTATTTCCATATACAAGGTGTGCTTAGGTACACAATGCTTGAATAAAGATCCATTCACTTTATAACTCCTACTACGAGCACTCAAAAATAATTCTATCTCTAGAAAGGGAAAAAGGCAAGAGTTTGGGTAAGGGACTAAGACTAACTATGCAAACCAAGTGCACCCACATCTTATTTATAGGAAACAAGGTAGGCCTCGATATCGCATACGCGATATTGCTTGGTAGGCTCCAATATTGCATACCCGATATCGCGGATGCGATATCATGGCTCATCATCAACTATACTCATAATAGCCCTTAATGTATATAGTTAAGTATATCTAGGATGTGTGATGATTGAAGTAGTTAAAGCATTAATTAAATAATATTAAAACATAAAAATTTAATCTAACTAATCTAATGTGTAATAAGTAATCCTACACTAGCCTATGATGATGAGTATCCATTCCTAGCTTGCTTTACATGTCTTGAACTCATGTACCCATTACTGGGATTACGAAGCAATATGCAACTAGGTAGACCAAGTAATAGTGCTACTAGGAAAACCAAGTAAATACATGTCTATCCTTGAAAAGAGTCATGCTCATTTCACTAAATTCTATATGTGAGAAAAAAGTATATATTTAGCTAATTGTATAGAAAATAATTTATCTTGAAAGTAAATTCTATTCTAAGTTAGAGTGCTACAATAAATGAGAATAAATCTCATTCTTATTTTCATTCATGAATTATATCCAAGTAGCGATCATCAATTAGAATGATGATAAGCTACATGTTTCTTAAGTCAAAGAATTGGATTTGAACCTAAGCACAGCCACTTGAAGAGGTTAGGATTTTTCTCATCTACTAATCCTCTAAAGACCCTAATTGGTAGGATGAATAATGTGGCTCAAAGTGATATTATTTTAATTGTGTCTAGGTGTAATCCACTTGAATTAGATGTCATACAATTAACTTAAATTCATGCTATGGGCACTTGCTGACTATCCCAACTATCATAATTATCGCAATGATGATTCTCAATAGGGTAGTAAACCAATAGGTGCTCAAGGTGGTGCTAGATTACATAAGCATGTATATGCTTTAACTAACTAGTCGATTGATGCTCAATCCAATATAGTAATGGAGACTTGAGGTATGATTTTAAATTTTGTAGCTTTGATTCTCTTTCATTTTTGTGCTATTCATTCTTTTTGTAATCATCGAATAGCTAGAAGTTCTGATTTTGAGAGTTTATTTCTTACTCAAAGGCTTGTCGGTATTATTATTGGCGGTAGTGTCCTTTCTATGGATCAAGTCTACAAATATATAGTTTTGATGACTTAAGATGTCTTTTGGTTCAATCATCTTCATAACATGAGTCTAGAAGAATATGACATCATCTTGGGAAACGATTAGTTGTCTTACTATTACAATAACTTGGATTATTGTCACAAGATGCTCTTCTTGATGACAAATGATGGTGTTCAGGTAATTGTCCATAATAAGTTATGCAAGATTAAGCTAGATATTTTCTCTTTGAATTATTTTTACTACTTGTTGAAGAAGCATCATTCATGTTTCATAGTTTCTTGTAGTTAACCTTCTTCTTCATAAGGAAGTGACTTGATTCCTAATGTTTTATGACTTTTCCAATGTCTTCCATTAAAAATTGTCTAGCATACCTTTAAGAAGTGATGTTCAATTTAAGATTGCTCTCAAATTTGGTGCTAAACCTATCTCTTAGGTTCCATAAAGGATGTCACCTATTGAGTTAGCTAAATTGAAAATTCAACTCCAAGAGCTACTAGATAAGAATCTAACTCATTTAATTATGTCTCTTTCATGTGTTCTATTTTCTTTATTAAGAAGAAGGACGATAGCATGCAATTATGCATCAATTATTCACAACTTAACCAAGTAACTATGAAGAACAAGTATCTTGTACCCAACATAGATGATTTATTCAATGAGTTGAGAGAATCTTGGGTGTTCTCAAAGATAGATGTTAAGTCATGGTACTAGCAAGATTACATCAAAAATAATGATATTCCAAAGACAACCTTCAACATATGATATGTGCATTACAAGTTCATCATTTTGTTTTTCAGACTCATCAATGTTCATCCAATGTTCATGCATCTCATGAATAGTGTGAGGAAGTGGTACTTGAACCATTTTATCATTATGTTCATCAACCACATCTTGGTGCACTCACTATCAAAGGATCATCATGAGAATCATTTAAAAACACTTTTGTAGATGCTTAGGGAGCATTAGATATATGCTTATCTTTCAAACATTCAGTTTGATGATAAGTGATTTAATTCTTGGAACATGTTATTTCAAAGGCTAGTATAAAAATGGATATCATTCATATGTTAATTATTTAATATTAGCCTATCCCTAACAATGCTAAACAAGTTTGTAGTTTCCTTGATTTGATAGGTTACTACAAGATTTTTGCTAAGAACTTCTCCCACATTACTTCAACTCTCATAAACTTAGTATAGAAGTATGTTAAGTTCTTATAAAATCTACAATGTTTGACTATTTTTTATGAACTTAAAAGTAGAATAATTTTAAGTCTTGTACTAATCTCACCTATCCTAGGTAAACTATATGATATTTACACAAATGCATTAGGTGATGGTAATGGGTGTCTTGTTATGTAGGAGGAAAAAGTGGTAATGTGTGCTTCAAGTAAACTAAAGACTCATGAAATGCACTACCCCACTCATAATATTAAGCTAGGAGCAATGGTATAAGCTTTGAAGTTTTGCACCACTATTTATTCAATGAGCAGTTGACAACTTAGACTAATCGCAAAGACTTGCAATACTTGATGAATCAACCACATTTGAACCTACATAAAAGGAAATGGGTAGTCACCAGTGTTACATCTCTAGAATCCGTATTAGCCACATCACAACTCCGCCAATGGACCTTACCCCGAGGCAAGGTATCAACTGCATTGTGATTCATTTATCCTTGCTAATATGAGACTATGTTGTGTGTGCAGATGGAAATCATACAAAAATGGACTGCATCTAGAGGAAACACTTAGGATGGACTGGTGCTGGAAAAGTTGTACAAGGAACAAGATTGATGGCGCGCTTATGGATGGTCAACGGAAAGCGCAATCTTGGCCTTGGCAACAATAGACTTTTTCTCTTCTCTCTTCTCTCTCAGCTGCCAAATAAGGCTAGATGTCAAATGTACATAGTGTTCACTCTTGTGGTCATGAACACTAATGTTGCCATGTATTGTAATGTTGATCCGTTCACATGTCACCCCATTCACCACTAGTGTCATTCAAGTCAATAATCCCATACCTTCCCAATATTTTGTAGGAACTTAAGCATGAGTTTTCATTCAGTCATGGGGGTATGATGAGCTACGATATAACGTCCTGCCTCATCTTCTATAAATAAGAGGTGGTGCCCTTTGTTCCAAGATAGTTAGACCTAGACCCTTAGCCAAACTCTTGCAGTTTTACCATTCCAAAGTTAGAATAATTTCTGTGTGCCCACAGTAGGAGTCTTAAAGTGAATGGATAATTATTCAAGCAAATTGTACCTGAGCACACATTTTTGTATGGTAATAAAGACAAAATTTATGATAAACCTTGCAATATACAGATTAAGCTAATTAGTAATTAATTATTTTTGAACGTTTAATGCCTTCCTAGTTAATTAATCTCTCTCTCAAACTTTGACTCTCTTAGTTAAGTACACTCAATACGACCGCTTTGAGCATGTGTGTAGGGCTTGGTAACCTAGTAATGACTAGCGTTTGGTAATCCCAGCAGCGTTGCACTGGTTCAGGATGTGTACGGAAAGTGGAAATGAATACTCATGTTAGGAACTATTAAAACTTAGTTAGTGAATAGTTAATGAAAGTTAGTCACTTAGTTCTCTTTCCCTTTCCCTCATTAGCATAAGAAATCAAAAAGATAAAAGTTATAAAAATCATATACCTCAAGCTTACTTAACCATACAACCATGACAACATAAGTAAGTTTGGGAGGACAACGATTGATTAACCCTGAGTGTTCCATTAAGGCATATACACACTTAGTCATTAGAGTTCGACTGGATCGCGTGTGAGATGCTCGTATTCGTATGGTTGAGTGTAGGGATACCTCACCACTCATCATTGGCATCGTTGCCAGGGACTTAGTTGTTTGTGCGCTATGTAGAACATAGGAAATCATCCATATCATTGGAATGCTAGAACGAACCCTTAGGGTTAATCAAGGAAAGATAAGCCAACAGTACATTGCACACCGAACAAGACAAAATTGTCTTCTTCTTCGCATAAGAGCACTTCACCACCTAGGACTCACACAAGAGACAATCGGCGGCATAATACATGTAACCAAGATCTGCTAGTTCCTCAACAGTTTCAGGTGGTATCTACTCATCACGATGAGTATGTACCTAATTTCACCTTTATTCTCCACCAAGATGAACAACTACATTGGAGAGACTTGGAGGGTAACATAGTGTTGCCTCCAGACCAATCGGTTCCCAACATGCTCCTTTGTGCTCTCACACGAATAGGCATGCCACTTTTATATGCGGAATACGTTGCATGTGATCATAACAAAAGGGACTATCATCCCACAAAAGCACAATGTCAAAGGGACTTGCGACAGGAGAGTCACCACACATCCTTGAAGGGTAAATGGCCCCATAACGCCCTGCACGTCTTAAGTGAAATTGGGGATGGTGAACCTGCTTCAATAGGTTCCCCACCAAATGACGTTCCCCCTCCTAACGATGGTTAGGAGGTGGTGTATCAGAACCTCCACTTCACGATTCACAACCCTGGTTCTGATCCCCATGAACACGAAGTGTTCAACGAGGGAACACAAACACATGATAAGGGTGGACGTTCTGATCATAATCATGATTGAGGACAAGACCATCAAAGAGAAGGTAGAAAACACCATCATGGTGATGGTTCTCCTTCTTCTTCACCTTCATTGTCACATTCACCCTCTCCTTCAGTGTCCATACATTATCATAAGGAACCTAACCATGAGGATAAAGGAAAATAAGGTGAAAAACATCAATGAGATAGTCGAGAACGAGGACAAGGGCACTCTAAGGAATCACAGCATAGAAGAAGGAAGAGTAGGGAACCGCGTAGACATCATAGACGCTATGAACAAGATGACCATGAAGAACCCCTACTCGCAACTAGAAGCATGTTAGATATCATGGAGGCCATAAGAGTTCCAACAAGGCACCAAAAGGATAGTAGGATCAAGAGGTTAGACATGAATAATATCCTACAATTTGAAGGAGTATACAACGCTAATCCTCAAAATCACTTACAAGCATTCCACGATGCGTGTGCCTTGAAAAACATCAAAAACGAATGGTAGAAACTGAAGTTGTTACCAAGGACACTAGTGAAAGAAGCAAAAAGCGGGTACTGGTCCTTAGAACTGGAATCCATTTGGAGATGGAGTACAATGTTAGAACTGTTTAATGATAAGTACCAAACGTACTCTCGAGTGTCTAACCTGCAAAAGCAAATCCAAGGATGGAAGCAGGGAAATCATGAACCCTTGGATGCTACCATGGGCCACTATTACGCATTGTTACATCATTGCCCTAGCCATGGTTATTCGCAATGGGATCAACTACACCATCTCGTAGATTGACTTAGACATGAAACAAGGAGAACCCTTGGAACGTATGCCTAAGGGAGATTATTCGAGCTTAGGTCTCATCAGTGATGAGATGCGACATGCACTGTGCCACGATATCGCATCCCATGCGATATCGCGTACGCCATATCGCGTCTTTCCCTGCGATATCGTGTACGCGATATCACGGTCTGCCGCAATATCTATTAATTACAGGTGGCACTCCCCTCATTTCCCAATCCTGGCTAGAAGTAGTGAAGCTCTGGCAGATTGATCACTCCAGAGTTAGAATTTTTCCCCATGTGCCCGCAGTAGGAGTCCTAGAGTGAACGACTCTTTATTCGAGCAGCTTGTAACCTGAACCCCAGTTGTGTACGGCAATAAAGATGAACTTGATTGGATAAACCTTGCAGCATGTGATTTTATTGTTGTTTATTTACTGCTTTCCTAGTGCGCACAAGTACGACTTGATTACGAGCATCTACGGACGTGTACGGCTAATCAAGGAATCAGCTGCTTGTCGCAACGCGTGAGTACGACTTGACTACGAGCATTGACTGCTTGGTAACCCAGTAGCGTTTTCCA